>OX463849.1:18846854-19364783 GCA_949825065.1 Odontocerum albicorne | reverse complement strand
TATATATTGACTTATATTATTTGGTATAGCGATCTTTCAGCTGTACAGAGGACAAGTGGCTAAGTCTACTGAACATATCACCAATTTGCCTCAGGGAGGACAGAAGACTTTCATAGAAGAGATCCGGTTAGCTGAAATGTTCTGTCAAAAACTGTTTTTTGTACTTTTTGCCTTGTTGGGTTGAATTACTGTCCAAATAATTAATGAGGTACATGGCCGCGCGGTAACGCGCTGCACTTCTGTGCGGAAGGTCGTCGGCTCGAACCCCGCGCTGTGCTACTCCCCTCGAATGGCACAGGTATTAAGGATACCTATGACTTCATTTATTCTTAAAAAAAATGTTGATCGCGTTTCGAAGGCGTTGTAGCCTTCATCCTCAGTCATCCTTCATACCAAATACGACGAAAAAGATTATCAAATCAATGACCACATATAACGTAATTAATAGTTAATTCATCACTCAAAATATTATTTTATTTTCAGTAAATATTTAAAAAAAAATACATGGCATTAATGTCATAAATACTACAAATATCTATTTTATCTTCAAATTGATGTCATCTCTAGCAATTAGCCAGGTCGTCGCCTCAATTTATCCTGGCATCTTTGACCGTGTCTGACAGATCCTGTGGAATTCCTTTCTTCTGATTGAGCCCATTAACACGTTGAACTTCTCCTCAACCAATCGCTTCGACAGGTCGACGTCTTTCATTACAATGGTGTGACCATTTGGGACTTGTTCGCATTGCTGCAACGCATTCTTTGATGATGACCAATCTAGTACTCGGATTAAATATTCAAATATATTGATTGTGTCACGATCATACAGGTAGGTGAATGTTATTATTAGTTATGACAATATGGGTTATAATTATAATGCTTATAAAAGATAAACAAATGTCACGTCTATTTTTAATGAATAAATGAAACAATATGTTTTCCCTGTCCAAAGAATTGGTCTAGTACTATAATTGGGTATCAAAACACCACGGCGTGTCAGCAGCAACTATACCGTTTCAGTTTTTTTTAATAGACAATCCGTCCAAATTAGGATGATTTGTGCCAACAAATTTAAGTCATAATGCAATTATTTGAGTCAATATAATAAAACATTTTTTAATTATAATTCTAGACCATTTTAAGTATTAGCTAATTAAGCTTTAAAAATTTAAGAATCGATTTATAACAAATGGAAAAGTTCCACGAAGAAAGAAGTGCAACGTTCATTGGAGACGGCAAAGATACGGCTTTTAGTAAATCAAATCTGTCTCGCAAAGGACAATCGAAAAATACATGGTCTATAGTTTCATCATCCAGACCACACTCGCAGCCGGGATCCTCCGCAATACCCATTTTGTAACAGTGACCAGCCACCACGTAATGGCCCGTCCGCAAACGACACATGACAGAAACTTCCGTCTTGCTTATTCTTATTATATTAAACCATGGTTTTAAAGGGATAGTTTGTTGGATTGAGTTATTTCTAGAGCTCTTATGTACCCCAGTCACATTTTAATCCAACGCTCATCGGTGCCAAGTATCGTGACCGTTTCAGTTATCAACCCACAAAAAAATCGTATAACTCATTGATAAATGCGGCCGCGTAAGTTAGTAAATCAAATCAGTGTGGACATTCCGAGGACCCTTTCCAAAACATCTTGAATATGTTCAAATTTATTTTGAGTAGATTACTTTTACTTGTAATATTTCTGCGAATACGATGCAGTTGTCTATTTGATCGTTTTGCTTTATTTATGAACTTGCACATTTATATAAAAATGTATAATTAATATTGCATATATGTGCAAAAGTGTCACACGGTCGCTCATTGAATTTAAAGTGTGTAAATATAATGTATTAATCTACAAATGGGTGGATATCTTTGATTACACGTTTTTAACTAAAATACGGGATGAAAATGAGATCACGTCTGCCCTTTGTTCAAGTTCCCTTGGAATAAAACAAAATAAACACAAAAATGTAAATGAAAATTTTGTTTTTTAACGTAAACATCTTAACTGTAATATTGTCAATAAATAAACAGAAAAATATGGGTATTTAATATTTGATTGCGAACCACTACTTGGAATAATGACTCGGAAATCCCTTATTGATGCTATGTAGACCATTTATTTATATAATGAAAAAAAATCAAGTGATCGAACGAAATATCCCAATTATTTTTTGTTCTACAAAGCCACACATAGAAGCAACTTTTCAATTTGAAATAGCAAGACTAGTAATGTTAGTTCATTACGCATTTGTCACGCAATAATTACATTTTTCTGACACACCCACCGCGCGAAACGTGGTACGTGGGTGGTTCTTGAAAAAATAAAGTTAAGACAGTCAATTCAGTAAAACCACTATATTTCATTCAACTCAGTTTCTTTTTGCATCAAATGGATGAATAAAATTAATATTATTAATTGGATTATACTCGTAATTGATATATATCTGTGAATTTGTACAAACTGGCTAGAACATCCATGGAATTGTGCGAACTGTTAAAAATATCTATGAAATTAATCACACTCATGTATATGTATAGAAATTTACATCCATTATTTAAGAATAATAATGTATATGGAATTGTGCAACCAATCATAAAGAAAGAGTCTTCTGAGCCTTTTTTCGTATCGCTTTGTTATCAGCTCAAATATTTGACTCGAATCAAAACGCTAACATTTATGACACTCCGTGAGATTAGCTGTCTGTTATGACCCGTAAGAGCAAATGTCCGCAAAAATGTGTCCATTGGATACCACGATTTATTAGCTATTCTTTTTTTTAATTTGTCACATTGGTTTAATTTAATTTTACATTTATACTAATTATTTTCATAATAATCAGACCGTTTATTTGCATTTCTAAACAAAAACTTATTTTCTCATTATACTAACTAGAAAGTATGGTCCTTTCCGTTTTGCACTAAAATCTTGTTATTGTATTAATCACCTTGATTATTTGGTATCTCTATCTATGTTATCTGTATCTATCACGTGTAAATGAGCAAAACATATATCTATTACACTTTTAGTTGTATACAGTACAACTTAGCGGGTACAATCTCTTTCAACCAACCTAAACTGTATAAATAAGCATCAAGTGAAAACAACACTGAAATCCTTTTAAAAAATGTGGGTACTAACAGGGATCGAACCCGTAGTACCCGGGTTGAAAGACAGGCAGATCTTGCTGACTAGACGATAGAAGTCGTCTTCGTGATCAATTCATAAAATTTTGCGACTGAAATTACTACAATTATAATCTGTTACTTATTTTGAGTACGCTTCATATTCGGAGTATTTTTTATATTTCTCATTTTTTTTAATAAACATGGCCTCAATTTTTTATAGTTCATTGAGAAAAAATTGACGACCTCCATGGTTAAGTTGATAAGATGCTGGACGTCCAATCGGGGGTTTCAGGTTCAATTCCCGATGGTCCCGAAAAAAAATTAAATTACCCCAAGTTAGTAAAAGAGATCGTCTGGTAACAATACTTAAACTAGACTTGATACTCGTTACAAGTGTTGTCGCCTCTTCATATGCGGGGTAGTATTGCTAAAACGCACGATGATTAATTAATTTAGTTCCATGCCTAGTGATTTAAAAAACGAAGGCTCGATTAATGAAGGTGAAGACAATGTTGGCACAGTTCGGATACCTTCCATACGAATGATAAAAAGTTGTAAAAATGATGTGATTAACTAATATCGAATTTAATATTCTCCATGCTATAGTTGGTAAGACGCTTGTCTTGCGGGTTCCATTTCCGTTGGTACCAATTTTTTTTCAAATCACAAGTTCCAGTCTGGATTTTGTTTAAGACCCCCTTAACATATTTTTGATTCGTTGAAAGAGATTGCCGTATTGTTGTTGATTATATTGTATACTGTACGTCTGTATTATCATATTAAATAACCTAAAAGTTAATTGCATTACCTAATACGGTATAACCTTGTTATTTATATTATGCCTTTCAAAATATTTCTCTAATTAATATAAATTAACAATGTTTGATAAATGTTCCGAAATTCATGCGAAGAGCTATAAATAATAATAGTCTTTTTAATACAAAAGTAATTACGTATTGTTTTCATTTAATGTGATTGGTCGACGAGGTTAAATGGCTAGGAAATTTTCGCGCACGCAAAACCGTGTCTAGACAGTCTTTTTACGTCTAAGTTTTTTAAGTTCTTGGAATATACTGCATGAATTTCAAATAAACTACCACAATCCTCGAAAAGTTGACTAGTTTTGTAATTAGACCATTGGTAAAGAGACCTGAACCATTGTGGGCTATTGGAAAATATGTTTTCATTGGTTTTACTCGATTATGACAAAAATAAAAAATTTCAGATAAATTATTCTTGAGTAAATTTTACATATGTAACCTAATTCAGGTGACCTCCGTGCCCTAAGAAATTTTATTATTCCAGCTAATTTAGTATTTAGTGGCGCTTATAAGCAAGATCTAGCTGACACACATCTCTAAAGGTGATATTTTATTATGGACCAGCGCTAAAAAAGTTCATTATTTATTATAATTTAATGCTATACAGATTAGGAGTGACTTGCAGATTTTTATTTCCTCATGGTGCCTAAGAAGACTAAACTGATTCCTATATAGAGGTCCTGAAAATGTAATTATAATATTACGGTTTGTCTCTCCGACTTCCTTGGCCTAGTTGGTAAGACCCTTGACTTTCACACGGGGATGTCGGGTTCAATTCACAATGCTACCCGAAATAAATAATGAACAATAAGGCTCCAGTCTGAAACTGCTTATCAGGTGACAATACTCGCATACGTTAGACGTGTGCGGGTATGATTACTTCACGTGTGGTAACATTAGCAACACGTGCCATGACGGAATCCGATTCCATTGATAATCTAGTGGTGTTAAACCAGAAGGCGTCATTAATAGGGTAGAGGGTAATGTTTTCAATTCGAAAATATATGTTTAAGTATACTATACAAATGAATGACATAAATGGCAAATTTAAAAAAAAATATTACAAATAACTTCGTTTTGTCTTCGATTTGTATATACAAGTAAACATATAATCACGCCATGTGTCTTGCGAGGAAGGCAGAGAGAACGAACCTCCAAACTTTTCTATCTAATTACATAACTTTCGCCTCCTCACCATTCATACATCTTGTCATGTATGACCTTTTATTATTCATACCTCTCACTCGACCTATTAAAATCTGGTTCTTTTAATCCAGCTGTTTTCCTCGGCTGACCTCGTATACAGATCTTGCACTACTGACTTGTATATTCACTTACTTATTCTTTCGTCATTTATTCTCTGTTCATGTCCAAATCATCTTAAAGTGTTATTTCTTTTTAATGTATAATATTAACTTATACAGTCTAAGAAGAAATATGTTAACAAATTAAAATTGATTGATTAGTTAATTGGCATTTGTATTTTCACCGCGGTAGTTTAATTTTTTAAATTAATAAAATAGAGTTTTTGATAAGTTTTTCAATGAGATTGCGTGTGATATTGCAACACGCTATTTGAAATAAAGGCTAATTAGGAATAAACTTTCAAATGATCCATGTATGATCATTTAGATACTTCTGTAAGGTGTTCTAAAGCTTGCAAAATACTTTGATTGCAATTCTTCAATAAACAAACAAGTTTAGCAACGCTTGCATTTCCACGACCCCGTCTATATTGGATTCACAGCTTTCAACTCCGTTATTTTGCGCAACTCTGACCTATGTGTATCACATCAAAAACTCAATTCTATACAGGTTTCCTTTGTTCGAGTCTCGGCTGAGTCATGCTGCAGATCTGTGTATGGGCTGCGTGGGCCACGGCCCGAGTGCACTGCGAAGTGTGGGCAATTAGATACGTTATTGCATAAGACTATCCCGGTGCATGGCCTCAGGTGCAGCTCAGATTCAGACGAGGTTGCAGGGTTGTATTTTATGATAGGTTTTCCGGAAAATAGTTAATATTTTTGGGTTAAATTCGTAACCAAGCTTCACCAAACGCGTATATTGCGCGGTGTTGCTCGATATTTTGGTTAGTATATCTGCAACAATCTCTCGTGTCGTTGAACGCTTGTAAACAACATTTTTGTCCTAATGACATATATCCGAGAAATCCGAAATTAATTTCCGGACAACCGAATACTTTCATGAATAAAATCTGAAAGGTATATTGCTTTATTAATTTCACCCAACCGACCAGTAGGTTCTGAAAAGGTTTAATGTAAAAATGATTTGGTTCCCATCACGAATGCTACACCCGACCTCTTAGTGCAGACGTTTTCAAAGTGTGTGCCTCGGTGCCTCTGGATATAATCGAAATATAAAAAGAATATTTCAGGGCATCTTAGTACATTTTAAATAAAATTTCTTATGGAACTGATTGACTTTTGGATATAAGTCAAATGTATCATTTGCTGAGTGTCAAAGCTCAGCAAATCCTGGTTTCATTTGCGACTACTTACCTCTGCGAAGCTATGTTTTGCTATGAATCTGCAATAAAAACCAAATATTGCTCAACACTCAACGCAGACCAGGAAATGAGGTAAGCTGTGCTTAATTTTATTCCAAGATTTGAATAACTGTGTGGTGTACATATTGACAACAAACTGATGCATTCCGCTAATTGGTATGTTTTTTAATGAAAAAAATCTTCGTACACTAAGGGTGCAGTGAAATGAAAAAGATTGAAAACCACTGTCTTAATCGAAGACAAATATTTATTTATTTAACACTTTTATTGCAAATACAATACAATCTGGCGGGCTTATTGCCAGGCGGCAATCTCTTCCAACCAACCAGACAAAAGTAAATGGAGCAAGTTACGTGGTCGCATAAATCATTCAAATGACTATCCATCCCCACGAAATCCATAAACATATACGTGAGCACATGCCCACGAACCCCACAAAGACGGACAATCACCCGAACATTCTTTTTCATATAAAGTGAGATATCAATCAGAAGCAAAGGAAAGGATGGTAGAGAGGAAAGGAAAAGAAAAATCAGGAATGAAACACGTTATTTTACTGACTAGAAATTAAGAGTTTTTTTATTCGCTTCTTAAAGCATGCCAAGGACGGAGCGAGTCTTATATTGGTTTGTAACTGATTCCAGAGTCTCACTGCACGGACAGTAAAAAACGATGTAAAGAAAGAGGAGCGGTGAATTGGAAAGGCCAATAAACAATCTCGGTTTATTTTGAGTTTACTACCGAATATCCAGACCCTGGTCTGCTTGTAAGATTATTTTTTTCCCCGCCCCATTTACCATTGAATCACAACTCTCCCCACTTCTCTCCCCCAACCTTATTCCTCTTATTTTATGTACACTTGCTGAAGAAATATATTGTAAGCAATTTAGTTTATCTTAACCTGACGATGAAGACGGAGGTCTTCGAAACCGGTAGTAAACTCAAAATAAACCAGTGGTAAACACAAAAATATAAAATAAGTGTTTTATTTATTTATTTTATTTCTTTTTTAGATAAAATATCAGTGAATTTATTTATTTTTTTATTTTATCTATAAAAGGCACATGTGTAGTTTCTTAGTATTCTTCCATTATCATCAGATTTATGATTATGACCCATTCTTTACCTTCAGTTAAACAAGTTGAGGAATTCTCGTTGAGAATTTTGATTTAGTTTCTTCCGAACATTCTTGTTTTAAGTGTTTATGATCAAGCTTGACTACGACCATAAATTTTGTTAACGTTTCTGAATACCTCAATCATTTGTCCATGTCTTGAGCGATTTATCTATTACTTACATACATGCCATCACGACGTTTCCCTGTCAAGGTATGCAGAACGGAGAGCGCGCCAGAGTTTCCTATCGCGACACATCTTTCGTTTCTTCAACATCCATACACCTTATCATACTATATTGATCCAAGCAAATTTTCTTTGGTCTTCCTCTACCACGCTTTCGACTTACATTTGCACTGTATATATTCGTTAATTGAACGAATTAGGGAAACGTTTAACGTGTAAATGACTTTTAAATAAAACAAATAAATGGAGTATATTTATTTTGTTATTCTTTCTTCATTCATTTGTTCTTAATTTCCAAACCATCACATAGTGCTCTTCTTGATCTTACTTAATACAAAAATGTCAAAAAAGCGAGAATCACGTGCTAATTTTTTTATTTTCAATGGTTTATACTTTTTATAGACGTTTTAGAAGAAATTATCTGCCAAATAGTCTTAACAGTTTATTTGGCAATTGCTCTTGCTATTTCAAATAAATTATAAATACAGTGAACTTGATTATCAAATATAATCTAATAGTTTATTTTATTAACTTAATACTCATTGCACGTTAAAGAGTGTCTTATGTCACTATTCCATCCATTAAACGTTCCAGGGACTATGCCTCGCAGTTTTCTGTCACCATGTACTTGGCTCATTCTCAGAACCTTTATACGTCATCTTGCTGATCTAGTAATTCACAATCTTATTGCAGCATGTCAGAATCCTTCCATTCTTTATATATTTATCTTAACGGCATGTCAGAATCCATCCATTCTTTGTTATTTCTCTTAACGGCATGTCATAACCCATCCATTCTTTATGTTCTTCGGTGTGCCCAATTTGTTGGTATTGACAACATTGAATTTATGAAACGCGGTCGAAACACGCCCATCAAGCTTGAGGAACAAAATTACGAAGAAAATACAATTCATAATCTTTCTTCAGATTTTTTATGCCTACCGCCACCTGCCTACCTGCCTACCCACGCTTCCTCCATTGGTTGGTCTCTTGGCAATACTTTATTTATGACTGACTCTTCAATTTTATTGCCGTAACGTGATTCAGTATATAAATTACATTCGGTGTCATTGTCTTTCATCCTTCTTCCATCATGAGGACACATTTCAGTTTGGCGTCTCAGACTCGACAACTTGATTTGATTTGTGTTGAAATAAACTTTTCATCAGTATATTTCAGGTTATATTTTTACAATTTTTTTATATATTATTTTTATTTTAGTCAGTTGTTAACATTATTCTACTGTACATACTCGTAAGATAAACAGTTGATATCAGTTGTCTGAAGAAAATATTTAAAATATATTAATAACAAGTTAGGCCGTGTTGAACTGTAAAATCACAATGGATTGGTACACTGAGTATGTATTGTTAATCCGATTGTTTAGAAAATTCATTCTTATCAGGATGATTAAAAAAATGCAACCGTCAATTCAGAGTGTTTTATGTATTCTAATTTTTCACAAGTTATTAGAATTCAAAGATAATTTATTTTGTGCCAAAATAAGTTTTATATTAAATTTTGATGCGTGTTTAATAAAATTAAGTGTATGCACACAGCTTAAAAGAAGAACGTCGACGTATTTATTTCAAAATAACAATAATCGGTTAAAGGTTTCAGTTTCAACTTTGTGGAACACCATCTCAGAATGATTAACAAGAAATTATTATGATTGTGCACTAAAAATTCACCCCTCATTGAAACCATTGAGTCCAGATACCACGCGCATTTCTCGAAGAATATGACAAATAAGAACAAAATCACATACCGAGATCATTTTACCTGAAGAGATCCTCTGAATAGGGTGTAGAAACACGTGTCTCGGGCAAAAAGTGTAGTAACCAAGTAATTCATTGTTAAGGATTCTATAGCGATGTTTTTTTATTCCACATTTGTTTTTTCAACATTTAATATGAATTTTATTTGGTTATTAATTATAATACGTAGAATTTTTTTATAGTATTGAAAACAAATATGCATTCAATAATTTTGAACGTCATAATATCGCACTGCCAGAGAACGATATCTAAGAGAAACCATGTAAAAATGAAGAACCTAAATCAATAGAGTTAGAACTCAAGATTTAAAATAAGACTGGGAAGAAAAAGACACGATACGTGGGTAATTCGATAAATAAATAAAATTGTACGTCTATTCCGACTAAGCGCCATTCTATCAGAAGCAAAGGTCAACAATTCTTTGGTTTTGTTGTGCTGAATTCATTTGAATAATATACCTCTTGATCCGATTTGTTATTCAAGCTCTCAATGGCCTAAGAACAGTCCATACATCTCTTATATATTATTCATCTCAAGCGGCTCTTTATGCCTCATCCGCCTCTCGGAATTCACAAACCGTTTAAAGAATGGCTTTTTTATTAAACCTTAAGAAGAACTTCCAGAAGAAGAATCAACTGTTCTCATTGGATCCTGTCTCGTAATGTTTATTCCAAGTTCGAGTTTGTCTGTCTTTGCATTATTTCTTTGTATTACAGTAATCTCTACATATGTGGTATATTTACCAACCAACCAGAAAGTGTTTAAAACCAGACTGTAACCCTCTTATTTTAAAGGGTAACAACGAGAATCGAAACAGTAATCTCCAGGTTTGAAAAACAGACGTCTTTTTAACTAAGCTGCGAAAGTTGGTTCTGTTTATCTTTGACTGGCATCACTAAAAAAACATGATACATACATACCATCACGCCTTTTTCCTGTCGAAGTAAGCAGAGGACAGAGCGCCAGACTTTTCCAGACACATACTCCTCAAGCAGCTACATTGATTTATCTGGCTTAGCATTTCCCTCTTCAAAATATCATTCACTTAATCCAACCACACTTGCTTTGATCATCCTCTACCACGTCTTCCATATGCCCAAATAATTTCAGAGTGCTTTTTTCATCTAACTTAATGGAACTGTTTTCAGTTTCCACGTCTACGTTTCACACACATATGGTAGATAAAATTTTGTATTGGTCCCATCAATATCGGGTCCATTAAGCGAGCCGTCTGGGTAACTGTCACTGAACCAGGCAAATTCTTCGCAGTTTGTCGTCGTACGTGTTGGAAAATTTACCTCTCATAGAAAGTAAACAATATCTTTGTCGACGAACGAAGCTATATTATTACAATTTTTTAGCAAGTGTTGATTGTGTATTTTATGCATATGTTAAGGTCCATGTTATTAAGGTCCAATTATTTTAGAACTGTTAAATGTGTGTTGGATCTCTTTTTGGCAGGTATACGTCCAACAGAATTCTTCGATGTTACTACGTATTGCAAGAAATTCCTCAAGTTCCTCTATGAACTAACGATATCAGACGAAATCTCCGCGTGGACCTGGAAATAGTTGCTTTTACCTCTTACTAGACACTCGTACCTTGTCGTCAATGGATGAAGACGATGCAATGCGTACCTAAGACAAAAATAGTCGACACCATCCGATGAATGGTAACGAATTGAAGTCGAGTCTCCGTGTCTTTCGCCATAACGACTGTTATGCTTTATTATGATGACAGCTCTTACATATTACCACCAATCAAAATACCGTTAAGTGTCCGTATTTAACGTAACGCCCGAACTGCACCAAGTCAACTGTGCTATCAAAGCGAAGACCACTGAATCGAAAAGATCTGAAAAAGAAATAAGAAAACGAAAAATTTCTTCCGCTTGCAATTGTAACTTTTTTGTGTCTGGCCGATTGTTCGTCGGATGCTCCAGGCGTATTCGTTTTTGTACTTAATGTAACTTGCGATACGAAGGCACCAATTAAGAATATACATTTCGTTTCTTACTGTTTATTTGGTTTCCTCAAGTTATAATTATGCATTTTTAAAGAGTTGTCCGCCTTTCAGGTTTGAAGATTTTTAAGGTACACTAGAATCTCGATTTTCCGGGGTCGCATTAGCGAGTTTCGGATTAACCGGGACATTAAGATAACATTTGGAAATATTTAAAATGTATATTTTTTATTTGACTAGATAATGTGTATAAATTGTATGAAACTGAGGAAATTAATAATTTGTAACAGACAATAAAACTGGCGAAATTGTAAACACGTGTTCACAAATTATTATTTGATGCAAACGGGCGGCTGCATCACATCAAATTATTCGTGTATAATGATTGGTTGATTTATTATTTACCTTTTTTAAATTATTATTTGTGTATTAGTATTGTATATCCTCAATCTTGTATCTACGTGTCACATAGATTGTGTGCTCTAATTTTGTGTATTTTTTCTTGACTTTTTAATGTTATTTGGGGAGTATTCGAGTCGTGGTATCAATTTATCATCAGTCTGTATTCGTATCTCGTAAGAGGTGAACGTTCCGATGTTTTTACCATTTTATTATTTTTTTAAATCTTTAGTAACCATGTCTCGACATAAAAGAGTTGTTCTTATTATAGAACAAAATTTTTAAATAATTACTAAAATTGAAAAAGGGTTTTCGATAAAGTCGTCGATGAATATGTTCAATGTTGGTAAACAAAGAGCGCGTAATATTTAAAAAAGCGAAACAGGTTGATTGAGTTTTCCTGATTTTCTGATTGTACAAGTGGCATGTCTAAGAAGACGTTAACGTAAGATCATTTGGACAAAGCGATGCTTTTAATCTTTAACCAGCAGAGAGCTGAGCGCATCTCGGTTCTTGGTGGAGTATAAGCGCTGGAAGTATTATTGTTTTATTTATTTTTTCTATTATTTAAATTTTTCTTTCGCGGAGACTATCACGAGTATTTTTTATTAAAGGTATTTTTTCCCCTGCTACCCCAAATAATCGAGAGTTGACTGTATTTTCAACAGGCGATCTCGACCTGTCAAAATACACATATTCAGGCTAATGAATAACCGACTAGTGCTTTATCGCTGTTTTTACGGAACATGTATTTACTTATCACTCCTTATAAAAATAGTGATTGTTACAGAATGATTTTACAGTTAAACAAACACCTATTGTGGAATGTGAAAAGTTAGAATAACTGTTATGATAGTTTTTTTTAAAGTTACATTCAGTGAGTGACATCGCTTCTAAGTGCTTCAGGTATATACGAGTATATATTATATCGTCGGGTTTGTCACAATATGGTAACTGCAAAATTCGTAAATTGAGATCTTTTGTTAATTATCTTGTAGCATTAATCATACTTTTACCCTTCTCCCGAGTCCAAGATCCACTACCGTCAAGGTGGGTACCAACACACTTTTTTGTTCTGTTTGTGTAATAAATAATTTTAAAAGAGGGTTGCTGAAGGCAAGACTTGTGACATGTAACAAACTAATCGAAGCATTGTGCAACCAACCAATCAATCAATGTCAAGAGAGGGAAGAACGATTTCTTTTCGGTGTTATCAAAAACAATTTCACTTCTCGGTATTTTCGTATTTTTTTATCTTAAGTTTTTGATTGGAATGAGAAGTTTTCTGACAAGCAATCAATAATGGCATAATTCGTTTCGATTTCTTTGGAGAGAGTGTTTCTTTCTAATGGTTCAACCTCGAGCAACAAATCTTAAATTTTGTGCAATTATTTAAGTATTGACAGATTTGTTAACGAGGTGTTTATTTTCATTTATTAATTAACAACACTTTTGATTTTCTTTTTATGTTTTTCAAAAATATTTTTGCGGTTTTTTTTAAACCTTACAATCAATACATTAAAAAATTGTATAACAGGTATTAAACCTGTTTTAAGTTTATTTTATAAACGAATACATCTATATTATTTACTTAGGCTCCAGTATTACTAACAATGGAGGATGCGAGGCTGAGGTGAAGAAAATAACTGGAATGGCAAAAAAAGCGATGTCAAAGCTGGAAAAGATATGGAATATCACTACGAGTATTGCGAAGAAAATCCGTCTAGTTAAGTCTTTCGTATTCACAATATTCATGTATGGCGCGGAGACTTGGACTCAGAGAGCAAGCGAGAGACGTAGAATAAATGCATTTGAAATGTGGCGCTGGAGAAGGATGTTACTAATTCCATGGACAGCAAGGCGTACTAACACCTCCATTCTCGATAAACTGAGAATCACTGACAGATTTTATGGGCACATTGCTTGTGACCAAGGAGACAGTTTAGAGAGGTTTGTGGTTACCGGAGGCGTGGAAGGACTACACGTAAGAGAAAGAATCACAATACGTTGGACTGACCAAGTGAGAGACGATACTTGACTACCCTTAACAACCTCGTAGGTTATCATGGGAGTCACGATGCTCAGCAAAACAACAGGATGGATACATCTATACACGTTTTTTTTTATGTTAAAAAATATATATGGAAACATAATAATACACGTTTTTTTTATGTTAAAAAATATATATGGAAACATAATAATATATGCAAAATAATCGATTTTTTATTTTTCATTTTGACGTTATGCAGAAAGGACCCAACCAACAAAACATTATGGGTTATTTGAAATATCGAAAAAGTATACATAGAGCAATAGCTTATATGCAAACATGTAAAATTTCCGTTAAATTGGTATTTTATGTTAAAATTATGCCCTCGAGTTTTCAGTTATTTATGCATATTTGCGTTTTATGAAATATTTTAATTTAAGTCAATAATGATACGTATTTCATTCTTGAGTTTTCTTTCGTCTTGAACATCCCTTCCTTTTTTTATTGGTACCTTACTTTAATTGCTATATATATTTTGTTAATGCATTTTGTATTAATTAATCATTTGAATATTTTTATGTCAATTCCTTCATTTACTTTTTTCTGATTGATAAGAATGTATTGCCATCTGGCAATACGAAGATTGTTATTGTGTCAATAAATAAATGAGTAAGTTTTACATTATTTGTAGAAATCGTCTTCGATTTACTATTAATTTCATCAAAATCTAAAATTGTTTATTATGAAATAAATTATTAATTTTAGACGACTTTCATGGCTTAGTTGACAAGACGCTTGTCTCCGAACCTGGGGGTTTCAGGTTCTATCCCCACTGGAATCGTTTTTTTTTTTAATGAACCAATCCATTATGGATTTCACTGAAGGCCTCTTGATCGTCTTTCTAGTTGGTAGGAAAAGGTTGCCACGTGGCAATTAGGCCGCCGGATTGTACTGTATACAACGAAAGTGTAATACAACAGAATATTCATTTTATTCCAAGATGCTCATATGTTTTATGATAAAATCTATTAAATAACAGATTATTATCATCATAAGTTGATGCAATTCGTGCCCTGAACACAATAAAGCTATAAATTCAAGTGTAGGAATAGCAATATCAGATAGCGATTTCAATCGGCATCACCTACCTATCACCACCTACATTTGGTGATTGCAAAAACCACATATTTTACACCCAATCATTTTTGATACAAATAAATAATTGTATTTCTCGATTTAAATTTTTTTTCTCACCCGAAACAAATACGAGTATAAGATAATATTTGAAATCGAGCAAGAAAATTACCCTCGTCAAGTCTCGATACCATAATTCAGTTTGTGTAATTCATATACAATTAATTAGCTGTAGTAGATATTACTATTTTTATAAATATGTGTTTAATCACTCGAATAATAATCCATTTTACTTATTTAGAAACTTGGTCAGTCATTTGAATTATTTGTCTTTGGTATTTACAATGGAGTTCTATAGACTTGACGAAGTTTCAATAAACTCGCTCCTTCACTCTATCTATATGTCTGAAATATTTAATTGTATAACACTTTCGTTGTATTCATTACGACCTGGAAAGTTTATTTCAACGAAGCAATCTCTTCCAACTAACTAGAAATATATTACACAAGACTAAGTACAAACTTGACTGGAACCTATTTTTAAAAACCCTGATACCAACAAGAATCCAACCCTCAACCCCAAGTTCGAAAAAAGGCGTCTTATCAACTATCTCACGGAGATCGATATTGTGTAAACAAAAACAAAACATTTTTGCTAGGTTAACTGTCATATTGCAAATTTGTTGCAAAATATTATGGAATGTAGACTTTTACAGTTGCATTGTTCCATGAGATTTTGTATCAAGAGTTTCGTGAAATACGTACAATATAAAACGTATTTACAATTAATAGTATTTTAGTACCAACTTAAGATGTATGGGAGTGAAACATGGACGTGGAAAATACTGAAAGGAGCTGAATAAATGCTGTAGAAATGCGTGCACTGAAACTTATACATAGGGTGACATATTTGACAGTAGACGAAATAAAGTGAAATTCGAAGTCGAAATGAAGTGATATGGGTGAATGGGAATTTATGGGTATGTAGAAAGAATGAATGAAAAAAGACTAACTAAAAGAAATATGTAGTGCATATGTGAGTGGAAGGCGTTGTAAAAATTGACCAAGGAAAGTATGGTTAGACCAAGTTAATGAAATTTGGAAAGAAGGAAATATTAAAAGTCAGAGAAATCGTAAGAGTTGTATGAAAAGGTGTAGGGATTTAGAATTGGCGAAGAATATGTGTCGAGATAGGAGGCTTGATGTGCTACGAAAAATAAAAGTATATTACCTGCAAATAATCTTGACAAATTTCCCTCATTATTGGAACAATACTTTCTTGATGATTCAAGTTTCTTGTAGTGAGAAGCTGTCACACCAAATTACGAAAGGATTACGTATAATTCCCTAAACAAATAATTATCGAGTGAAAGGACGCGCCAGGTAATAATTTTCAAAAAAATCAATAGCGTGTCGGATATTTTATTTATTATTAATTGTTTAATCGTATTGGTTATATGAACATATATACTACACCTAAAGCCGAATGTGTCACTATCACATATAGGAAGATCTACTAAGGTTTCTTTGTAGTCAATCTTCCTTTGCTAAATTTTCTGCGTTTATTTTTACTAAATGCGTTCTTCTAAACATATGAAAGATCTTATTTTTACTGTCAACAAATTCCTATTCTTACAATTAACTTGCTTTTTTTATTATATTTTTAATGTGTCAATAACAGTGAGTTTGAATCCCGAGTTTCGAAAAGTTGCTATATGAATTGTCCTTTTCACCATCATCCTGTCGTGTAGATCAAAATTGACCATCCCATGATAACTTTTGACGATTCCTCTCCATCCATCTCGACACTCCGAGCTACGAAGGACAGTTGTTAGGAATAGTCATGTTGTATTGGGACTCTTCCTCTTGTGCGTCGTCCTTCCACACCTCCAGTAACCACAAGTCTCTCCAAACTGTCTCCTTGGTCACGAACAATGTGGCCAAATAATCGAAGGGCTCGTCTAAGCATATTGTCAACAATCTTGAAATTATTATGTATCTAAATTATTAAAAATATAATTAAAAAGACATTCTGATACCCTATGGTTAACGGAATCTTTGCATTGATTGTATTCCTTTAATATATAAATAAAATAAAATATCTTGGGTATCCACCTATTTATTATTCGAATAATTTATTAAATAAATAAATCACTTATAATAACAGCCGAAATAAAACAATAGTATTTTAATTGTTATATTTACCGATATTTTCAATATACCGTTAGATGAGCAAGCCCCGTTTTTATAGTCGATATAAAATATTACAAGAAACGAAGCACATAGAAGTCGTGGCAGTTGGTTCACTTCGGTCCGACTGCCGAAAGTAACCTGCCTTGAATCCATCGGAAGCCATAATTCTTCCACATCGTTACCAAATAAATATATTGCTAAATGTCAATGTTATGCTATTTGGTTTTATTGATAGTCTTAATTCGAATTTTTACGATTTATAATACGGGTATATTAATTTTTGTAATTTGTTCGTTTGATTTTGTCGGTTATTCAACATTTACCATATTTACTTTAAATTCAGTTACAATTAATCTAATGGTCGTAATCACTACATTCCTTACCTTACACTCAACTTATATATATTTGTTCTCTAATATTTTTACTCTGACAATATAGCGGGTTCGAGTACCGAGTTAGAACACCCATGAGGCGAGTTTGCTCTCTAAACTGCGCTATGATATATAATAAATTGTCCTTTTATAATTTTTTGTTTTTTATTTATATTATGATCATTAGTGATAATAAATCTGACCTCCGTCTAGTTAGGGCTCCCACCTGTGGGTTACGGGTTTGATTATTTTAAAGGAATTCCAGCCTGGTTTTTATTCTAGGTCTCTTGAACATCTTTCTGGTTAGTTGGAAAAGATTACCACGTGGTAATCCCGTCAGGTTATACTGTATACAACGAAAATATAATACGAGTGCAATGTAACATTCGTGCGCACTGGGATTTACGTGTCTATTCCAGTGGTTCTTAACCTGTAAACTCGACTTTTGGGGTCGAAGACAATATTGTCTCCTGGTTACGCTCTTCAACACAAATTCGAATATGTTGAGAAGTACCATACGAATAAATCAAGGTGATGTAAATATAAATACAATGAAGTATTATTTTATGAACCTTTATTTCTACTATTTGTCAATTTGTTTCACTTTTCAACAGTAGACTTTCATTATTAATAAAAGGACAATTGATAAAGCGCCGTTTAGAGATCAGACTCGTCTCAAGGGCGCTCTCATTTGGATTTCGAATGCATTATTATTATTGGAAGATGATGAAAAAATAGTTGAGTTTAAGGATATGAAGGTAGTGACTACGGCCATAAGATCACTCCAGGAACAAAACAAAATACTGCTTATTCTGTCATATATTTATGATCCCAATGTAAATTTGAGACTTTAATTCAAAACTGCTAATATCTTCATCCCAAATGACGGATTAAATATATCAAAGATTGAATGAAATATGACTTGTTTTTCATACCAGAAAAAAATATTTACTCATAATTTCATACCAGAAAAAAATATTAACTCATAATTTCATACCAAATCATATATAACCTTTCGATGTGCTAATAAAATAGAAATAAATCGAACGACACATTTTACTTCTTGAACGAACTAAAATGACACATACAAACGATCTCCTTGGCCTGGTTGGTAATACGATTGTCTTGTCTTCCAACCGGCGGATTCGTTTCCTGTTGTTACCATTTTTTAAAAAGGTTCCAGTTTTTTTTTCATTTATACCTTTTTTAACATCTTTTTGGTTGGTTTGGAGATAGCCACATGACAATAAGCCTGCTAGGTTATTTTTTATACAACGAATAATATGTACAATACAAACATTAATCATTCATATAATACAATATTTTCAAATCTTTGCGAATTTACACCTCAGACTCAAAATTTTTAATTATGATTTTAAGTATCATAGCAAACCTGAAACTTAGGAGAATCTCGCAATAAAGACCGGATTTCTCAGTTTTGCAAAAATGATTTCTCTTGCTTTTCACCCGATAAAAACGTGCTTTTCCATTCTCTGTTACTTAATATCGTCTATTTCGCGTGTTATAATAATGGCTTCCTCGTTTTTTGATTAAAACGAAATAGTATAACGAGTTTCGAGATGCTAAACTACTTTTAATGCACCGAACCGCTACAAGTGTCCATGTATAATTTTTCTCCAACGGTTCTTGAGTCAAAAAACCTGATTTGGTTCTGCACAAGTCGGGTTCAATCACCTTTTGACAGTTCAACGCGTGATCGCCTCTTCAACATACTTTAAACCTGCAGTATATTGTGCGTTTATTTATCGGTTCCCAATATGTTACGAAGAAAATTGTTGTGCATTCCATTGCATTATATCATGCTGCGTTTTCTATTGCAAATAATAAGAGATATACACGTATTTATGTTTTATGACACTTATTTATAATTTTGCGTTTATATAATAGGTTTCTAGTTTTAGTACACGTTTCTGTTTAAGTTTTTTGCTTCTACGATTAATCCTTTCCACATTATTTTGTTATATTTTAAAATTTAATACTTTCACCTAAGGTGGCTATAAAACTCATTTAGATAGAACTTTGTACTCCTGGAGGATTTTTCAATATAATAATGTACACATAAACATGCCATCGCGCCGCCTTTCTGTAGGGGTAAGCCGAAAGTTCTTTCTCCTTTTCTATATCCATACAACTCCTACGATTTTTTTGACTTTACATTGCCACTTTTTCAAATACAAGTTACTTGATCCAACCATACTTTACTTGGTCTTCCTTTACCACGCCTTTCATTCACATTTATACTGTATATTTGTTTTGTTAGTCTTCAGTCATTCTTTCTGCATGCCCAAACCATCTCAGAATACTCTTCTTCACCCTTCTTAACACATTACAATATAATATATTATTTTTATGATGCGGTGACGACCTGCTTACATCTCTGTCTATTTTAACATTCAGACCTTTTAGCACGTTTCTTTAGGCTTTATGACTATCAACACACTAGATTTAGTATATTTTGTGTACAAATAAAACGAAAAGTATGATTTTTTTTAATAATCACGAGTCGATTCACTAAAAGAAGGTATTTTATAGTCGGTTGGCTACCACTAGGCCGTTTTGTTTGTTTTATGATGTTTTATGTACTTAACCCATTTTAAATTTAAAAATATATCCGGCTCTGGCCCGTAAGAATCAGATAGACTTCGTTTTTATGTGAAAGGAAAGGATATTTCCCGTTTTATTGTATAGTCCAGTGTTCCCCAACCGGGGGTCCGGTGCCGGGCCGCAGAGACTCCGCCGGGCCGCAAACAGTATGCCAAATTTCAAGAAATTTGCCATGCAAAAATATTGAATATAGGATTTTCATCCATGTTCTCAATAAAATCGAAACAAAGGAATAGACTGGACGTGAATGCAGCACTTCGTCTGTCAGAGACAGCACTGCAGCCAAGAATATCCAATATATTAGCAAAGATGCAACAGCAGGTTTCGCATTAGTGTGTTGAAAAAAAACCCATGGTTTTTGTTCAATTTTAATTGTATCAGACAATGTTACAATTAAAATTGTTTATCTGTATATTTGTCAATTATAGTTTATATATGTCCATCTGTCACAATATAAGATTAAAAAAATATTAAATAAAAAAAATTTTATTTCAGTATTAGTGGTCCGCGAAAAAAAAATTCTTTTTTTACCGGTCCACATGTCTAAAAAGGTTGGGGAACACTGGTATAGTCGACCATTTCTCTCGAACAAATTGTATCATTCCATTCCATTGAAAGCATTTATTTCATCATACACCAGATACAATAAATAGATACACTCATAATAATAATAAGAATTAACTAAAATATGTGCAAATATTTAGATCCCTATTATATACTCGTACTTGTCTACATTAAAATAGTTATTAATGCTTAGTAAGGTGAACAGTGCGATAAAATTAAATTCAATAATTTAATTTTACTATCGCCTCATTATATATACACACATCAATATAAAATCGAATAACTTTGTAATATATAAAGATTGTTCCAGAAAGCGTTTTACTACTTTGTCTACATCAAATATTGACGGAGTTACGAATATTGCAAATTTTTTAATAGCCGCGATTTTGAAATAAGATAGCAGATCAGGCCTAATGAACTTGGCCGAGATATTGATAAGGTAATTTTTTTAGAATTCACGGAGGGTAGTTGCGGGGTCTCCTGGATGTCATTAAAGAAAGTGCATTCAAATTTTCCAGGAATTGCGACATGACACCCTCTGCAATAGGTAGCGTATTTTTCTAAATCTACTTAAAATGGGTCTTTATTTTTTATAAAATATACTAATGCAAATTACACTATTTATCGTCGTATTGTCATGTAGCAAATTATTTTTTACCAACCAACTTTAGTTTAGGTAATGTTTTGTTTTCATGACATTTCAAATTAAAGAAAAATGAAATGAAAATTTCCGAAAAAATGTGACTAGGTAAAATAAATAAAAAACACGTTAGGAAAAGGATCGAAATGAATTAAGGAGGTTGTTTTTTGAGTCTTGTAACATTTTTGAAAACTTCTAGAGTGGTGCACAGCTGATCGATTATTCTTAGAAGTTTATTTCACATTGGTACTTAATAAATATGTATTGAATAAGTCTTTCATTGTCAGGTGGAGAAGAGCATATCAGGTTTTTACAAACAGTTTAGTTTGACAAACAAAATTGCCCTGAGCATTTTCATTATGTTACATCAGACAATGCAAATATCTTTACAAGGAATAATTAATCAACTAATCAAGACCAATAAACATTTGGCGTGCAATAAATATAATATATGTTCATCATCATTCTGCATTTAACTATATGATATACTCGTGCATTATTCATTTGTTTGATACTCGTATTTTTTATTGAATTTATTTTATATGCATTTTAAAATGTTACTTATAAATAATATAAAATCGTTTGTACTTACGTCCGTATGTAACACGTGGTCTTGTAAGGTTTGATATTTAAGTTGTTATTAATGTCATAGTTGTGGTTTAGTAATGTTAATATTGTTATATTTAAATAAGTATTGCCATACTAGCTGAAAAGCCCATCAAAGGATGTGCGAAAACAATTTCTAAACAGTATTTTTTGTGCTCCCCTGAGGATGAGGTGAAAGCCTTGAAACCGGTAGGGTTATACAGTTACAAAAAGTGGAATAAACAGTGTTTGATAAAACAAATTACAAGTTTAAATGTTACTTACTTGATCCGTTCAAAAATGTCAAGAGAAGTCTTTTTTTCGCATTTTACACTTTAAAACATCATCAAATTGTGCGACATTTCACTTAATAATTACATTATTTTTAAGTACGCGTGTACTCGAAATGTGCGAATAACAATAAATGTATATTAATTTGTTTTGTAAAAAAAGTATAAACGGCCTTATTTAATATTGAAAGTGCCTATCTTCCAATTGCCGACTTATTTTACTTCGATAGGATGCATTTCAAAATTGGAATACTCACGTTGCGCAATAGCTTTTGCATATATATTTTTTTCACTTTTAATTCAGGGTCCAAGTATGTTTTGTTTCATTTTCGGGGTCTCGGCAAATAACCAAAATAGATAGGTTCGGTTTAATGAAATAAATATGAATGGCTCCAAACCAAAGAAATATGCGAATATGCAATGAGCTGATATACAAACAGTAAACGAAACCGATAAGCATCGCGATGCATATGGTATATGATACTCAGAAAGTGCGAAAATTTCAACGAGCGCAACAACAGCAAGAGTAAAATGTGAAAAACACTGATTTTTCTTGACGCATTGAATGCATAAAATGAGGAAGTAAAATTCGGTGCGACTGTTAACTTTTAAACTTTATGCAAAAAAACCGCTTTAATATGTCTGGAAAACATATCTCATAAAACTCATGATTTATCTGACTTCTTACATTTCCTTTTTCAAAATATCATTAACTTAATCCAACCATAGTTTCCTTTGTCTTTCTTTACCACGCCTTCCACTTACATTTACAGAGTATATTGTTTTGTTTGCCTTTCTTAATGTAATCGTTTTACATTCCTAAACCATCTTAGAGTGCTCTTCACACATCAACCTTAAGTTCACATTCAACCTTAATCACCTTATTTCTTATCAAAAGACAGTTAACATATGTTCCATTTTGTCCACCCAGTGTTCAGCCAATACCAAGACACATTGTTTTCCAATTCGTTCGAGCAGACGGGCACGCATTACCATAAGTTACAACAGCGGTCGTCACATCATGGCAACGTCAACTTTCAATCGGCCGGAAGTCACAACGGGACAACAGCTATACAGTTCGACTAACAGTCTCTCCGAGTAGTGAAGAGCTCTCAATAAAAGTTCATCGAATGGTATATTATTTAGCTGTTTTAGAGAATTCGAGTTATTCTAATCACTCGCTTGAAACGGACGTCGTTAATTATGACAAAATGAGGTAAATAACAGTTTCGAGATTATGAGATTTTATCAAATTTATTTAAGTAAAGCGTTAAACTTGAATTAAACTGTCTTATGGTGTTCAAAGATGTATGTTTAGGATAAGAAAAGCACAGTTAAAATGATCCGAATGAAATAATATGAACTTCTTCACGACTTTTTTTTGGGCAAGTAGGTAAGAGTTTATATGATTAGAACTCACGACAGTGGGATTATTTTGAAAGTTTTTTTATCTTTCATATGGTACCTTTTAATATATCAGAATTGGTGATTCGGGAATGTTGAAAAGCGAGGCCGGGAGTCAATATTGTGTTCAGTCCTAATAATCACGCCTTCGGGTTTACAAACTGGAGTTTTCGATTCGTTATTGTACTTGTTGGTAACATTACCGCACGTGAAGAGGCGAGACACGTACTCTGCGCACGCGAGTATTATCACTTATAGAACTCAGGCAGGTACCCTTTTTTATATTTATTGTGTTTTTGGTATTATCAGGAATATAATTCGACACCTCCGGGTGTAAGTCAAGGTTCTTACTAACTAGACCACGGAGTTCATAATTTTTAAAGTTATTGTGATATTATTCAACTCGACACATCTGCATTTATAACTTGTCTGTTCACGAAATGCATTCACATTTCCAAGTGTTCTATAGTATAATCTTGTCGAGTGTTTGTGTTCAAGGCTAGCCTTCTAGTGCATATCCCACGATGGGGTGAATATGATATAACGTATCATGCGTATGCGTCGATTCAAACAGAGATCTTGACTGGACAGAAATTTGTAGTGTTCATTTTGACACAAACAAATTCAATAGCTGTAATTTTGTCAGATATGAAAGTATCATAAGTAGGTCAAAATGTGTTAGCGAGTGCTCGAAAAATTCATCGAATTCGGCTATACTGTAAACTGCATGTTATAGAAAAGAAAGTTATTATTTGACTTGAAACATGGGCAGTGTTCAAAGCTTATTATTATAAGTGAAAAGTGCTTCAATTGAGAAAAAAAAAACTGGATTTGAAGGTTTTTCATTTGTATGGTATCATTCAACAAATCCGAATTTGAGATTCGAAAATTTTGAAGAGTGTGGCTGGGAGAAAAAAATGCCTTCGGTTCCAGTAATCGATCTTTCGGGTTTAAAACTACCGGGGTAGGCAAGCAACTCTCGGTTTGTCGTTGCACGTTTTGGTAAAACTACTGCACGAGAAGAGGCAAAAACATCTGCTAATGTACTCGACGCGTGCGAGGATTGTTAACCACATTAGAACCATTGTTTTGTTGAGTACCATCAGAAATTAAACTCCAAACATCTGAATATATAGTAATTGTCGTCCGATTTGAATTTATTTAGTTATTACAATTTTGAATGAATATTTGTTTTTTTTTTTACATTTTTAATAAATAAATGTAAGTTTATCGATAAGAATATAGTATGTACATGTATACTCGTACATATATCCTGAAATTACATACATAATTCAAGATAATGTAATACATTTAAGAGAGATGCTATTCAAAGGTCTGGGGGCTCATCTAGAGTCCAGATACAGCTCCACCAATAGAGGGCAAACCCGACCGCAAGGAAATCAAATGTTTTTCAGCCCACATCCTTGTACAAGTAAATTTAATAAAATGACAATAAATTAGCAGTCAGTATAGTCAATTCAGTCAATACATAATGTTCATCGATTAAAAAATATTTACTATTAATTTCTTGTATTTTAAAATGTTTTAAATTGTTTAATTTTTTATATCTTCTTGATATAAACATTTGATTTTATTGTTGAATGAACTTTTTTTAAGAAAGCAGAGAACGAAATTCATAAAGAAAGCTCTGCCTGAACTCCTAGTTAATTATACTGCAACAATTGAAAGTAATTGATTCAATATACACGTATGTTATTCATGAACATCAAAGTTCTTTTGAAGACTAGATTTCTGGAGAAAACCAAATTCAAGAAAGAAGTTCGACCTTGACCAGATATCTACCTTGATTCGTCAGCTAATAGGCAGATTGGGTGACTCTTGGTGGATGGTTCCTGTATAATTGAAATACGCTGAGTATTACAATATATTTACGACAACCATGCTCGCTTGAAGAAAGAAGCCCTTTTGGAAGAAAATCGAAGAAGAAAGTTCTGCTTTGACCACTCGTCCATTCTAATGCGTAAGCTTATAGGCAGGGTGATGTGCAACTTGCTTGCATTATTACAATTGCACAACTCCCGGCCTGCATGCGCGCATTGTTGCAACAACGGGTGGTCTATTATTTGTAGTGTTACATCCTCTTGGGTAATCGTTATTGCGTGTTGGGTAAGACTATTTTTATTTGCACCTTTAGTAAGTATTTCTTTTGTGTATGTTATATTTTTCAATTTATTAAAATGTATTGGTATACGTGTGTCTATTATAAGAAGTTATATGATGAGATTTAAATTAATAATGCTTTTTGATTGATGATTAAAACATTTGTAATTTATCTTTATTAATTTATTTCATCAATGATAGAATGTGCCTTACAACAATATTGAAAAAAAGTACATTGAGTGTTTCATTCCTTACAAGAAAAAGTTATAACAATTACAATAAAACCAAATAAAGAGATGCATACATACTATATACTATCACCTCGTCTTCCTATTCAACACATCAATCAAGTTGTTATTCATCCTTATCACTTAATTCCATATTCTGTCATACATTGTCACCGATTGTATTTTTCTAAGTGCATGCAATTCTAGTCTAAATTTCGCCTTGTGACAGTTTTGCATTAAATGTGCGGTAATATCATTTAGCAAAACTCAAGCAAAACATAATTTAAAGATTTAAAAAAAAAAATTCAAACAGCAGCTACCTTCGAATATTTAAACCAAATTAGATTTTTGACACATTACCAACCCTTTTTTGTCGATATTTTTTTAGTGTCAAATTTAAATTCAACCGAGTAACAGAAAATTAATTTTGAAAGGCCTGGAAATCAATAGATCAAGAACTAAGCTTATGATAATAGACCGCAGGAATCAACTGTCACCAAATAGTGTGAATCTTAGTCTGGGAATGGTTACTGACTTTATTTATTTAGTTTCCAGTATTACCAACAATGGAGGGTTCGAGGCTGAGGTGAAAAAAAAAGCTGGAATGGAAAAAATGCGATGTCAAAGCTGGAAAATATATCGAAGAGCAGAACTATCACCATCACGACGAAAATATGCCTACTAGTTACGTTTCTCGTCTTCGCAATGTTCAAGTATTGCGCGGAGACTTGGACTCGAAGAGCAAGCGAGACGTAGAATATGTATTTGAAATTTGGTGCTGAAGAAGGATATTACGAATTCTATGGACAAGGCGAACTAACGCCTCGTGGTCAAGTTTGGAGAACTTTGTGGTTACTGGAGGCGCTGAAGGACGACGCATCAGAGGAAGAATCCCAATGCATTGGACTGACCAAATGAGAGACGTAACTGAACTACAATTCCAGTCGTCATAGGCTATCACTAGAGTCACGATGTTCAGTCATGAGCTACACGACAGGACTAGTATATGATACAGTACTCGTACAACCTGATGGGTTTATTACCATGTGGCCAATATCTAACAACAAAAAAGATGTTCAAATAGAGAAACTGAAGTGAAACGCTTTAACATGATTTTAAAATTTTAACATGATTTTAAAAAAAAATTTTAAAAATTGAAAAATTTTAACATGATTTTAAAAAAATGGGTATGAGCGGAAAATGGTTTCGGCCTACGCGACCTAGTTGCAAAGACAGGTGTCTTTGCAACTAGGTCGCGTAGGCCGAAAGTTAATGATAAATGTTGATTCAACCTTAGGATTATGATTTTTCGCTCAACGTCAATGACAAAAGTGTAAAAAAGCACGAGTCATCAAACTCGTTTTGTTAGATATAAAAATCAGTCAGTCAATAACTTGAAATATTAATAAAATTAATGTTGGTATTTTCCTTTGTTTTCAAAAACACGGTAAGTTTTCGTGAGGCTGTCAAATTGATTATTAAAAAATATAATTGTTAAATAACTCCACAGCGATTTGCGTGAGGAATGATCTACGGAAACGTTTATCCATGATTCCTTGTTTTAAAATATCGCTGTTAATATTTTGTTAAATATTTTACAACTTTAACTTTTAACAATAAACACGAAGGCTTCCGTGCTGTTAATAATTATTTTTAAAAATCTCTCGTTTTAAATCCAGGTTACAGTGGTCGACAACCGTTGGGATACTTTTTGGAAAAATAATGATTAAATGGACATGTGTAAACAATTTTATTTTGAATGAATTTGTTTGTGTCCAATTAAAGTTTTATAAATTGATGTGTATTTTATTGAAACACCTGAATATCTGAGAACGGATGGAGCATGTTATGGTTGTAATCTTTTTTGTACATGACCAATCAATATTGGAGATTGACGTTAACACTTCCCTTACTGTGCTAAAAAATTACGCCAGTTACGGTGTTGGACACTGAGGGTACACTAAAAATGTATGTTTTAAATTAAAATTATGCAAAATCTATTAGTTTTTTTTTTTAATTAGCTATAAACATAATTTTATTGTGTAATAAAATGTCGAATAATATAAAATAAGTGTAAGAAATGATAAAATAATAGTTGAAACAGACAAGTGACATTTCTATACGAATATAATTTTCCCACTGCGTCGTTCGATCTGCGCAACGTTCAGAATGCGCATGACTGAAAAGAGGTCTCCAACCTTTTAACACTTCCCTTACTGTGCTAAAAAATTACGCCAGTAACGGCGTTGGACACTGAGGGTACATAAACATGTATGTTTCAAATTAAAATTATGCAAAATCTGCTAGGTTTTTTTTTGTTATTAGCTATAAACATCATTTTATTATGTAATAAAATGTCGAATAATATAAAATAAAGGTAAGAAATGATAAAATAAGAGCTAAAACAGAAAGGCATTTCTATAAGAATATTATTTTTACGCTGCGTCGTTCGGTCTGCGCAACATTCAGAATACGCATGCGTGATAAGAGATTTCCAGCCTTTTAATTTTTTTTCATAAAATTATACAATAAAATGTAG
Source organism: Odontocerum albicorne (assembly GCA_949825065.1). Taxonomy (NCBI): domain Eukaryota; kingdom Metazoa; phylum Arthropoda; class Insecta; order Trichoptera; family Odontoceridae; genus Odontocerum; species Odontocerum albicorne. The sequence continues at coordinate 19,336,174 of OX463849.1, read as the reverse complement.
CGTGTATTTTTTTGGCAATAAAACCATAATTCGAATAAAGACAATAAATAACATATAAACAAAATATAAAATGAATATATAAATTCAAAAATCAAGGTTTTAGGGCGAGAAATTTATATAGTATAAACAAACACGAAATTCAAAATTATATATAAACAAACACGAAATTCAAATCAATAAAATATATGCAATTTGGAAAATATAAACACTACAGAAAATTTGAAAATAGGACAAACATATCATATAATCAAAGTTTAATCCTGTGGAGAAAGTTATCGCAATTGGGGCATGAAACCACTTTTTTTTTACTATATTCTACGTACTAAACACGCAGGTGTTTGACAAATATTGCAGAATAGCCTGGTTTTTTTTCTCGAATGTTTTTAATAAAACCCACAACTTCCTCTTTTGAGGACCTCACGGGGTGCCAACAGGATATTATTTACTAATGTTTCGGATATTGACTCGCCACAATATGTTAAAACTGTATTAAAAGCATCTTGTTGTTGCTATTTTTCCTTTTTAAGATATTGGGCATTGCCAATTCCAAACTTAACTCTCTTGTGAAATGTTTTCGGTGGTATTAATTATTTTGTTTCCACTCTGGATATATTTGTCTATCCATAAGAGGTATGCATTCAATGCAGCCATATCTATAATTTCCATAAAAAGACGGAAAGGCCATCTTCTCGTTGACCTTGAGCAAGAGTACTCTCAAGTAATTTGGTCTCCCGTATCTACTCCAATTTTCGTATTATTATAATGATGTATAATTACTATAGTGGCTTTTGTTTTTCTGAATAATCAATTTCTGCATCATTGAATTGAGTGCATAATAATAATACTGCTTTATTTTTTGTGGTACACACGAAACAAGTATTTTATTTTCAGCTACTATGGATTGTTTTCTCTCTAGACGGTATAAATTCAAGTGAGATTACTCTTTTATTTTTTCGAAACGTGCCAGTTAGAGTTAAACCTTTTAATAAAAGATTATCGGCTAATTTGATGGAGGTAATAAAAATACCTGTGGTTATCCTCCTGTTCGTGCCATACTGCGGTTGAACCATTTCTATAACTACTCAGTTACCTTGATTTATCTCTCTCTACGATTATTTATCATACCAGAATAAGCCTGTAAATTTGTTATGCGTCATATGCCGCCGCAGTCGGCAGCAACCCAGATTTTGATGCCATATTTACCAAGTTTAGACTTCATGTACACGCGAAATGAACAATTCTCTCTAAAGTTTGGCAAACGTTCATCTACAGTTATATTCGAAGATGGAGAATAATTGCTTTTGCACATATCCATAAACATTTTTGAAATCCACTTAATTGGTTCTAATTTATCTGAAAAAACCCTGATATCTCTCTTCTCGGGTTTCTTTATCATCAAAACGAATATGACTGTAAATATAGATGAATATATCTCGAGACAGAGCTGTTGTGAAAAATGACTGGCAAAAGGGACTTTCACTTATCCACAATTCACTCAAAGATAGCTTTCGTGTTCGATTTCTGCCAGGTGCGAGCAATATTCCAATGAATTCATATAACTCGTCTTTTGATATTGGTTGGTTCTTTTCTGAATGAATTCGATTTAAATGACGATTTGTTTCTTAAACATCACTTTTACCACCTCTTAATTTACAAACAGACAACACATATCTTTTATGGAATGTACATTTATACTTGAATTTCTCAGTCCAGAATCTTCGATGAGAATATTTGATACCCGACCGATGCCTCGAAGATTGAGGTGGTACTCGTAATGAACTCCATTCGAATCCATGTTTTGATGTAAATAATATTTCTTCGTCTTCTTCACTCGTCTCCAAATCAGAATATACTTCATCCTGTACCTCGAAAAAATCTTCTGATTCTGATATATTGCCTGTCGCCTTAAATTCCAAATCGCTATCATCGCCGTCGATATTTCCCGCCATCTCAATTATTATATTTTTGAAAATGAAATAATAAATAAAATGTACATTTATTATAAAAAGAGTAATGGTACAATATAACATACCAGATAAAAAATGATAATAGAAAAAACATACCAGATAAAAATAACAATCAGGATTATAAAACTGGTGACGAGCCCCTGGAACGAACTGTCAAAAAAGAATGAGTGTTTGACATTTCGTCAATTCGCGATTTAAAATCATTAATTTCTGTTGAATTAACTATGAATGTTTTGTTTCCTAATGACATCATTCAAATCATAGAGGTTTCGATGAGGAATACATAAAGTATGAAGACCCTGCAAGCAGTATATTTCGAGAAATTAAATAAAATATAAGTCATGATCACTCGCTATCCATCACCGTACGGCAAGTGTTAACATACATTTTGTTCTAGTTATTCACAATATGCCAATTCAAGTTCTGTGTTAAGTTATAAACTTCAGCATTTTTCACGAGGAGCATTATAATTAACATAAGCGATGACCTTTATGGCCCAGTTGGTAAGACATCTGTTTTCCTACCTGTAGGTTGTGATATCGATCACTCACCTTAGGCTTCTAAATCATTTTTCTGCTTGGTAGGTAGAGATTTCCATATGGCAATAAACTTGCCAGGTTGTTATGTATACAATGAAAGAATTATACAATAAATGATAATGAAGAGTAATCAATATTACAATCGAAAGGGATGTTGAAGGGACGCTCTGGAACTAAAAAAATTGTTTCAAAGAAGATTTATTAAATTATCACCCATAAGTCTTAATCTGAAAAAGGGGGCTTCATTTTGTTGTTTCTACATATTCAAATGATCAACTTATTAAGCGTTCATAGAATAATTATGCAAAAAAAGTTAATAGGGATTAATTTAAAGAAAAACGATCGTGTAGTTTGCTTTTGTCTGGTTGGTTCAAGCAGTTTAAAGTGTAAAAGGTTTTTTGCCCGCCAGATTGTTTTTGCAATGTAGTGTTAAATAAATAAAAAAAAAGTTAGATTCAAATTAAATATTAAAAAAATTAATTCCACAAAATTTTATATGCCGAGCACACATCGAACATCTGATCTAACATATCAATACGTATTTAAAATTACCGACCAAAGATATATCGTAATACTTCGTTTTTAAAATTATGCAATATCACTTTCAAGTTTATTTTTTCATTGTTTATAACAAGCCAAACTATAAGTGTTAAGTAATTAACTTTTTTTTATTCATTTAATAAAATTTACAATTTTATTACCCTCTCAAATATCACAATGCTACCACTGGCTTACAGCCCACGATGAATATACAAAAATCCTGTTGTATTATGTATGACAATTATATACGCATACCTAGGTAAATTATTGTAGATATGTTATGTGCTTCAGTTCAGTCCTTATGACTGACACAACGCCGTCGTTTTGTATCAATCTAGTTCAATCAGTCTTTAGTTCGTTTCGCTATAAATTTTCAATCATCAATCTAGTTTGCGAACTAGATTGAACTTTAGGTATATTTGGGAATTGTATCCCTCGTTCAGTGTATCTGGCTCTATTTTAAAAATTCGGCCGTTCGTGAACTACTCTTCTCCAATTCTGAATGGGTTATATTATTAAATGGGAGTTGTCCTATCAAGATCGTCTTCCACAAACATTGATTCGTAATTCATAGTAATTACATCGTAATTCGAAGTAATCTGTCATTATTTTTGTTAAATATTTCATCAACATAATTATGGCTCTCTCGGTCCAATAGAGAACATATGCCTCTTCCATATTTCACTTCGCATATCTTTCTACCACCTACTATATCGTATATATCGTCTGTCTATCTGAATTTTGATTTCGTCCTTCTGTTAAGGGTCTCGACACTATCACGATATATCTCCATTATTAGTCATTTCGTCTCATCACTTGGCCAGCGCACTGCAAGGTTAGTCACACATTTGACAGCGTCAATGACTTATCTTTCTTCTGATCCTTTGATTTTTTTTATAATGTGTACATATATTGGTTAAACCCAGTTATATACAAAAGCTCAAAAGGAAAGAAATACAGTAAAAAAATATTCAATAAGAAATAATTGTTTTGCCAAAACAACTAACTCCCGTTACTAAGAAAGCTCATAGCTCAATTATATGCTTTCTTTAACAATATTTTCTGAAATGTCCGAATTCCCATTCAAAAGGGACAGCCCGCGAAACAAAGAAATATCACTTTGCAAGTATGATAAGTTTTACTTATTGCCAGTTTCCAACGACCTTCGTAGCCAAGTTGGTAAGATGTTTGACTTCCATACGGGGGTTTCGGGTTCGATTCCCAATGGTAACGGAAAAAAGGCTCCCAGTCTAAGAAAAGAGTTCGTCCGGTAACAATAGTCATACGCACTAGATGTGTGCTAATGTTGTCTCTTCACGTGCGATAATATTGTTAGCATACGCAATTACGAACAAGTTTTGTGCCAACTCCAGTAGTTCTAAACCTAAAGTACCATACCATACGAATTAATAAATTCCCAGTCTACACAAAAAATATACTATATCTCAAATAGTTGTCAGAATCATATAATCTTATTTTTACTAGCATAGTTGCATAATATGGTGCTCATGTCATCAATCGCAAGATTAAGGAAGATACCTTCATATCCCTCAAACGAACCATGGATAAAGAAAGAGTCTACACATAGAACTACCATGAAAACATTACAACTTTTACATGTTTTAAATTGGGAGAGGAATGAGAATTGGGATAACTGATTAAAGATAGGCAAACTTATTATTTTATCGAAAGAAAATACGATAGTTTATTAATGTCATTCGAGGACCACAGGTTGACAATATCTTGTTTTAATAAAATGTTCTTATTATTTAAATAATTTTGATACAATATTAAATAATTATTGCTGTAATACTGACAATAAAGATCGACATTTCCACGACAAATTTCCTTAGGTTTATTCTCAAACTGTGTTTCGTTTTCGTTTCGTATTTATATCATAATATAATAATCCGTTTAATTAAATACGTGTATAGTCGTTTTGAAGTATGATATGTTTCATATTGTTGCATCAAAATACCACCATATTCGTTTAAATAACAGATTTTTTTCTCGTCTTGACAAATCTTATAAATTCACGGGTTAGCTAAATTACGTTTATATGCCTACCCTGACAATGAGATGGCGTGATGTTATGTGCATATTGCCCGGCGGAAATATTTTCCAACCAATCTGGCAAAGAAAGTTACATAAAATTCATGAACAATTTCTATAATGAAAATAAAAGTGAGATATTATCATAAGAAAAAAGAAAGGAATGGTGGAGAGGAGATGAAGATTGGGAATAAAACAGGGCTGTGGAGTCGCTTAAAAAAAAACACGACTCCGACTCCGACTCCGATTCCTATATTTACCAACAATACGACTCCGACTCCACAACTCCGACTCCACGACTCCGACTCCACAACTCCAACTCAAAAAAGCTCAATTTTAGCAGGTTGTTTCCTACCTTTGCATATAGCCATTTTTTTCATGTTATAGGGATATAAATAAAACAAGATCAAACTTTAAAAAAATTAACCTATTATATATGATAATTTAAATAAAAAATTAAATATGTTATTACAAAGGGAACGTACATCTGATCCCTGCTATTACAAAAATTAATAGAGAAATGGAGAGAATTTTGTTTCTGTAACGCAATGATATCAACACGTGGACGTGACCAATGCAGAACGATGACTGGCAAAAAAATGCGCGCAAATTGCGTGCAAACAAAAGGAGAAACAAATGCTCCTTTTCTTTCGACGTGAGAAAGAAGGAGACAAACACATTTTTGTAGACTTTATGCATTAAATGGATCTCGGTGATTCACCATATCGGCGCGACTTGCGCCTGCAAGTTTAATATTCGCGCACAATACACATTCATTATAATAATTAAAAAAAAATGTTTTTTAAATTTTAACGAAAAAGTAGTCGGAGTCGCTCGTTTTTTACGACTCCGACTCCGATCCGACTCCGGCCCAAACACCGCGACTCCGACTCCGCGACTCCGACTCCGACTCCACAGCCCTGGAATAAAATATATAAAGAGAATATATTATTACATATGTGAAATAGAAAATATCATGAGATTCGGTAGAAACCTCAGAAGATAGATATTGGCGAGGCCTTGTGGAAAGGATGGATGGCACAAAAGTTCTCTACATGCCAATGTATGAAATATCCCCTGGCAGTCATCCTCCAGATAGACCTCCAAAAAAATCGAGTAATTGGGAGTCAGCATATCAAGTCTTGATGACAACTACTGCCCTCATAAGCAAAAACGCAGCTAATGGCAAAAGTTAAGTTTTGAGAAAACTGCACTTTTATGTTTTTCATCGCTACTTAAAAATGTCGTGATTCATAAAAGCAGTAAAATGTGATTCATAAGCAAAAACGCAACAAACGCATAGCCACTTGCTGTCTTTTTGCTTATGAATCACATTTTATTGTTTTTTTGCTTAGAAAAACTTAGTATTTTGTAAAATTAAAAAAGACATTATGTCGATTTTTGTGTTGAAATAATTTTTTGTGTTGAAATACGAGTAGATTTTTCCCGTAAGCTGCGTTTTTGCTTATGACGGCAGAACAGACCACAGGTCTAACTTAAGAGAAATAAGTTTAAAATGGCTGCTTTTTTGTTCTCTGTGAAAAAACTGCAACCCTTCGTCTAAAATTTGGCACAAACTCTCTCGTCTGGTTGGTTTGATTTTTTTCGTAGGTTAACAAGTGACAAATTAAGTAGATTGAAAAAAAACACTTAGTAATTTTTTTGACAATTTTGACTTTACTATAATATTGAAATCGAAATATACTGCTTTATAATAATGATATTCAAGAATGGAAGCTTCTATTTCGATATCCTTTATTTGACCTTGATTCTCCCCCTTTAAACGGAGCAAGAAGTGGAATAATAGTGGAATTGTTGCTCTAATTTATGCATAGTGTAGTGTCACATGACGTCCCCCTGCCTGTTCCACCCCACTGCTCGTTGATTATTTTTCAAGGACTTTTCCTGACTCACCAGAAATTGATTCATAATAGTTTGTATTGAAGTTTTCCCCTTTCTAATTCGTTTTGAATAAATTAATCCTGAGTACGTACGCGACACAACTGTGTTTCCCCATTTCTTTTCATGGGTTTTATTATATAGTATTGTCGATCTGTTCAGTAACGGCAATTTGGACGCGGTTTATTTATTTATTTAGATAGAACAATCCAATCTCACTATCATCAGCCACGGCTGTTTTGGGGTAAAAAATAAGGTACAGTACCCGGCGGTAAGTAATACACATCGGGCGTAAGAAAGAGACCGTCACCCATAATCGACTAACTTCGGTTTTATAGAGCGTCGTTTCTGTCCATAGAACGTTTGACAATGACTGACAAATCGCGACGGAACACGTGTATGAATGACAGAGACGACGCTCTACAAAGCCGAAATTAGCCAATTATGGCCGACAGTCTCTTTCTTAAGCCCGATGTGTATTACTTACCGCCGGGTACTGTACACACTAGAATATTGAAACCTTCTTGATTTGTTATAAGCGCGATACCACTTAGTGACGAAATGACTCCTCACGTCACACTTGAGTATGAAAATAATAGTAGCGACGACAGAATTGAGTCGTTCACAAACCAAGTCCATTCTGGTTAGTTTTGAGTAAACAAGGTTCAAACATATTTTAGTGTTTCTAATTCTGTAAGGGTGTGATCGCAATTCTGAAAAGTGTTATATTGAGTACATTTATTACACTTACTTTGTACAAAAGCATTTTCTGCTAAAAACTAAAGCTATTCGCGCACCTTTCATGCAGTAATCTTAAATTCAATATTTTTGGACTTGGTTCACTTGGCTTCTGAACCACTCAATTAAAACTCGAGTTCATGGGAGAAGTGAAAAAACTCGAAATGCATTAAATATGCAATATTTATGAAGTGGTTTCATATCTGGAGTTCAAACATCCCAGCAAAATGTCTACTTTCGCATAAAATAAAAGCTTCAAATTGATTTATTTAGATAATTTATTATTCTCGTACAAATTATTTCAACCAGTGTAACGCATATTCGTGCTAACTGTTGTATGAAAGGTTTCATCGTTATTGCCATAAAGAAAAAGACTTACTATAAATATATTAAAAGAATGAAATAAAATTGAAAATATGTATCATCAAATAAAATGACAAGAAAATAGGAATTATGGAGAAACACATTTCGTTATTAAGGAGAGGTGTAATTTTTTAGATCGTTTGAAGCAAACCAATGATGGTTCGAGTCTTAAGGTAGCCGATCATCGATACTGAGTTTTCATATGGGTTACCGACAAGTGATGAATATCTCGTTCGGAGTCTCGGTCCAATGGTAGGACGCCTTACTCCTTCATCGGATAATTTCTGACTGATATGATATTTAATTGGATATTTTGGTTCCTGTTTTAGGAGACGGGGAGGGATAGTTTTATGTAATTTGTTTGATGAATGATTATGAGAAATAATAAGACGTTAAATACTTGTATACATGTGATGTTATATAAATGATATTACATACGAATATACATATATTTGTGGATGTGCGATGTCACACACGCTTATATATATTAGATGGGTGGTGAGAAAGAAATGGAGGTGAGATGATGGTGAGTAAATCATAGGATGTTGTATATAAATATGGGTATTTGGGGAGACGTGTGTGACTTTTAAAAATATATTAATACATAAATATGGGAAATACGCGATTGACTATGGTGGGAGGCTGTCGTCTGCCGCTTGAGGAGTCGGTGTCGGTGTATAAATAGGTGTAGAAAATGGTGTAGAGAAAGGTGTAGAAAATGGTGTAGAAGACGGGGGGGTATTCAGAGTGACGGGGTCATTTGCAGTTGGGGGGGCGTTTGCGGGTGGGCGGGTGCGGAGAATAGATTTTGGACGTGGGTGCTTGTAGTTGGTGTTCGCGTTGTAGTTTCCGAGATTTTGTATGACGGGGTTGGGATGTCTTGATATTGAACTGTAAAACCTTTCGGCCAGAGCTCGCATGTGATCGGGGATAGTTTCGAGTGCGGTGTCCGCGTGGAGTCTAGAGTTACGAACTATGTAGGGCGCGTTTAATATCATGCGGAGGGCTTTGTTTTGAACGATTTGAATGTGATTTATCGTGGTTACCGGCGCGTAGCCCCATACCGGAAGGGCGTATGTCAATTGCGGTCTGATGATCGATTTATAAAGATGGAGTTTAGTGCGCGGACTTAATTTACTGAATTTACCGACCAATGGGAATAATGATTTTAAAGTTCCGAGAGCTTTTGCTTTTACAATGAGGGCGTGTTTGCGCCACGTGAGTCTACTGTCTAAGGTGAGGCCTAAGTATTTCACGTGGTCGGTCCATGGGACGCTCTGGCCGAAGAGTTTTAGAGTTCTGACGGGTTCGATGTATTTGCGTGAGAAGCGGACTGCTGTGCTTTTGGAGGGATTAATTTTGATCTTCCATTCTGTGCACCATTGCTCCAGAATGGGAATGAAGTCTTGCAGTCGGTTGTGGGAGTCGGACTCGTATTTGGATGATGAGAGGAATGCTGTGTCGTCGGCGTATTGCGCGGTGATACAGTGTGCGTTAGAAAATTGGGGCATATCGCTCGTATATATATTGTACAGGATGGGGGACAGGAGTGCACCTTGGGGCACACCTGCCAGAATGGGGCGCGGGGAGGAGTTTATTCCGTCTATTTTGACGGAGAAGGAGCGATTTTCTAGAAAGGAGGCGATGATTTGCACTAGTCTAAGTGGAATACCCGTCTTGTGTAGCTTGTATACGAGTCCGTTGTGCCAGACGGTGTCGAAGGCTTTGGCCACGTCTAGCGAAAGGAGGGTCGTGAGCCCTTTGGCTCTGAAGGATTTGATAATTTGCTCTACAACGCGAAGAAGTTGATGGTTGGTCGAGTGCATCGGCATAAATCCGTGTTGCGATTCTGGAATGACGTTGCGCGCGTATATTTCAGTCGAGAGACGGTCGAGGATTAATCTCTCGAGCACTTTACCTAGGGTGGAGAGCAGACTGATCGGTCTGTGATTTTCGGGGATGGCGTGGCTTTTGCCCGGTTTGGGGAACATAATGACATCGGCGTTTTTGAACGGGGTCGGGAAGAATTTGTGTCGAAGGCAGGCGTTGAAGATGGCTGTAATGGTGCAGATGGCTTTTTTAGGGAGTTTTTTGAGAGTGAAATTGTTGATTTTATCGGGGCCGGGGGCTTTTTTATTGATTAGATTTTTTATGATTGTTTGAATTTCTCGCGGTGAGAAGAAGTCTGAGGTGGGGGGGGTTTGTTCGTTGAGTATGTTGACAACTGCATTGTCGACCATTGTTGTGTGAGTGGGGTCTGAGAGATCTGTATTTGGCGAGAAGATATTCGCTAGAGAGTCGGCGAAGGTCTCTGCGCGGTCGCGAGCAGAGAAGACGGTGCCGTTTGGCCCTTGGAGAGAGCTGGGGCGGGGGGGCGTATTTCGGAGGCAACGTGTGAGTTTCCATTTGAGTCCTTCGTTGTATTCGAGGGACTCGACGAAGTCAGACCATTTATCGTTTCGGATCTGTTGTAAGTGGAATTTTATTTTTTTTACTAATCTGTTATATTCTGCTTTATACGAGGGGACAGCTGTGCGTTGCCACAGCTTTCGGATTTTATTTTTCTCCACAATCAGCGTTTTGATGTGTGGAGGAAGGGGGAGTTCGGGTTTGTCGGCGGGTCTCACTTTTGAAGCGGACGTGAGAGCGGATTTTATGGTGGTTGTGAAGTCGTATATAGCAGTATCGATGGAATTCGTGTCTGGAAAAGTTGTTGGAATTTTAATGCAGTTGTCTACGTAGGTGGCGAAGTCACCCCACGAGGTGATGTGCCGCGGTGGGGGTGAGGGTGAGAAGGGCGGAAAGCCATCCGTCAAGTGAAGTAGTACCGGGTAGTGGTCGGATTGAAGCTGGTGAACAGTCGTGAGATCTGTTTGATAGGGGATGTCATTATGCACGATGATGTCTATGACGTCAGGGCGATGATTGGGGTTTAGTGGATAGAGTGTGGGGGACGTAGGTCCGACCACGAAGTATCTCTTACGAGAAGAGATTTCGTCGAGCGTTTTGCCGTGCGCGTTGGGAGTGTGCCTGTACCAGAAGGGGTGTTTGGCGTTGAGATCTCCTGCTATGATGGTGGGGATGTTATCGGCAAAGAATGAGTCCAGTTCGGTCTCGACAAGTGGGGAAGATGGGGAGAGATATGTTGCGCACAGTTTGAGGGGGCCGTGGTTGGTAGTGTTTACTATGACGCATGAAGCTTCTAAGTTATCGGTGATAGGGGAGGAGATGCGGCAGTGGTCTATGGTGCTTTTTATGAGAATCGCAGTGCCGCCCTTTCGGGCGGTAAGGCGGTCGTCTCTGTAGCAAAAGTAGTTCTTGATGCTGTAACGGTAGCTCGGTTTGAGGTGTGACTCCGTTATCAGCATCACGTCCAGGTTGTGCTCGAGAAGGAAATCCTCGATCTCGTTTTTGTGCGTTCTGAGGGAACCGTTTGCATTCCAGAACGCGGCGGATATATGAGAGGGCTTATAAGTGCGAGCCATTTTGTTGAAGGGTGTTGAGGAAATTTATGGCTTCAGTGATAGCTGATCTTATGTTATTGATTATGAAGTCGCAGTTTTGGGGGGGGGAGGGCAATGTGTGTTGTTGTGGAGTATATGAGGATAACAGGGGGCGTGGGGCTGCCATATTGGCGTAAGAAACGCTAGAAGTGACTGGTCTCGATGCACTCTGGGGGGCGAAAGATCGGTGGGTGGTGGTATTGTGTGCGGGGGGGGCGGTGGGGGATGTTGGTTGGTAGGGGTTGCGTTTAGGGAAGCGCGGGCAGCCTCTATAGTTGGCCGTGTGTGGGCCACCATGAGAAACTACGGGAAATCCGGGTATCGTCCGTTCTTTGAACGCGATCCCACCAATAACGTCCTCTGCGATATTTCTTATTTTGGAGATATTTCAATAAAAAAATAACACAAAGTATGATAATGTGAAGGAATGTCGGAGTAAACTGCAATGATTCATTATGGTCCATACATCGTGGGCCAATGTCTATTTATTTCATTGTCTGAATTATTTACATAGTTTTGTCGATTTCAAAATATTTTGAAATTGTAAAAAATGTAGCTTTACATTTTATTTGCAAACAAATGACGCTCAATTTCCTATGAATTTTAGTTGTTCGACCTCGAAAGTGCATTTTAAATTAGTTTTAGAGTTATATTATTTGTAGTTAAGGCATTAACATTGTGGATGTTTAAAGACATTGTAATTTGTTTTGTTGAACACTCTTTATGTAGCGGTATAACACAAACAAATCTTGTTTTTTGCTCCCCTGATGATGAGGTGAACACCTTAAAACCGGTAGGGTATTACCATTACATAAAATGGAATAAACAGTGTTTAATCATTAATTTGCATACTGAATAGGTTCTTAATAAAGTTAAATAATCTTCGCTTTATTATTAACTCCATCAATCATTAGGAAAACAAGAACAGAAAAAGAATTTTTATTTGGTATGATCTCTAGAAAATATTTCGTGTATTCACGTGGATGAAAAATAAGTGAAAACCTGACTGGAATTTATTATTAATAATATTTGAGTACCAACGACAATCAACCCCCGTGTTGAAAAAAAGACGACAGGCGTCTTACCAACTAGGCGACGGAGGTCATTGTTACATTGTGATTTTTTTAAATAAAATTCACTCTAGTAACTTTAAATCTGATTCCTGAACAAAAAAAGTTTGACAAGCGTCGGATAGTTAAACTCAGTCTCATGGGGATTAAACCAATTATTTATCTTGTAATAGATTGCATATTCAATCAAGATTTGTGTTACATATGCAACCCCTTTTTATCACGAATATTAAATAGGAATAAAAAGTTAGCTGGAAGATATAATGAGACCTTTTGATAGCTTCTCTCTTAAATGTATTTTCTGCAATTTGTGTTTTTGAAATGTATTTAAATATATTACGAGTATGTACATAATATGTTATGTTGCTATCAGTAAACCTATATTTAAGTTTAAATAAAACTAGCTTATACATCAGCTTAAATGAACTAATGTGTCTGATATCCCATAACGGGCAAAACTGATCGAAGCTAACATTTTATTTATATTATATAAATGCATACCATCACGCCGCTTTCCTGTCGGGGTAGGCAGAGAGGACAGATCACCATATTTTCCTAACTTAGCATACGTCCTTAGTCTCTTCCACATCCATACAGTTTCTCATACAACCTCTACGATTTCTATGACTCTACTTTTCCTTCCTTTAGAATATCATTCACTCGATCTAACAATACTTTCCTCGGTCTTCCCTCATACGCCTATCACTCACATCTGTACTGTGTATCTGTTTTGTTAGTCTTTCTTCTTTCATTCGTTCTATATGCCCAAACCATCTTAACGTACTCTAATTCATCTTACTTAACACATCAGCCTTAAGTTTACATTTATTTCTTATCCCTTCGTTTCGTATTCTGTTTTATATTGTCTCTCCATATACTCGTATGCTTCTCAATGCACCCATCTCTACAGCAATTATTCGGCTCCTCTCAGTCTTTTTCCACGACCACATTTAACTCTCATACATCAAATTTTACTTATAGACATATTATTTAGTCATTTTCCTTTTTGGGGTAGGCAGATAAGATAGATCTCCATGACTTCCTAACCATGTACACAGGATTCATCTCATCCACATACATAACATACATATCATCATATATGCTCTACGGTTTCTCATACTTCTTACTAACCTCACTCAAAATTTCTTCTACTTTTTTCCCCGGTCTACCTCTTCCTCACTCTCCATTCACTTCAGACATACATTTGTTTCTTAAGTCTTTCGCAAACTCAATCTCTCAATGTGGTCAAACCACCTCAACATTCCTTTCATAATTCTTCTTATAATATCCATCTCTTATCATTTATCAGACCATTTTTATTTTATAAAACATTGTACTAAACTAGAAATTCTACATAAGGCACTTATTTATTCAGTTTATTTTCCATGTATCAAGGTTGACTCTAGCACAATTCAGTGCACTATTTATTTTGAAGATTTCGCGATCGTTCCAGGATATATGTACGAGTACTTACCATATATGCCAGATGTGCAATTTGACTCGTTCGATCTCCACCCATCATTGTACTCGTAACTAACGTTTCATCGAGGGTGACTCGGGAATTAGAATAATTAATCAAGTTAACCAACTGGAAGAATACAGAAGTTTTGTGACAAAACATAGATGTAAATTTTATGTACATACATTTTTTAGTGACTGATTTACTCAAAACACCTTTTCTGTTATATTTAAACATAAAAAAGTTCAATGTAAGAAACCTCCTGTATTATATATTCTCAGTATTTCTACTCCCTTAAAGAAATTGCCTTCAAGTCGAGCCATTTTTAAAAACCTATCAAGATAGCTGGGTCCCTTAGGTCGTCAAATTCCTTTTTTTGTATTATTATTTATGTACTCGTATAAAAAAGAGTGTGCACTGAAAAAACCATCTAACGTCCTCGCGCCCTTGCTCGCCTTCCTAATAGTGTACGAGTATTTCGATTGGGAGGATGTTTGCTAGCTTATTTTTCAAATATATTTTCTTTTCCATTGCTTTAACATATAATATATAGGTGTCCCAAAAAATGTATACACCCTTTTGTACCGTGCTGTTTGCAAGAATAAATATCATCACACAGTTTTACTATCGGGGTAGGCAGATAAGAGTGAGCGCTAGACTTTTCTATCGCGATCATATATTTATCGCTTCTTCCCCAGCCTTCTCATTACACTACTACGATTTTTCTGACTTTTTAAATTGCCTTTCAAAATATAATTCACTTTATTCGATCATATTTTCCTTGGTCTTTCTCTTCTACGGCTTCCACTCACATTTGCGCTGTATATATGTTTTATTAGTCTTTCTTCATACATTAGTTCCACAACCATCTCAGTGTGTTCTTTTTGATCTTACTTAATACACAAGACTTAAGTTCACATTCCACCCTAATCACTTCATTCCGTAATTTATTATACATTGATGGCGACTTACATTACTATAATACATACGAGTATATACTCGAACCGAACAGTATTAAAATCTGCTCAAGTCGATAACAGTATTGCCGCACCAACTTTAATATATGAGAGTGAAACGCTGAACAAAAAAATACTGTAAAAATACGTGCACTGAGAAGAATACACGGAATGACAGTGTATGACAGAACACGGAATAAAATAAAATGATTAGGGATGAATGTGACCTCAAGGCTGATGTGTTGAATAATAAGAACACTCTGATATGGTTTGGGCATTGAAAGACTAACAAAACGAACATATAGGGCAAATGTGAGTGGAAGACGTCGTAGAGGAAGACCAAGGAAAGTACTTTTATAGTTTGATCTAGTGAATTATATTTTGAAGGAAGGAAACGTAGAAAGTCAGAGATATAGTAGGAGTTGTACGAGAAATGTATTGATGTAGAAGAGGTGAACGATGTGTGTCGAGATTGAAAATGCTGACACTATGTCCTCTTTGCCTACCCCAACAGGGAATCGATGTGATGGTATTTATGTCTTCCAATTTGTTGGGAGTATCGATACATTCGTTAGATTTCTATCAATAATCCTCTCTGCCTACCCCGACAGGGAAATGGCGGGCTGATGTGCATGTTTATAATGAGTTATATGAGTATATGTATACGATTGATTATTTAAATAATGGAGATCATGGAGTATCAAATTATGAAGTTTTGAGAAGAGTAAACTGCTGTAGCATCAAGATTCTGGTGTCGTGTGCACGTCTGCATTTGTCTGGACATGTGGCTAGCATGCCTGAGTACAGACTCTCATTAAACGTCCTCTTTGGCGAGCTGACGGAGGATAGAAGGAAGCATGGTGGTCAACGCAAGAGATATAAGGACGTACTGCATTAGACGCTCGGAAAACATTAATACTCAGCACAACCAGGAGTAAATAGTAGTATACTTCAGAAATTCTAGGATGGGTCCTGCGACGTTTTAAACGTCATGTCTCAAAGGGATGGGGTAATGTCGTTTTTTTACAATTCAAATAGTTTTTTTATAAATCGAAAAATTGTTTTTCTCTAAAACTGACTTTCTAATGTATTGTATGATTTGTATCTATCTTTAAATAGGCCAAGATCCACTATGAATTAATACTAATTACGAACATTTAATTTTAGGTATAAAAAAAATCGAAAATCCAACTATCGTATACCACATCTCTAGCCAATGCGGACTAACGTAGTGACTTTTGACGAACGTCACCAAATATTATTTGATTTTAACAAACTGCCACATTTTTGCTAATTTGTAACAAGATGTATTAATTTGTCATTATTGTTAGTTTTATGTAATGTATTTACCTTAATAATTTGCTATTTATTAGAATTGAGGCTTATATTAAAGTTGATAAAATAATTAAAATTACTGAACGTCGTTATAAGGTTGTATTGGGGAAAATTTGTCAACTGTCATAGGACCCATCCTAGATTTTCTGAAGTATAGATAGCACCAAATGGCGTGAAACTGTTGATATCAGGGACCAAATAGAGAAAGAAGTACTGAAGCTCCTTGCCTATCACAAATTGGTTTTGACATAGGGATCTCCGGTAGCACCAACGTCAAGTTCCCTGATCACCCACTTTGTATTGTGACTTATTTTATACTCATCACGGGTAATGGACATTCAGTATATGGTATGTATAGAGGATGCGACGCTAAAATAAATATCTGATTTTGCTCTGCCTTATCCTCAAGGGACAGAACGTGATGATATGTACGTATTCTTAATTTATTTCGAGTACTTGAGAAAGAAGAGAAAAATAATCGGCCAGGTGTAACGTTTTTTTCCCTTGACAAACAAGCCGAGAAAGAGTACAATACAATTTGTGCCCGTTTACAATCGGGACCCATTGCTTCTTTGTGTCGTACTTTGCATAGCCGACAATACCGCAATAGCGCGCCAAACGACTTGGACGGTGCTCGTGAGGAACACGTGGTTGGGCGTCCTAACCTTGAATTTCCCACGTGGTCTGGATTCCACTTGTGCCACATAGCGATGTTAACGGTTTGCCACAGTTAATTTGTTTTTCATTCATTAATGTTGTTGACGAATTTTGCTTTTTGAGTAGAATGTATTTTCTCAGATGATTGAAGAGTTTAAAGGGATATCGAACGGCGTGTTGCGATAGGTAACAAAGTCAATAAGGCACTAAAACATTCCTATTTCATAGTATCATGAAATCTAAATATCGTCTAGTAGTATCTAAATCTGCTAAGATGATAGATAAAACTAATGCATAAGGAAAGCATAAGTTGAAGTCGTGGTAGAGGATACCAAGAAAAGTAGTGTTGGACCAAGGGAATCAAATGTAAAAGAAGGAACGCTATGGAGTAAGATAAATAGAAGGAACGCCTACATCAATAGGAAAATGGCGTAATGGTATGTATAAATGTGTTTTTTTTATTTATATATAAAATAAAAATTGTTTAGTATAACACTGTTTATTCCACTTAATTAACACTCGCCACCCTGTGATGGATAGTGAGTGACCAGGACCTATATTTTATTTTATTATTTGACGTTTTAATACATAATAAAATTATTTTTATAGCTAATTACAAAAAATAACCTAGCAGATTTTGCATAATTTTAATTTAATGCATGCATTTTTTACTGGACGTTTAGCGTCCAGCAGCGTGGCTGGCGGAATTGTTTAGCACAGTAAGGCAAGTGTTAAACTATATAATCCTGCTCGTTCCTAGATTTTCATATCACCATCAGAGGAGCACAAACATTCTGTCCCATTGCACACGTACACTTCACCTAAAGCCGAGTATGTTTCTATTACATATCGGAAGATCTCAAAAGATCTTCTGATATGTAATAGTAACATAATATGTATTTGTAGTTAGTTTTATATTGGCAAGTTTCTTACCAAATATGTTTTTCTATACATATGGAGATTCGAAGAAGTACCTAATCTTATGGTCATAGCCATCACCTTCATGTGCTTACACTCAACTTATTGATAGGCTCGAATCCCGAGTTAGAGAGCCCTTGAGGCTCCCCTTAAGGGGTTCTCTCAACGGCGCTATATAAATTGTTATTTTGTTATTATAATTATTAAATCCACATTTAGAGTGATGTAACCCTATTTGGTATCTAATGATCATAATAGTTTTGACCCAACATACAAATAAAGAGTTTGTTTCGGTTTATTTGAAGTATGGAATAAACTTACCTCAATTTAATATGTGGGAAAATTTGTGTTTTATTATATTACACTTTTGTTTTATACAAAACAACGTGGTGGTCTTTCTACCACTACATGGCAATTAATTTCAATCAACCAGTAAGTTATTAAAAAATAGGCTGCAATCTTTTGAAAAAAATTGGGTTCCAACAGGATCCAGCCCCCCGAATTGGAAGAAAAACATCTATCAACTAGGCCACAGAGGTTATCTACTTGTACCGAAGATAAAAAAAACCTCATCTTTCTATCTAATTCTGCTAGTTTCAAGTCGGTTAAATAAAATTGTTATGATGGGTTACTTGAATAAAAGGAGAACAACTGATAATTAACGGGTTAACAGCAATTGAAAAAATTGGCAAATTAAGACTATTTAACATAGAATTTCACCATGCATTTTTCGATCATCATTTTTAAGGCTGGCAACAATACATACTTTTGTTCTATTCTGCATTGAAATATTTCAAAACGCCCGCCAGAATGAGAATGACAGTTAAACCGTGTTCCATTGTTATTCTTTCGGATTCGATTGGGCCCGTTCTATATTTAAATACAAATAAAAACGGTTCCCGCCGACTGGAGAGCGCAAGGTCAGATGTCAAACTGTTTTATTGGCTGCCATGAAGTGTTCTCGTACCTTTATTATTGGTGGCATGTATGGAGTAAAACGGTAATTCGGTCATTTTGTTTATCGTAGATTGTCAGTAATTTTGGTGCTTGTTAAGATTTCAATATTTATTTTATTTTACAAAAAAAAAAAAATGAAATAAATGTTCCCTGTGAAGTAACTCAGTTATGCCTATATAGTTTATTAAGGAGTTCAATCCTCAATTTATCCACCGATATATGAAAGATGTCATTCTATATGCAATTGGTGACCCTCTTAATAGCTAAGTTCGTTAGTACAGAACATAAAATAATCTTAATTCATGCTATCGTAAATAATTGTCAGGCATAAATAATCTAACTTGATTAATCGATAAGAGGTTCGTTATTTTTCCTGTTATCAAATTGTATACATGCAGTACGTAGATATCTTTTAACATTTAAGAAGTAATATTCAAGCATACCTATTAAAACGGTGAGATAGAACTATGGGTAAAATTCATATTCTTTTGGACTTGCTCAACTATCAGTTCTGGATTCCTCTCGAGTTCCAATGATTGAGCCGCACTCCAATATTCTTGCAAATCAGTGAATTATAAAAGAAATCTCTTAACAGCGCTACCATTAAATGCCCAAGAGACACTTCTTACGAATCCCAAAACTTGTAGTTTGTAACATCGTTCTTAGGTCCATTCTTATTAATGGGTTTCACTCTAGTCGTTTTCCATTCACTCGAGAAAATATCAACACGAAAAACTAACTTGAAAATGTAGACGAGTGATACTGGCAAAGTCTAATAAAATGCTTTTTTGAAGTATGTGGGTATGGCTTTCTTTCTGTGTATAAACGTATGTGACTTATACAAATACAAGTATATTAATATGTAACGTATATGTCAATTTATAACATTAATGTATGTAAAATTCTATAATTTCCTCTCTACCTTGTTTTTCTCCTCAAAACTCAAGCCAAATCTCCACCAAATATCCCACGTCCACTTCAATTATCAGCGCAATCAGCAACAGTGTTGTTAAATAAAGGTGTTGTTATACCATTGGGTCCAATCGCCTTAGTGTTTGTTCTTCATACTATTGTTGAGGGTTTTTATTTAGAACATCAAAAGATTTGTGGTATTTTCACATACATAACTACCTGAAATCTCTCTATAAACTGAAAAAAAAACAGTTGGAAAGTAATATTGTATGTTATTTAAGGTCAAATTCAAATGCAAAATTGCACTAAATGCTCGCGGACATGATTTTCGATATTCTCACCAATGTCTCGTGTCGTACAACGCTGGTTATTTTCGATAAAAACCTTGATTTGGTAGTAGTCAGTGGTAATTAGCCTCCAGAGCGGACACCCTCTTCGTGTTGTTTCACCATAACGGATTTTTTAAACCACATTTGATCCACGCAATTGCTTCCTGAATCGTCGTCATACAATGTATAGTACATATATTTTTTTGGCTTGTGTCGCATATTTTCATTTTGTGGTAGTAAAAGGTAACCGAAAAGATGTCTAAAAACTGTTCAAACAATTTAGGTAGACCATGGTCTAATAATAAAAGGACAATTTATTAATAATTGAAGGACATATAACGCCGTTTGGAGAGCAAACTCTCATTAATGTCGCTCTAACTCGGTACTCCAACCCGCTTTTATTATCAGATGAATAACTAAAAAAAAGCGCTTAACTATAACATTTCATAATAATATACATTCAGCACGTTTGGAACGAAGTTAGTAGCAATGAAAATTTTGGCCTAATGACATCTATCTGAGAAGTACGAAATTATTTTCCAGGCAACCCAAAGCCTTGTATGACACTGATACTACAATAGAATAGCAATAATTATTATTGCCGGGAATCCCTAAACATAAAATAATTCAATCACCCGGTTTATATAGTTGCACAGCTAACAATTTATTTTTATTAACAATCGTTTATGACATAAATCGCTATTTATGATTATGTTGATCGTGATAAAAAAATTATCGCAAATCAATTTAAACTTTCAAAAATTTAACTCCAAAGGAATGAAGCGATGGATCCGCGGTCATGGAAAACATTATTCATGAAAAATGTTAATAGTTTAACACATTAATATTTTAGTATCTTTTGATAGTATTTGTCTATTTTTTTGTTGGTAAAAACCGGTTTTGTTTTTAGTATTCCTTCTCACCTCGGACAAAACGAGAGGTCACTCGTGCAAAGATATAACATAAAATATAACCTAGTAAGAGCTAAAATTTTCTTATAATTATATTTATTTATCTTAAGTCTATAGGTATATTGACACAAGTGTCACGAACGGATTAATTTCAAACTTTGTATCTTTGTATTCAAGTCCCGTAATGGGATGTCTCCAGTGTATCTTTCGAATATGTTTCCAAAAGATGTCCCTGCGGAGAGGAATATAAATTTGATTGATTCGTCTTCATCGAATAATTTGATTGTTTCGAATGAATTCAATAGGGCGGGGTATGTCAGGATTTTTGCTAGTTCTGTGGCGTGAATGTTCTGCCTCTAAGGGGATGGAGATGAAGAATAAATTAATGAAGAAAGACTAACAAAACAAATGGTAAAGGAAGACCAAGGAAAGTATGGTTGGATCAATTGAATGATATTTTGATAGAAGAAAATGTAAAAAAGACAGAGAAATCGTAGGAGTTGTATGAGAAGATGTATGGATTAGAATCGGACCAAAAACGGTAGGGTTGAGATATTGGAAGAAGATAGCTTCCTGGTTAAAGAACATCCGAGATTGGACCTTATTATTAGAGTTGAGGAGTTCACATAACCTTTTGCCATTGTTGGTTTCATGCCGTGGAATAGTCTGTATCCAACTTTTAAATGTCCCTGCGGAGAGGAACAGAAATTTGATTGATTCGTCTTCATCGAATAATTTGATTGTTTCGAATGAATTCAATAGGGCGGGGTACGTCAGGATTTTTGTTGTTTCTGTTGCGTGAATGTTCTGCCTCTAAGGGGATGGAGATGAAGAATAAATTAATGAAGAAAGACTAACAAAACAAATGGTAAAGGAAGACCAAAGAAAGTACGGTTGGATCAATTGAATGATAGAAGGAAATGTAAAAAAGGCAGTTAAATCGTAGGAGTTGTATGAGAAGATATATGGATTAGAATGGGACCAAAAACGGTAGGATTGAGATATTGGAATAAGATAGCTTCCTGGTTAAAGAACATCCGAGATTGGACCTTATTATTAGAGTTGAGGAGTTCACATAACCTTTTGCCATTGTTGGTTTCATGCCGTGGAATAGTCTGTATCCAACTTTTAAAAATTAGGGTGGCGTGTGCAGCTTCAAAAAGCACTTGAAGACAATCCTTTTAGGAATTATTAAATTTTATATGAAAAATTTACTCCACCTTTATGCGAATGTGTTACTATACTATCACATATCGGAATATCTACAATTTTTTTGTAGTTCGTCGTTCATTGGTGAGCTTTCTGCGGTTTTCTTACGAAATGTGTTTTTCAAATCATATGCAGATGCGTGGAAGTACCTAATCTACAGTCGCCTCCTTCCTATACTTACACTCCATTTTTTGTAATAGTTAACGAGTAAGAGCGCGCCCTTGATGAGAGTTTACGCTCTAAACGGCGCTACATAAATTGTCCTTGTATTCTTATTTTTATAGAGATACGCTCTTTAGATCGAGTTTTATGAGGAATCAATGTTGGGGGACTTGAAAGCTTTTTTGTCTAAAACTCTTGATTGTTTGGATGTGATCTAATTGTTGTTTTATATACCTACATGTTTTCATATGATATTCCGCATGTATAATAAATCTCGCGGATTTATTGCTGTGTATTACAATATTTTCTTACAAACAACCAGCCATAGTTCTTAGTTCATCATTTAACAAAATTACAAATTTCAAAATAAAGGGATAGGATTAAAGAGAAGGAAAACGAAGTAGATGGGATAAAGGATGGAAGGAAAATAAGGATGAATGAATATTCTGAATGATAAAATATATTTATGCAATTTTTTCTTAAAGGTCGTTAACGATACTGATTACTCTTGGGAATTAATCCCACAGTCATGCAGAATGGACGTGATGGTATGCAAATAAGTCTCTTATTATCTGGTCGAAGGGAATATCTGTGTTCTGAAGGGAATACCCGTGCTCTGAATCGTGCCTATTTAAATTCTGAAATGGGGACGACTGAATAGTCTTTATACTAGGAGAGTGTGAATGACGAAGTATATACGAGTAGACATAACAGAAGCGAAACATGTGTGTCAGGACATAATAAATTGGATATCTATTATCTCTACCTACCGTAATAGGCACATGACGTAATGGTGGTGATGACGATAAATACTTTTTTTTTGTTGCTAAAAGCACTTTATATTATCTCCTTCGCAAGGTGCAATATGTAGAAGTTTATATTTCCTGTATAAGTATTGAAAAAAATTAAGAAAATTATGTATGTAGCACTTTGCGTATCACCTGTTACTCCAAGAACTTATATTAGGCATTTACCAGGCGTAAAACCAGTCCACAAGTTAATATGCTGTGGATCGAACCATGGGTGCTAAATGTATGGACGTAATTGTGTAAAAAGTACCCAATTCACCTTTTACCTCGTCTGAGACACAAAAACTTGGAAACATAAATACCCTATCTCAATAAATAGGTTTAATATAGTTTTTCACATACACGGGGATGGTCTATGCTTTTTAGGTATTTTAAATACACAAAAAATGCGTTTTGTGAGTTGGGTTTTATCCGTAATGCGTCGTAAATTGAACTACTACTACTAAACCTTCGTGGCATAGATAATAAGACACTTGACTTTTACGTGGGAGTTTTGAGTTCCGATTTTGATTCCTGATTGTATCCGAAAAAATAATTAAAAAAACGTGGGATTATGAACTGTGAGTTCCGAGCATGCTTTAGTGGTTCTAAGCCCGAAGACTCGATAAATGGAGTCAAAGACAATGTTGTCTTCCCGCCACGATCGAAATAAATGCCAAATCATCAATTCGGATGTCTTCTTGTTTTTTGCCGTTCACCCTTCATAAGTGTTCTTCAGCACTATACAGCCATAAATAAAATAAAAACATATACGAATTTTAACGTTTACTAATATTTATGAATTCTTAACTTATGTACTAATATTTATGAATTATTTTTACGTATTACATGAAATAATGAAAATCTAATTAAAGTAGATGTTTTAAGTAACACGAAGAAAGGAACTTGAAGATGGTTTGGACATGTGGAGAGAATGAATTATGAAATAATGACTAAGTGAGTTTATAAGTCGGAAGTACAAGGTATACTTGGAAGAGGCAGTCCGAGGGAAACGAGGACCAGATTTTAAAAGAAGGTAAAGTGAGCAGTATTCATAATAGAACACTGTGCATGACGAAATGTATGACTGTGGTGGGGGTGAAAGTTGTGTGCTTGGATAGAAAAGAAAGATCTGTTCTTTGACACGGCGTGATGATATGTGTTTTATACATGAAGGGTATAATTAAAATTAATTTAACTCGGAGAAGTACCATACGAATGAATGAAAAACCAGGCCACGACGTCGACAAGTTGAACTGTGAGTTAGAAGATTTTTTACAAACCGATATGAAAGCTAAAGGGGTCTTTCAAATTGAGTGGTTTTTTTAATTCCATTTTTTAAATTATTGAATAAAATACACAATTTGCTTTGATTCCAAAAACTTTTTATTGGTAAGTATTATTATTTTTATTGAAGTATAATGTATGACATTTAAACACAAAAATAATATCGGCCAAATGTCCACCTTTTGCAGCTCCACAGATGTCCACTCTTTTGTCAAAATTTTCGATGACATTTTGGCATAGTTGCGGTTCTAACTCACCAATAACGCGAATAATTTCGTCCTTCAGCTCAGAAATTGATTGGGGGTCATTTTTATAGACCTGGCTTTACACGTAACACCAGAGAAAATAGTCCAAGGGTGTCAGATCACATGATCTTGGTGGCCAATTAACATCACCGTTTCCGGAGATTACAATACATAAATAATTCAACAATTTGAATGCGTTGTTGTATTGTATACGACTCCATTTTTATAAATTTCATACATTACACTTCTCAAATGTCACAAGACCCAGGCAAGTTCGCGACGTCATCTGTGTTTTATCCAAAAAATAAAAAAACGCTCAATTTGAAGGACCCTTTATAAGAAAGCAATTTATTGAACTATTAGACATAACTGAAACATTAAAACAGAAAATTTTACAACCTGCTATGTGTTATTCCACCCATAAACAATAAAAAATAAAGAACTGCCTAGGTTAGGAACTTGGATATCCGAGGACTTGACGTTGAGAGGCGTTGAGAGGACCAACCTTGAGATGTTTTTGCCGATCCATATTCCAAGAATTGTAAATATAATTACGTTTGTGCAGTGTGCAGGTATATTCAGGCCTATTTCGGATTGGTGCACTGGGCTTCACAACGTTTGGGCATGGCACGTTTTGGCGCAACCGATTGGGCATTTAGTAAAATTATTCATACATACATACCATCACACCGTCTCCCTATCGGAAAAAGCAAAAAAGAGAGAGCACCAAATATTCCTATTACTACACACTTTTCGCCTCTTTTACATCCATACATACACCTTCTCATACAGGTCCTACGATTTCTCTGACTTGAAATATCCTTTTTTTTTAAATAAACTTGATCCAACCACACTTTTATTGGTTTCCTCTACCACGGCTTCCACTTACATTTATACTGGTTATTATTTTTGTTAATCTTTCTTTATTCATTCCTCAGAGTACCTTTCTTCATCTTGCTCAACACAGCCTTAAGTTCACACTATTCTCTCATACATTATCACTCCATGTATTCTTGCACGATATTATTTTAAGTGTACGCATTTCTACAGCATTCATTTGGCTCTTTTTAGTCTTGCTCCACGTCCACGTTTATCTTCCATACATCAAAGTTATTACTGAAATACTGTTGTGGACTAACTGTCATCTTGGCGGATTTTTATACTGTCCGGTTCGAGTGTGTATGTTTTATTTCCCCATTGACTTTGTTTCCTTACGCTACATGCCGTTCAATATCTCTCGTAACTCTTCCACCATCTGAGAAAATACTGCTTTAATAGTAGAATTATTTAACTCGCTCTTATCTTTCATTATATTGTACTCTTTTTAATCACCATGATTTTGGATTTTGCAACATTCCTTCACATTTTGTTCTCTTAGAATCTCTCAGACAATTTGCTTATCAAACTTTGTAATTCATCCTTATTCTCCGCTAACTCGATCATGTCATCAGCATATACTAATCCGCTGACATTCTCATTAGAAATTTGAATGCCACCCGTTGATTTCTGCAGTCCCTCACACGCGAATCCACGTTAATATCAAACAACCAGGGAACATGATATGATGTTGATGCCAAGTGGTCTTCTTCCGACTTGCGTGATGATATTTGTTGACCGTGTCAACTGAGATCTGTAGTTAATGGTTGTCTATTTTATTTGGGCTTGCAGGAGGGATAGATTGACATTGTGGGATGGACTTTTGGTCTGTCAGGAATAATGACTGACATGTATGTATCACGCAATTCAAACCCCGCATATTGTCTGTCAGGAATATGCGGGGTTTGAATTGCGTGATACATACATGTAATTGATTCTCACTGCTTATCAAGTTAATGAGAGCTTGTGACAGGGTGTTGTAGAACGAAAAATCGGAAAAAATCATCAACTTATTTTCTATGTTTATATATCCCTCAGTAAGATAGATACAGGCAAACGCCTAGTTTATTTAGGGCACGAGAATTAAAAGGCAACAAACCCAGATCCATATTTATTGAGTGTCCACTTTAAATTACATTTTATTACTTGTTGTTTTTTCATTGATTATCTATTTAAACAATTACTTGTCATATAAATAAATAACAAAAAAAAATAAAAGATCGAGTTTCTTCATTAAATATCAGTTTCAACTTTGCTGTTCCTTTTTTTAGCAAAATCATTTGAATAGGAAACATGTCAAAAAACAAAGTTCACGTATAAAAAAATCTCATTAGAATTTATATATTACAGCACTAAAAATACTTACAAAGGATCTTTAAAAATGCATTATCTTATTTTCGTAGTCAATGTCCTCGAAATATTTTTTTTCATTAGTCATATTAATATATTATTTTGCTTACAATCCACTTTTAATGTTTTTATTTGATAAACTTCATGAAAAAATATTAAACTCAAAAATAACGTGAGATTCAATGTAAAAATTTAATAATTGCCGATGTAGTATCATTTTCATTCATGTCAAATCGATGTCGCTGCACCGAAAAGTAAGTGGCCAACTGTCCCTTACCGTTTTGTTTACCTGCACCTCAAAACAGACTGACCAGGGCCAGCTCGAATCTTTAACAGTGCATAGTTTTAAAAATTTTGAACAGAAATAAAATGCTAAAAGGAAACATACATGTACATAATAATAAAAGGAAACATACATATACCTTTAAATAAATCATCAACATCAACAGTAGAGACATCTATATACTCGTACATATCGATCTTTGGCCAACTCTTTCGCCTCCATCCAGTCAAGTCTTAAGTCCGAACTCACAGTCCGATCTTAATACTAAACCTATTTTTTTCTCTCTAAAGAAATGTTTCCCATGAAACCCGTGAGACTCGCATCATTCTTCGATAGCACCACTTTTTAAAAGTATCTAGTTTTCACTTACGGCCTCTGTGATATCATTTTGGTTGGTTTGAATATATGATACATATTGCATCATGATAATAAATCCGCCAGATTATATTGTATACAACAAAAGTGTAAAACAGTGCAATAAAACATTTAATTAACTAGGAATAGGTTGTTAAAAAGTTTTCACCGAATACTAATTAATTTATGAAATTTCTCAGGATATTGACTGCTTTAATTGTTGATAATTTAAATTTTGATATTTTTTGAACAATAATATTTCACGACATATGGGTCCTCAAAAGATGACTGAAAATAACTACTTCTTAAAGTGGCCCTGTTTCAAAAATCTTCTTTTGTGTTAAGGAGACTGCCTACCTTTTCATTGTTAAACATTTTATGTAATGTAAGTAAAGCGGAAACCACCATTTTGAAGACAAAAAGGAACAAACTCACAAAACATATATTTTTGATCAATAGGAAATATAACTCGTATAACACAATAATTTGTGAGCCAGCCAATAAAATGTTTCATCATCTCTATCGTTTCTGATTACTAAGAGCTTTGATCTACCATAATGATATAGGTATAAGAACGTACTACGAAAAAAACACCCAACCTTTAAACCTATTTTTGTAGTTTATTCGAAATATCGTTTATATTAAACCTATTTTTGTAGTTTATTCGAAATATCGTTTATTTGTGAAAGAAAAGTGTGAAAGGAAAAGTAAATAAGACATATGAGTGGATTATCAAAGATTGGAGCCAGTTGACGAATTCTGCTATTTGGGTAGTATTTATTCAGATGATGGAAAAGTTAAGAGGGATATCGAATGGCATGTGACGCTAAGAAACAAAATCAAAATCGGCTAAGATGATAGTTCACAATAGTATTTTGGTGCCAACTTTGATGTATGTGAGTGAAATGTGGACGTGGCAAAATACTGAGAAAGGTCGAATAAATACTGTTTCAAGAAAGGCGAAAATTGAGAAGAATGCATGGAGTGACAATGTATGACCGAAAACATAATTAAGTTATTAGGAATGAATGTGAACTTACGGCTGACGGGTTAACTAAGATAAATCAGAGCACGCTGAGATGGTTTGGGCATGTGGAACGAATGAATGAAGAAATTGAATAAGTCCATAAACAACGATGTTAAATATAAAAAAATATTAAAAAAAATATTAAATTTGGGTTGGATTTTTTTTGGTACAGGTTGCCCATGAAAGGCTAAAGGGTGTACATCGTTCTACTGCACTCACTGCAAGGGCGACGATGGGTGGAATGGCTCCATCCTGTTGGAACCATGCCTCCGACCTCTTCGACCGCTAGGCGTAAAAAAGTTCAAGCATTGTTCTGTACAGGGCCCCGTTGATTCTTTCTGGCTGGCCTTCCTCATTTTCAAAGAAATAGGGGCCGATAACTCTTTCAGCCACAACACCGCACCAAACAGTGCATTTTTGGAGATGCAATTGGTGTTGATATAATTAATCTCCTAAGATTCTCAGTGCCCCAAAATCTGCAGTTTTGTTTGTTGATGTACCCGTTTAAATGAAAATGGCCCTCATCACTCATCATCAAGTTGTTAAAAAATTGCTGTTTTCTCTGGCTAGGTGTTGAAATCGAATGGCGTACTGCAATACCTGTAAAAATACGTCCTACAGCCGATTGTAACGATATTAAAACTACATTTTGTTTAAAATTTCTATGTTACTGAAAAATATTCCGTTTTATTTACAATATTTTTGATCTGTTCTAATATCATATATTTTTTGTATGCAATCAGTCAATTAAATTAAAACTGTAAAAAATAATGGCACTCTATCTTTTAATTAAAACCCGAATTTGTTCCAATTGAGATGCATGGCCGCACGGTAATGTGCTGGATTTCCGTGCGGAAAGTCGCTGGTTCGAACCCTGCACTGTGTTATTTCCTTCGAATGGCACAAAAAAAATTCTGCATATTATTCGGGAGTATATCATATCTTTATTGAAAAAAATATATATTATGTTACATTCATTCATCAACACATATATTCAACTAGTGATGAAAATAAGATAAATACATTAGAAAAGCGAGCGTTGCATACAAACGTGTGGAAACGTAATGTATGCCAGAATAATCAATTAGGATATTAGAAAATAATACGGATTTAAAGGATACGCAGTGCTGAGATGGTTAGGACAAGTAAAAATGATGAATGAAGAATAATTTACAAAAATAATCTTAACGAATCATGTAGAAGGAACCAGAAGTTTGGTGACACCTAGAAAATGGTGACACGACCAAATAAATAAAATTTTGAAAGTGAGAAGAGCGCAAAGCTTTTATGATAGGAGAGTATGACGAGATGTATGAACGTTTCAGAAGTGAAAGGTGTGTGCTAGCTCAGAATGAAGTGGAAATCTATATCTGCCTCTAGCGTGATGGTGATGATGTTGATAATTTAACTATACGAAAGTTAACAAAAATGTAAAGGATGGATTCCTTGTTTCATGTTGTTTTGAGAAACAACTTTATTTAATACATATATGTATGTAGCCCACCTTGATGTATGGAAGCAAAGCTTGGACTTTGCTAAAGAAGAATAAAATTAGTATTAATGCTGTGGAGATGCTTGCACAAACAAAAAAACTTGGAGTAACAATGTATGAAATAAGGGAATGAACACATAAGGAACGGATGCACGTATAAAATGTTTATTTTAAGTAGGATGAAGAAAATCATTTTAAGATTATTTGGACTTGTGAACGGTGAACGTTTGGACATGTGAATACGCTGTACGAGGTAAGCCGAGGAAAACGTGACTGAACAGCAGATTTTGAACGATGGTAAAGTGAGAAGTACAGTACCCGGTGGTAAGTAATACACATCGGGCTTAAGAAAGAGACTGTCGGCTATAATCGACTAACTTCGGCTTTGTAGAGCGTCGTCTCTGTCATTTATACACGTGTTCCGTCGCGATTTGTCAGTCGTTGTCAAGCGTTTTAGGGACAGAGAAGACGCTCTACAAAGCCGAAGTTAGCCGATTATGGCCGACAGTATCTTTCTTAAGCCCGATGTGTATTACTTACCACCGGGTATTGTATGAATAATATATGGTTTTACATGAAGACGTGTATGAATGTCAGGGAGGCAAATGTTGTGCTTTTAGATAGAAATGTATGGAAATCTGTTTTCTCTGTTTACTATATTTCGCAAGGGACACGGAGAGATGATGTACATATATCTACGAATTTAAACTTAATACATTTTCTTTAAACTCTCTTATTTACATAGATGAAGAATATTTCGTTTTAAAGTATTCAAAATATATTTTTAAAATGGTCAGTGTGCAATAAATATACTTTTGTAAGGAAACATTCTCTTATGAAGTTCTTCGACTCCTTTCCGCTTTGACGTTTATTTTTCTTCCTGGAAAATTTGTCTTATTATATCCTTCTTAGAAGAAACATAAATTTAGGAAAGTTCCTTCGTCTTAGTTTATTAAAATATATACTTGATTCGTAGAAAACTAAAAACTTCAAACAAATGGGATGGTTGTTGATGGTTGCCCTTATTTCTAAGTAGATACTGTGATCTTCATGTGTTAAAAATACAAAACTAGATTTTATTTGGATATTGTTGAAGAAATATATTTACTATTGAAATGACAAAGATATATTTAGAATAGTTTAATAAAGATTGGAAGCAGAAAATTAGGATTAAAGATTTTTTACCTGACCATTTTTATTTTTCTTATACCACTGGGAATCTAACCCGAATCCCCGGGTAGAAGTTAAGCGTCTTACTAATTAATGCACTCTGGTGTCTTATTTGAACGTGTATAAGTGAAAAGGTCCAAGCCACAACACATATTTTAGTTCATTTGAAATATCAAATGCAACAATATTATAATAGGATCGAATATAATTGTCACCCATCCTATGGATGAAAGACACATATACTTGTATTGGTTTATTGTGTGTAAGCTGTGGAACTTCAGCAAGCACACAGTACCGGCAGATCAAACTCAAAGTTTGGATAGCAATACATTTATGTTACAATATCATCGGCAGGTTAAATATGTTACAGTCTTTCGTTAGGTAGTTTTTTTATTAAAACTTTTTGCACAAAAGCGCTAAAATAATTTATGATAAGTAACATATAAACTACAGAAAAATGTAAATTTAGATGCTAAACGGTCTAAGAGTAAAACCAGTTTAAAAGGGAATCCGTCAAGAATCGAACCTGGTGCGACCGCTTACTTAACTTGAATGATAAGCGTTAGACCATTGCCGCTGAAATATCGAATAATCGCAGCTCAATTAAGTTAAATTTGTATATCATGGTTACACACGGACTTAAAAAGTAGTTTCCACACAAACATATACAATGTGACATTATATATTCCCAAATCAAGGCTAATGTAAGAAAATTAATATGCAAATGAGTATGTAGAAGAGAAAATTGTTATTGTTGTGCATTAAATATACGAATGAACAAACATGTACAGTAACCGGCGGAAAGTAAAACACATGGCTTTGTAGAGCGTCGTCTCTGTCGCACGATGGCCCGATGTGTATTACTTACCGCCGGGTACGATACACGTTGGAATTAGAAAAAATGTGTGAAAGGGGTTCATTTTTAATTTTTAGAATGTTTGATAATGAGTCGTCATGTGGTACTAAAACATATATTACTCGATCCGAACAGTATCAACATTTTCTAAGATAACCTTTATGTATGGGAGCGAAACGTGGACGTGTAAAAGTACTGAAAAGGGTCGAATAAATGTTGAAATGCGTGCACTGAGAAGAATCCACGAAGGTGACGATACATGACAGAATACGGAACAGGGTGATAGGGGATGTATGTGAACTTAAGGCTTATGTGTTAAGTAAGATTAAGAAGAGCACGCTGAGATGGTTTGGACATGTGGAACGAATGAACGAACTAACAAAACATAAATAGTGCAAATACAAGTGAAAGGTGTGTGGGAGGAAGACCAAGGAAAGTATGATTCAAGCGAATGATATTTTGAAAAAAAAAAACCGTGGAAATGGTATATGAGGTGTATGGATGTTGAATAGGCTAAGGATGTGTGGTAAGACGGGAAAATATGACGCTATGTTCTCTCTGCCTACCCCGACAGGGAGATGGCGTGGTGGTATATATATATGTCATATCAAATTGTCAAAAGTAAAGGAAAATTTTCATCTAATACTCAGATGTTGGAAAACACTTATTAACTTATTTACGTCAATATACTTTGTTACGTGTAATAAATGTCAAAATACGTGTACTGAGAAGAATACGTGAAGGTGACGATGTATGACAGAATACGAATCGAGGTGATTGGGGTTTAATGTGAACTTATAACTGATGTATTAAGAAGTATGAAGAAGAGAATTCTGATATGGTTTGGGCATGTATAACGAATGGATGATGAAAGACTAACAAAAAAGATGAAGGCGCGGTAGACGAAAACCAATTTTTTTTAAATTTATCATTACATATGACAAGAAATATACATAATTTGCGAAAAAACAACAGGTAATTTAATTTGGACATACAATTTTAATTGTGTTCGGCTTAATTAATCGAGTATTCTGGTTTAGAACCATTGGAAGTGGTGCGGAACTTATGATCCCTCAAGTACAAAGAGGCAACATCACACATGCGTTTATCACGAATTAATATTGGCACCAGGTGAATTGAATGGTTGAATTAAAATAGGCACTAAGTACCAAAAAAAAAAACACAAAAAAACTAAGTTTGCAGTTTCATTATATTTGAATATAGAACTAAACTGCATACTTAGTTTTTTTTTTTTGGCACTTAGTGCCTATTTTAATTCAACCATTCAATTGTTTTTCATTGTGGACATGGGATTTAAAAAAAATCGGATATCATCAGAAATCGAACCCGAAACCATTGAGTAGAAGTTCTATCAACCGTCGTCGGCATCGAGAAAAAATGTTTTCTCTAATAATATAAAGAAGTAGTATTGATATTGTAAATATTATGTTTTGAACTAATACATATTACGCAATCGCCAAAGTTGAAAATAACAGAACCGTTTACGATATTCAGAGATTTCGAAAGCACGATTTATTTAAACTTGATGCAGTGCCGAGTACGCTTTTTGTAAGGTTAAGGTTAAAATTTAATTTTACGCGCAAAATATCGTGGTGAACCGAACTCGGGTATCGATCCGGTTGGTTAAAATGTTTTATAATTGATCACATGTGTGCAATAAAGATTCAATTCAAACTTGACCTGCTGGGAAATATCCATGGGGAAAGGGATCTTTGAAAATAATATCAAGTCAATAAAATGGAATTTTACTGGCTTGCTATTTTTATATAAAATGTTTCGGTTTTTAGAAAATATACGTCCACTTGATGAACGTCACAAATCCCACTAATATCATCTTGTCAGAAATGTGTACGTATGCATTCAACAAGGATCCAATCCAATTGTTATTTAAGGTGAAAATTATTTAAGAATTAATAAACCTAAATGTCCTTATATAGTAATGCCAGCAAAAATTCTCATCGGATCCTTGGAAACATACTGTCGATATTTAATGAGAAAAACATTTGTCCACCATCGAATAATATAAAATACCTTTAGATTAACCTAGACACAACTGGGAGTAGCGTAACAAATACTAGAATTTTTCAATGATTAGTAGTATTCTGGAAGAGAGTAGCGAAGTCCATCTATGTTATAATCCCAAATTTGCATCAAACCCCTTTCTTTAAAAATCCAATTTTTGTTCTATGTAAGCGTTATTCCACTAAAAACAAATCTGAGTTCTTTACCTTTATAAAATAAGTCTTAGACAATTACGTAAGTCTGCTTGGTGAAGTTTGGTAATATTTTGTGGTATACATACATAACATATATTGAACTTAAATATACATATAATTATTAAATAATTTTAAAACAATGACTGTAATTTATTATTACTACTGCTTTTTGTATCTTCATGTTATTTTGTAAATAAAGTTTTGTATTTTTTGTCAATAATTTTTAGTACTTGTATAACCTGTCACATATTCATTTGTATATACTATAAAGACACTGTTGTGTCGTTAATTAAATTAAATAAAAAAATACAACATATAGAAGGAAACAATTTTGCACACACATAAACAACATTGCATGCAGACGTGCAATATTACATTTTCCAAACAACAAATATACTCAAACATTGCCAATTCGCGTTTCAAATTTATATAATCATTGAAACTTATTGAAAGAGATGTAAACATTTCGAGATTATTTGAATGGCCGACCGTTTCGTTGCATGAAATCATTTTTAACGAACTTTAGAACTATTAATATGTGTGTAAGATTTTTGTTTTCATTGTGTAAATAACGAACTTTGAACTGTCAAGTAAGCAATTTTTTTACTATGTTTTATTTTAATTTTAAACTGGTCGTTATTCATAGCAGTTTCTAATTAAAAAAAATCGATTGTAATTTTGGTTTTTGATGTACTAATTATGTATGTAATTTTACACTAATATTTTATTAGTCTCCCTACCCAAAATGAACGCTGAAAAACATGTAAGTATTTTGTTTTCATTTTCATCTGATTACAAATTCGTCTTTTTTAGTTTCTTCTAATATTTTCCACCATGAACGTTAACAATTTAAATTTAATTAAGCCTTCGCGTAAGCGAACCCAATCCAAGTTCAGTTTTTTTACTTATTCCGACAGGCAGAGAAATAAGTTTAACTGCCATATATTCATAAAAAATACTAGACATTATGTGTTAAAAGAGATGCAAACTTTGTGTACTTGGTAAAAATTTATATCTTAAAATATCCCAGAATCAGATTGGTGTTATGTTAGTTTAGTTGGTCGATGTATTTTCAAAATGAATTTTTTGCTCGTTAAAACTATTGACACAGCATACAGCGACCAATATACACATATAATCGCATACAGGTGATACATATCGGCCAGAAACAGAATATTTTATAATACAATGATAAATAACAGATCATCTTCTTGAATTTATTATTTTTTCTTATCTCAATATTATTGTACTTGATTACGCTCTCGTTGTATACATCATAACCTGGGGTATTTATTTTCATCTGGTATTCTCTTCCTACCAATAAGAAATATATGGAAGAGGCTTTAAGTGAAAACTAGACTAGAACTTTTTCTTAACCTCTTAAGACCTGGATTAATTCTAAGGTTTTAAAAAAATATTCTAGCTTGTGAGTGTACTTACACAAAATGCAACATTATGTCGTATTTATTTAGATGTAAAGCTGTTAAAACGTTCAAAGTCGATAATACAGTATCCTACACTTCATTTATTACCACTGGGAACAGAAATATACCACAAAATTGTTTACAAAGTGTATATGAATTATGTGTGTATTATAATGGACGCCAAGTCTGAAGAAGTTAAAATAATCAGGTACCAACAAGAATCGCACCCGAAACCACCGAGTAATAGTCATCCATCTTACCATCTAAGCCACCTTCTATTACATCAGATCACTTAATACGTGAGTTCGTCCATATAGTATACGTTCATACCATTGCCAAGGTTTATCTTAACTGTCGTGGTGCACGTTTTACATAGAATACTCACATGTTGTCTATGGCATGCTTAGTACATGCGTAGGCCAGTGCATCTATATATTTTCATCAAACTTGAAATTTTTGGGTTCGCTTGAGTACTGAACCAAGAATATCCGAACCTATTTAAATCGATTTTGTCATGTGTTGGTTCCATTCTCCGGTTACATTTATGCATGCACATTAAGTAGCAATATTTTTGAGGTAACCAAAACCAGTTTCAGGCACCAGAAGCAGGCAAGTCCAGCTCTCCGCACCAGCTCCGCTCCAATGATCAAGGCGAGGAACCAAATGTAATAATTATAATTATTTTACGGACCGAGAGGAATTTATGATAATTTGCCTGTCTCACGAGATAATTATTTCAAACCCCCACACTGGAAATAGACTAATAACTGTTAACTGGAATTCTTTTCATGCATACCATCACGCCGATTCCCTGTTCGAGTAAGCAGAGAACACCAGAATCTTTCGCTTCTTCTACATATATTACATAATAATAAAAATAAAAAGACAATGTATATATAGCGAACTCTCCTGAAGGGCGCTCTTATTAAGGATTTGATCTCACTATTATTGATAGATTCAAAATACTATAAAATAAATATATACATATGCACACATAAATTGAGTGTAAGGATAGGACCTAATCTAGTGGCTGCGGCAATTAAATTAGGTACCTAACCGCATCTGCACATGTTCAGAAAAACATATTTAGCAAGAAAACCGCTGAAAATTTACCATGGGAAGACGAACTGCAAAGAAACATTTGTAGATATTCCGATATGTGATAGTATAACACGTTCGGCTTCGGGTTGTGTCGTATATTTTGTATTGTTTATATAACGTCATAAATTTTGAGAAAACCTCTCAAAAAGGGTTGTCTTTAAATACTTTCTAAAGCTGCACATATCATCCATATATCTAAAACTAAGAGGCAGATAATTCTACGCCATAGGATCCATACACCTTTTCATGCAACTTTTTTCAAAATATTATACACTTGATCCAACCACACTTTCCTTGGTCTTCTTTTACTACGCTTTTCACTTACATTTGCATTGTCTATTTGTTTTGTAAGTTTTTCTTTATTCATTCGTTCCACGTGCCCAAACCATCTCAGAGCGCTCTTCTTAATTTTTCTCAACACATCAGCCTTAAGTTCACATTCATCCTAATGACGTCATTCCGTATTCTGTCATACATTGTCACCGATTGTATTCTACCGAATTAATGAGTGCTCATATTTTTACAGCATTTATTCGGCTTTTTTCAGTTTTTTTCACGTTTTCCTCCCATATATCAAAGTAGCTATTAAAATTCTGTTGTGAACTATAATCTAAGCAGATTTTGAGATTGTCCGGTTCGAGTGTATGTGTTTTAATGCCACATTGACTTTGTTTCCTATTGCTAAACGACGTTCGATATCCCTCGTAACTCATCCATCATCTGAGAATATAAATATTTCTAAAGAAATATTGAAACAAACATGTTAAAGAAATATTGAAGCAAACTTGTCAATTTACCTCAAATGAACATTAATTAGTGCGTACAATACAATTTCCCAAATAAATAAATTTTGACGTAGGTACGGAACTCACGGTTCGTCATTATACGTTTTGATAACATAACTGCAAGTGAAGAGACATCCTCGGCACGTGCGAGTATTGTTACCTGACCAATTTTTTTACCAGGTTGTGACACTTTTTTTTTCTAAGTATAAAACAATCGGGAATAGAACCTCAAACCTTTGGGTAAAAGTCAAGCTTCTTACCAACTGGGTCACGGATAATACCTTTCGAATGAAATACATATGATACATCAAATTTCTACAATTTTGTTACCGCTGGATCTCAAATTTATTTTGTGTTATACCACGAAAAAGATACATTTAACTCGCAAATACTCGAGTATTTTAAGGTAGTCATACATGAATTATTTTCTTGCTTATTTTAATTTGGATACGTGACAATGATATACCCTTTATTTTCGATATAATGATGTAATTATTAAATATACTTAAGCTCAGAGATATTTTACCATAAACTAGGTACAGTTAAATATTGGTAAACCATAGTGACAACATCATAACTTTATGGTTACATGGCCTGTTTCACACCCAAGCCAAGGTGCATAGGAAATAAAAGGGTTATTTTTTATTGACATAACGGTGCTTCCTTTCAAATCCTTTCCTGCGTCTCTCACCCTCTCTCCCCTGGACATCAATTGAAAGGGATGCTTACTTCTACAACTACACAATATTTTTACCTGAATACTCTCCTGGAGCAGAAATGGGGTGAGTTTGAATAGAATTTTGAATATTTTTGGTCTTGTACAAATTGAAAAGATAATTATCGGGCGAATTGTCCAGAAAAGATTTTATGGTTACTTGAACAGATATAACATTTTGTTAAAAAGATAATACGTGGTAGGTATTGTGATTAATCTTCACTAGACACACACACTCCGGCTATTTCTCAGCATCCCCAATTTCTGAAATATGGTTTTTATTAACGTATGGAGGAGATTATGGGATGGGCTGTTAATTTATTTGGATTGATGCAGAACGTTAAAGGCCGATTCACGCAGTATATACTCGTAACTAGGTTTCACAACTTAATCAAGTTAATAATATTATTAAAAGACAATTTATCGTTTAGAAAGCAAACTCTTCTCAAGGGTGATATAACTTGGGATTCAAACCCACCTTTATTGACAGATATAAATATTACAAAATAAATATATATTTGATCGTAAGGAGAGAAAGGTGGCGACTGCGGCCATTAGATTAGGTACTTCCCCATCTGCACACACTTAGACAAACATATTTATTTGGCAATAAACTGCAAGACGAACTACAAAGAAAACTTTGTAGATCTTCCGATATGTGATAGTAACATATTCGGCTTTAGGTGTGTGTATAGTGTTTACATATAATCATAAATGTTAATAAGACCTTTCAAAAGGGTAGTCTTGAAATGCTTATGTTAAGGATAATTTTTGATAAAGGTATTAAATAATGATCGACAATTGGTTAAAAGTATTAACCTATTTTTTTTCATATCCATTATGTCCTAAGTAAAATACTGACAAAAACTTGTTTAATGGGTTCACGACAAATCACAGGCAACAAACCCAGATTTGTATAATTTGATAGTGTTCAGTTGAATTATTTTTTTATGTCTTCGTTGTTTATATATTATGTATACATATTAACATATATACACTTGTCATGTAAATAAATAAAATAATGCGTACTTTTGCTGAAGTTTAAACGAATGATATTTTTTCAAAGCTATCTATATTTTAAGGAAATAATTCTTATTCTTTCTCTCGACGAAAGCTTTCATGTTTTATAATGATAATAGAATGACGACCTCCGTGGGCTAGTTAGTAATCCGTCTGTCTCCTAACCCGGAGGTTGCGAGTTCAAATCACACTGGAACCAAGATTTTTTTAAAAAAGATTTCCAGTCTGGATTTTAATGAATGCCTCTTTAACATTTTTCTGATTGGCTGGAAGAGATTGCCACATGGTAATAAGCTAGCCAAGTTGTACTGTATATAACGAAAGTGTAATACAATATAAAACAATACAACAGTATAAAGTGAGTAAGAGTGATATGTGAATATAATAATTGAGTGTTACCATAATTTATAAGCATTCTCACTCAAAATAAACTATAATACTTTCGCGTTTTATCATTATATTTTGTATACCTATAACGAAAGTGTAATACAATACACTTATTCACAATGAGTATGATTGCTAGCCATCATACGGATGAGCGACGTGTAAAATCATACATCACGAAGTCCGACAATACATTTCCTTAAATATCGTAAAACTTGTGAAATGTGAGTAAGAGCTTTTTTTGTATACGTCATCATTACCCTAAATATAAAAAAACGCAGGGATGCCATAAAACAAACTTGCAAAGTCCTTTTTCTTTGTTTCGCGGGCTGTTCCTTTTGAATAGGGTATCGTATATTGACATCTCCAACATTTCAGAAAATGTGTTTTTAAATAAAGCTTTCTTTGTAATGGGAGTTAGTTGTTTCGCCTAAACAATAATGTCTTATTTAATTGTTAGTTTATGTATATAGTAAGGTCCAATAGTTTTGGCCAAAATATATTTAAAAGGTGATAAACAGAAACAAAATAAAATATTTTTCAATATTGTCACCTGTAGTTCAATACATTTTTTTAAGATCAATGAATGCATTTTAAACGCCACTGAAAACATTTTCCTGAAGTTTCTGGAGTTAGTTGTTCTGCTGGTCTGCCTTAACGAGGGTAATTTTTAATAGATTCTCTGCCTAAGCGAAATCGTTTACCCAATCTTATAATCTATATATATCTCTGCCTGAGCGAAAACAAATAAGTCACCGCCGTTTGACAAAAGTTGGCGCCACCAGTAAGTTATGGTTAAAATTGTCAGATGTAAAATGTCATTATCGTAAGGTTGGACATCTGTCAACAACATGACCTTAAAATATTAGTGAATTTTTATCAGTATAACATATTTTTTTGTGTTCGAAAATGTCAAGTTTTGAGCCGAATAAGCGTCATTTGCGGGAACTTTTGATTTACTTCTTCAATTTGAAGAAATCTGCAGCTGAGGCGCATCGATTGCTTGTAGAAGCATATGGTGAGGCTGCCTTGAGTGAGAGAAGTTGTCGTGAGTGGTTTCAAAAGTTTAAGAACGGTGAATTTGACATCGAAGACAAAGAACGTAGCGGAAGGCCGAAAGTGTACGAAGACGCGGAATTGGAAGTATTATTGGATCAAGATTCGTGCCAAACGCAAGAAGAACTTGCACTTACATTAGGAGTGACTCAACAAGCAATTTCACATAGGTTGAAATCATTGGGAATGATTCAAAAACAAGGAAATTGGGTTCCATATGAACTGACACCGAGAAACGTTGAACGCCGATTTTCCACATGTGAAATGCTGCTTGCCAGGCATAAACGAAAGGGTTTTCTGCACCGTATAGTCACTGGTGATGAAAAATGGATCCACTATGATAATCCAAAAAGGAAGAAATCATGGGGAACCCCTGGCCATGCTTCAACATCTACAGCTAAGCCAAATATTCATGGAAAAAAACTCTTGTTGTGTATTTGGTGGGATCAGCTTGGTGTCGTGTATTATGAGTTGCTCAAACCGAACGAAACCATTGCTGGGGCTGTCTACCGAGCACAATTGATGAGATTGAGTCGAGCACTCGAGGAAAAGCGCGCCCACTGCTACTCCAGACACGACAAAATTATTCTCCTGCATGATAATGCTCGTCCACATGTTGCGGCGCCGGTCAAAACCTTTTTGGAAACAATCAATTGGGAAGTTTTACCCCACCCGCTGTATTCACCAGACATTGCTCCTTCTGATTTTCACTTGTTTCGATCGATGACGCATGACCTGTCTGAGCAGCACTTCACATCATATGAAGATACCAAAAATTGGGTCGATTCGTGGATAGCCTCAAAAGATGAAGCATTCTTCCGACGCTGTATCCGTATGCTGCCAGAAAGATGGGAAAAGGTAGTGGCAAGCGATGGGCAATACTTCGAATAAAACATGAGGTTCCGTTCTTTCACAATAAATGCCCAATTTTTGATAAAAAACGGCGGAAACTTATTTGTACACCTAATACAATATAACGGAGAAGATTCCTCGTATTCAAAATGTTAACAACGTTTAATTTGTGCCGAGCTTTTTATTGAAATAAATTTCAGGTTATAGAATATAACGAAACAACACGTCTTATATAAGTTATAATTTAGATACTGCCGAATAGAGTTCAAATATAATATTAACAGTAATATCGTTTGACCATGTGATGGGCATGACTGACGTAGTATTTGTGTACTAACTTGTTATGGCAGGAATCTTTTGGACGACACTACATATTTCTCTTTTTATACAATTGGGTTTGAACTGGAACACATATGTATATTATAAATAAATAAATAAATAAAACGCCTTCATTCAGGTCGGTCCACAGCCTGGCAC
Source organism: Odontocerum albicorne (assembly GCA_949825065.1). NCBI lineage: Eukaryota > Metazoa > Arthropoda > Insecta > Trichoptera > Odontoceridae > Odontocerum > Odontocerum albicorne. The sequence continues at coordinate 19,293,919 of OX463849.1, read as the reverse complement.
TTCACGTCCTCCCAGGCCAGGCCCAAACTGGGAATTTCCCCCGATGTTAGTCTTTGTTTATTTATTTATATATTTTTTCATCTCAATAATACTTTAATCTATCCTTAACATTTAAAACACACATACAATGAAATGTATACTATACAACAGGTATCCTAGTTTTTGGATATACTTACATGTATAAATACTATCGAGCCGAATCCTTGTCGGGGTAGGGTGAGTGGAAAGATCACCAAACTTCCAATCGCGACACACATATTTCGCCTCTCTCAGATTCATAGACATGTCATACAACTCCTACAATTTCTCTGACTTTTTACATTTCCTTCTTTCAAAATATCATTCACTTTATCCAACCACATCTTCCTTGGTTTTCGACTGCAACGCCTTCGTCTTTCTTCATTCCTTCGTTCTACATGCTTAAACCATCTCTGAATGATATTCTTGATCTTACTTAATACTCTTAAGTTCACATTCATCCCTAATCTCTTAATTCCATATGTTGTCATCCTTCATATTCTTCTCAGTGCACCCATTTCTATAGCATTTACTCGGTTCCTTACAATCTTTTTTTCGTCCAAATTACACTTCCGTACATCAAAGTTGGCACATTTTGCATGTACTCGTATAGTATATGTTAGTATATAATTTAACGTATTTACGATTGGAAATCACAGTTTACGGTAGTCACGATTGGGAATCACAGTTTTATGGAACACGTATAAAATCACAATAGAAGTGAATTGATTTGAATGGTGCTAATTAGTGTATTTAGTATGGATCAGCATCTATTTAAGTGTTTTCTATATGACCCAGTTCTCAAGGCTGTCTTTTAGAATAATTTATTTAGAAGATATCAAGATACATTGCTTTTAGAAATAAAATAATGAATTTACTTCTTTTAGATCCTTTCTCTCTTTTCAAGGATTTGTCTTACCTGCTGCCTTAATTTTTCAATTAAGAAATTTGGCAGTCGTTCGAATGCTTGGGCAATAATTTGCATTGGTAAGACATTTACTTCTACTCGAGGGCCTCGGGTTTAATTTTGAATGGAAACCGAAAAAAAACACAGTAGGTAACTATACTTGCACGTGTTAGACGTGTGCGAGTGATGACACACTGCGAGTTCTGTGTCGACTCTAGTGGTTCTTAACCCGAAGGAATTATTATGGGGCAGATGATAATTTTGTCTCTCGATTATACTTTTCAATATAATGTGGCAGAGTACCATACGAACAAATTTAAGAAACTCCGAAAAATTAGGAAAGTTCAACATCATTTCCTTAAAACTGAATGTATGGTATATCCGAGATCCCATTTAAAAATGATAATCCGTAACATTACAAAACGGTGTTTTTTGTTTAGTTCATGGACTTATCTAAAATAGAATCGAAAAAAATATTTATTTATTTATTATTTATTATTACACATGACAAGAAATATACACAATTTGCGAAAAAAACCACAGGTAATTTGATTTGGACATACAATTTTAATGGATCTGGGTTTGTTGCCTTTCATTTGTCGTATCCCCAGTAAACTAGGATTTTGCCTGTATCTCATTGAGGATATTTAGAATGAAAAAATAAATCGATACTTCTTTCCGATTTTTGATTACACAAAAACAAAACTCCGTTGCACGCTCTCATCAACCTGACAAACAGTGACACTCAACTACAAATGGAAACATCTTGCGAAATTCAACTCCTCACACATCATCACTACAGAAAGACCAAAAATATTTATCCCACAATATACCGTACACAATCGTAAGAATAAAAATCAAAATTGAAACAAAAAATACACAAAAACACAAATACAAAAACAACCAGAATTAAAACAACAAGAAGAATCCCACACTCACGAGCTCACACAAATCTATATTAAGTAAATACTTTTAGTAATTTCTGAAAAATAAGATTATTGAAGCCAATTTCGATCTGTGATTTTCTGACTGTTTAATTTTATTATTAAATATATATTTGATACTTTTTTTTGCTCCTGATAGAATTGTTCTCCCTTAAGAAAAATAAACTATGTAGAAAACAAGAAAATTGTCGTATCGTATAGGAATAAACAGATAGATTGTGATAATAAAAAATGGAAGCTAACGATTTATATCTTGTTTAATATTTAAATAAATTCACGAGAGAAGGAACTACAGAGGTCAATGGGTGGTGCACAAATGTCGAATGGGAATGTATGCAAATTGCTGTGTGCTGATGATATGGTGGTGTTGGTGGAGAGTGAAGATGAATAACGAATTGCATTATTTTATAAATAAATTATATGAGATATCCTAAGAGAAAGATCTGAGAATAAATGTTGCGAAATCTAAAGTCTTGGTGATAGAAAAGTGTTAAAAGAAAAATAAATACGATATATGGGTAAATATTTGAGCAAATTGAGTAATTCTTCTTTATGGGTAATTGAGTTATTCTTCTTTAAGACCACTAAAACATGTTACTCGAATCGGACAGTATTAAGATCTGCTAAGATGATGATAATCCACAGCAGTATTTTAGTAATAATTTTGATCTATTTGAGTGAAACGTTGATAAATAATGAAAGGAGTCTTAGATATCTGTACACTTAGAAGAATACATGGGATGACTTTGTATGACCGAATACGGAATGAAATTGAAGAAGAGCACTGATATGGTTTGCGAACGTGGAACGAATTTATGAAGAAAGGCTAACAAAACAATTATACAATGCAAATTTGAGTTAAAAGCGTGAAGGAGAAAGACTAAGAAAGCTATGGTTGGATCAAGCACGATATTTAAAAAAAAAGAAAATGTAAAAGTCAAAGGAATTTTGTCCTTAGTAAGATATAGACAAAATCTAAGTTTACTGGGGACACAATTGAAAGGCAACTAACACAGATCCATTAAAATTGTTTGTCCTCATTAAATAACCTGTTGTTTTTCATAAATTATGCATTTATAAAATTTCTTGTCATATATAAATATATATACTTTTAAATTGAAGGAACTGTATGAAAAGGTGTATGGATGAAAAAGAGTCGAAGGATGTGTGTGAGGTAGGAAAGTCTGAAGCTCTGTCCTCTCTGCCTACCCCGACAGGAAAATAACGTGATGGTATGTATAAAAATTAATAAAACAGGCTAACAATTTATACACAGTTAATATATTAAGAATGTATACACGAAAACACATCATAATATAAATAGGCCAAATCCCGTACGACGGTTGTCGCCAAAGAAAGAATACGAGAATTGAATTTCGAATACAAGAGAGCGAGAGAGGAATACTTGGATTCTCTACGAAAGTAATTCGAAATTTGATCTCGGTGGGTCCGTGATAAATGAACAGATCGAAAATAAACTGAATGAATTTTAAATACCTAGCTAACAATTTTTGAACCGGTTTAAAAGGGGACGATGTATAAATGATATACTCGTATATATAAACAAATTTTACATTTATGAATATATGTTTTCATAAATGTAGAATTTGTTTTACTTCCGTGAATATTTCATGGGTTGCAACTAGTTATTTATAAATAATCAAAATATCAAATGAAAAGTGATTAAATTGATAGCTTCACGGATCATTTATCATGCGATATCATCGGGTATTCAAATTATTTGACAGTACTGCTACTCCAAGAGAAAAAACTATTTATCATTTTCACCATCAATATTCTGCTTGGGTCCAGCAATGGGAATGCTGATACATCTCGCCGATGGAATTTATTTTCATTTCCTTTAAATCCAATCTCGGACACCCGCTTACTTAGTCCCTGTGTCTCCACGTCCATACTTTGAGGCTCTGTTATAATACGTTTTTCCAGTTCAAAAGTATATAACACACGCTTTATTTTCTAAAAAGAAATCCTTTTATTTTAAATAACCTATGTTTCTTCTTTCTTCGCGGAACTTTTCAAATTATAGATCGATTGTTACATTTTATAAGCTTAATCGGTTAAATTTTTCAATTGTCATTTTTTTAAATTTGTGTTACTATATTGATTCATATAATTGCATAATGACATTAATTTGGTGGCACAAATCATCCTATAATACAAATCATCCTTTGGGTGAAATCATCCTTTGGGTGGATTGTCTATTATTAAAAAAACATTTTTTTTAGAACCCATAACTAGAATTTGCCCTAATATTAATATTTTAAATTTGTGGTACTACATTGATTCATATAATTGCATAATGGCATTAATTTGGTGGCACAAATCATCATATAATAGTTGGGGTGGATTGTTTATTATTAAAAAAAAACTATTTTTTTAGAACCCAAAACTAGGCATTTCACGATGTTGGCCAAACACCAAATTTCGTTTTCTAATTTAACATGATTACAGGACTAGACACAAGCAAAAATACATATTATCACGCCGTTCTTTTTATCTAAATATAAAAGACATAACGTAGATTTTATCTAAATATAAAATACATAACGTAGATTTTATCTAAATATAAAATACATAACGTAGATTTTATCTAAATATAAAATACATAACGTAGATTTTATCTAAATATAAAATACATAACGTAGGATCTCGACACACACTTTTGCGTCTCATCTACGTCCATACACCTTCCTATACTTTTGACATTACTGTCATTCCATTGATCGAAGTATACATTCATTGGTATTCTGTACCACGCCTTTCACTCATATTTGCACTGTGTATATGTTTTGTAATCCTTTCTTCAGTGATTAGTTTTATATATGCAAACCATTTCAGGGTGCTCATTCTTATCCTTTTTCTGTCTTAAATTCACACTCATTCCTAATACGAGTATCTTCATTACGTAAGTCCTCGGCCCGTGTGTTCTTTTCAGTAGGCGCATTTCTACAGAATGTGTTAGACTTCTTCCAATATTATTCCATATCTACATTTACCTCTTGACTATAGTTCGGAAATTCTAGGATGAGTCCTGTGACATCTCACAAATTTGCCCCAATACAACCTTATGTAATGTATTTACCTAAATAACTTGCTATTTATTAGAATTGAGGCTTATATTAAAGTTGATAAAATAATTAAAATTACTGAACATCGTTACTAAGCTGTATTGGGGCAAATTTGTGAGCTGTCACAGGACTCATCCTAGAATTTCCGAACTATAAAATCATTTTACCTAATATTTCATATGTATCGCCTACAATTTTGTTTTCATTATTTGATTTGAATACAATATATTTTAGAAATTCAATCGGATATAAATATATAATAATAATCAAAAAGTTTTTGGATAGAAACTTAGTAAATACATACGTATCATCATGTCATTTCCCTTGCGGGGTAGGCAGAGAGAAACCTCTTCCACGCATACCATGCACTTCTGACTTGTATACTCGGTTAGTCATTCATTCTCTCCACATGTCTAAACCATCTTAAAGCTCCTTTCTCTGAGCTTTTTTGTGTTGTTTTTTTTAATAGCTGTAAAGAATTTACACAGCGTATATAAGGTATAAAAAATCATAAATTCTAAAGTCCGGAATCGAATTCGCTTGGAATCGAACCTTGAGCTTCCGTTTGTTTAACGTGAATTCAATCAGTTAGACCACGGCCGCCGAATCACATACATAATTAATAATAATCTAACAACCAAGATAACATCATATCCATCAACTCCTCACCACACTGTCTACATACGCATCTGTCATTCATCACATGCCTATGTGGATACTTCCAATAGCTTCTCACTTCTCGTTCATACTTTGATTGGTTACCTTACCTTACTTACCTCTCTTTGGTACCCGAATTAAAAGATCTAGAAAGTACTGTAAGATTAGTATTAGGATTTACAAGTGACAAAAAAGGATTCAACCCATAATTTACCTATTTTGAGATATATTGGTACTATAAGCCCATAAAATAAGACAAAATTTAACGATGAAATTCATAATATGACGGTCTGATATTTTTGCAATATAGAATTGAATTTTTTTTCTGTTTTACATATTTATGACCTTTCTTCGAATGTATTAATTCATTAATCATTCTATTTCTTAACCATTTTCAGTATTTTTTTTCTTTTTATTATATGTTATGCCATCGTCTATGATATTTGTTTTCCTAAATGTTCACGTTCCCATATCGTGATTTCAAATAATACTACGGTTTGGAAATAATGCTTATGTAATAACATAATCACTCAAACTAAGGTCAAAGATATAATTTAGACGATAAACGATTGAAGTTAAGATGGACAGGACATATAGTTAGAATAACAGATAATTTTTAAAGACACCAAATACGAACTTCAAGCCGTAGGAGCGATCTTAGAGGCGCTAGGTTGATGGCCGTTAAATGTAGAACATAACTTGACAACAAACAGTAATGGAAAGTTGATATTGGAAAACTCATAGGAATGCCTATGTTCAACACTGAACCAATAAGATAATTTTATAATAACCAGAAAATTATAAATATTATGACCCTATAAACTTCTTCGTGGTCGATTCCCCATCAGTAAGGGTCGGGATCTCTCCGGTCCATCTGCCCAACTCTGTTCATTATGATTCTCCACCTCTCTCTACTTAGGGCCTCTCGGGATGCTCCCGACTTAGAGGATCCCGGTACACTCCTGACTTGATGAGTCCATCGGATTGGTGGTGTATCTAGTCCATCGTATTTGTGTGCCTAGCTGTTCTTAAAAAAAAATCATGTATCTAAGATGAGTTGGGTTGGATGAAATTGTTGTAAATCAATAAACCCGTCGTATGTACCCATGAATAACAATGTACACTAATGAACAAAATACATAAATAAATAATACACGAAACGTTCAAAACAAGTTATAAATGGTGAACGTATCTTAAAATCGACTATTTTCCCTAATATGTACATACCACGAAACTATTACTCATAAAATATAACGTGTATTCCAGTTTATTTTTGGTATTCTGCGTCACTCTGATGGAGAATAAAATAACTCGGCCATCGTTCAAATTACGTAATATACATATTAGTCAATGGTATTATAATAATAAATACCCAGATCTATCTGGAACGCTCTGAAGTTCGTCTGAAGTAAAAAAAAATAGTGTAAAATCTAAAAACAGATGTCCCAAATAGCACGTTACTGTCAATAATAATTTAGATAGCTTAATTTCTAGTCAGTAAAATAACGTGTTTCATTCCTGGTTTTTCTTTTCCTTTCCTCTCCACCATCCCTTCCTTTTCTTTTGATTGATGATATCTCACTTTATATGAAAAATACTGTTTGGGTGATTGTTCGTCTTTGTGGGGTTCGTGGGATATGCTCACGTATGTGTTTATGGATTTCGTGGGGATGGATAGTCATTTGAATTATTTAAACGACCATGTAACTTGCTTCATTTGCTTTTACCTGGTTGGTTGGAAGAGATTGCCGCCTGGCAATAAGCCCGCCAGATTATATTTGCAATAAAAGTATTAAATAAATTTAAAAAAATCTAATAATGAATGTGAACTTACGGCTGATGTGTTAAGTAAGATGAAGAAGAGAACATTGAGATGGTTTAGACATGTAGAACGAATGTATGAAGAAAAGAAAATCACTTAAAAGTATGTATATAAAAAAAAAATTATGTATGGGAGTAAAACGTGAAAAAAATCTGAGTGGAGCCAAATAAATGCTGAAGAAATGCGTGCATTGAGAAGAATATACGGAGTAACAGTTTATGACAGAATACGTAATGAAGTGGTAAGATACGAATGTGAACATACGGCTGATGTGTTAAGTAAGTTACATAAGAGTTCGTTGAGATGGTTTGGATATGTAGAACGAGCGAATGAAGAAATACTAACAAAACACATATACAGTACATATGTGAGTGGGAGGCGTGTAAAAGGAACTCCAAGGAATGTATGGATGGATCAAGTGAATGATATTCTGAAATAGGAAAAATCAGAGAAATCGTAAATGTTGTATAAGAAGGTGTACAGATGTGTAAGAGACTAAGGATGTGTATCCAATTAGGAAAGTATGGCGCTCTGTTCTTTCTGTCTACTCCGATAGGGAAATGGCGTGATGGTATGTATATCTAATAACAGATGTCGCTCTATTTTTTAAAATTAAATGAGACGAACGGTCTAATAATTCAACAATAAAATTGAAATAACTTTATTTTTATCCACGTCCTTACGTAGTGTAGAATAAATAATAGCGAGTGAAAATTCTTCAGTTTTTAATAAAATCTATAAAAATGCGTGTACTGAGAAGCATACATGGGGTGACAATGTATGATATAATATAATAAATGATTAGGGATGAATGTGAACTTAAGACTGATGTATTAAGTAGGATATATAGAAGAGCACTCTGAGATGGGATGGTCATATACAACGAATGAATGAATAAATACAAACAAAACGGTGTAAAATACGCGGTGTAAATATGAGTTCAAGGCGTTATGGAGGAAGGCCAAGGTTACTATTAGTGGATCAAGTTAAGGATATTTTGAAAGAAAGAACTACAAAAAGTCATATCAGTTCTTTTGTAGTTTTTTTAAGAACGTAACATACTCGTATGTTATATGATATGGATCTAGAGTTGCGATAGGAAATCTGGTGTTCTGTTCTTTGCCTTTTCCGATAGGGAAACTGCGTGATCACGCCAAGTCCTTTTTTAAGTAGAGATGATTGATCTTCACACCTTTCATCCATAAACACAACCTTTGTCTCATACACACTTACGAGTATATATGCTCTTCTTTTTCTCAAACTTCTCACCTATATATATCTCAGATATTATTTTCTTTTCCATAGCCTTTCATTCTTTCCTGAGTCTACTCCTTCCACACAAGCAATTAATTTTAAATATATTAATTTCTTTAGTTTTTTAGAAATAATTCCATTGATATATCTAAAAAAATATATTTATAATATTTACATTTATATAATTAAAGCGCATAACATTTTAAAAATAAAAACATATCAATAAATAAAGAAATATGTCAAAATATATACATTTCATACAGACCGGTTTTATTTCATATTTTCACACAAAGAAAAAAAAATAGTGTCCTCTAATTAAAAAAATAATACAGTAATCTTTCCATTTACACGAGTTAATGGTTTCGGGAAAAAAGTCTGTAAATGTTAATCGCATAACTGGAGTCATTGATGCTTTGTAAAATAGGCGGTTTTTTATGTATTATATTTCCAATTATTATATTCTTACTGAGTTAAGAAGCTTAAGCCATATTTTTAATCTTTATAAATGGTTCCTCATAACTAATAAGCCATTTTGACGAGAATGAATAAATTAAGGAAATCTTAGTCGCGTGATTTTGACATCCAAAACTGGCCATGAAAAAAAAATTATATGATGTTACCAGTAGCAAAAAAATAAAAATATTTATTTAGAAGCCAAACTGTTACTTTTTTGATATCAGTATTATGTATTTAACATCTCAAACGTAAATACATACCATTACGCCATTTCCATGTTGTGATCGATTGAAAGGGCAGAGCGCTATACCTTCTTATTTCATCCATGTTTCACTCTTATATAATACATCAAAGTTCGTATCAAAATACTGTTGTGAACAATCAACTGAGCAAATTTTGATACTGTCCACATCCAGTTTAAAATTTCAAACAAAATAAACCGATTGAAATTGAATTCGCGTAAATCAAAGAATTACTGTATTTTTTCTTGAAGCTTTCATAAAAATTAAGAAATTCGTTTGGAAGTTAAAGTTCTCAATCGCTTTTGTAATTTATTTTATCAAACACTGTTTATTCCACTTTTTTTAATCAAAAAAGTGGAATAAACAGTGTTTGATAAAATTTATTACAATATCTTGAAACCTCCACGTCTTAACTGTAAACAACATATCTCAATCGCTTTTGCTTTTTTGCAGACTGTTACAATTAACTTTTGGAGATACTGAACTTTGATTTAATTTCATTATAATTTCCCTGCCGGAATACGAAGAGAATATAGAGCGACAGCCTTTTCAAATGAGATTCATATATGGGCACCTTCTCATATAGTTCCATTGATTCCATTAGCTTTATATTTTCCATTTATTTCTTTCATCATTTTAACCACTCGATTCAACCATACTTTCCATGGTCTGCTGCTTCACACCTTGCATCCCTATTCACGCTGTATAAAATTATTTTTCCAGACTTCCTTGACCAAATCATCTAACATCGTTTTTCTTTCATTCTGCTCATTACACATGTTCTTAGTTAACTATTATCCTTAATCAATTTCTTATTACCTCCATGACCTAGTTGGTAAGACGCCAGTCTTCCTCGATTCCATAACAAAAGAATAATAAAAAACAGCTCCAGTCTGGTTCAAGAGTTCGTCTAGTAACAACTACTAGCTAAACGTGTGTTGATTATTGTTGCATGTCGACGTCCGATAGTACTATCAAAACGAACGACGGTGGATTGTGAGTTTTAAAAAATTTATTTTTACTTTTTTATTTTATACTGAACCTAGTAGTCGAGGATCCCCTCACCATTAAAATGTCAATTCAGTTGAAAAGCGAAGCTGTGCCGTGAATTGGTTTATGTTTATTTTTTCCTTTAAGTGAGGGAGCTGTTGCACACCAGCAGACTCACCGGCCATACCGCTGTACTGGATCTGATTGCACACCAAAGTGAGACGATCAGAGCACACCGGTTTGTTTTATTTTTCTCTTTTTTTAAATAATAGATATGGTGGAAGTCATAGGTAGCCTTTACCCTCGAATACCAGGCGGAAAAAATGTCTGTGTCATTCGAGGGGAGTAGCACATAGCGGTGTTTGAACCGGCGACCCTCCGCATGGTAGTGCAGTGCGTTACCGCGCAACCATGCACCTCGTATTGAGGGGTATCATAAGAATGAATGTACCTTGTCCTGGATTCTGTCAAACATCGTCATCTCAGGTAATTTTATTATATTTCCGGTTTCCTGAGTTCTTTATCGTATGATCTTACTTTTTGACTATAAAGATTTCCTCTATTTGGTGACCTTACTGTTTAAAAAAACGTGAGCTTATGAATAGTTGTAGATTAAGTTAAGTGAATAGAGACAAGAAGCCTTTCCCAACCTCAACTAAATCATGTCTTCAGACTGCATTTCCATGATGTTGCAAAATCTCTAAAAGGCAGAATGTCAAGGAAAAGTGAATCATGAATGCAACTTATTTGTTTGCAAACTCGGGATTAGTTCGTGATTAACAGTTAAACGTGATTAACCAAGATAAGGAACAAGTTCATTTCAAGAAACGTTTTTAAGTTTATGATGGTATGATTTATATTATTTATAGAATTCTGATGAAGAAGTCTCTATTTTTCTTGTTTAAATAAGAAATTAATTATACTAAAAAAAGCACTGTACTGTGTCACACATTCATTTTAGTGGTTTTCATTTTACTAATATTTTATATATAAAATAATGTCTTAAGAAACATGTTTTGGGATCTATTCCCAACGATATCCAAATAAACGATAACTATTCAGGTTTTCGAAGATCTAAGAAAATAATTCATCTCTTCCAATCAACGTGTTGTTAACCCGAAGACTCGACATAGTCAGCGGATTTATGTCATGTGGTAATTAAAATCGAAATTCCAACAAAATCGAATGATTTTTTTAACAAATAAGGGGATATTTTATCAAAGACTACTTATGAAATGATACATTTTATGAATATTCGCCGCATTACAACTTATTGGACAAATAAATATTAACGATTCCATTCACAGCAATTATACTCGTACCTGTTTTTAGATTTAAATGTTGTCACATTCTAATTTAACGACCTCTTATTTACAGTTATATGATTCTGAGGTGCCAACATTTTGTAGAATGTCAGGGAAGCTCAAATTGACGATCGTTGTTGTTTACTTTCTCTGACAAAATTGATGGGCAGTATAGAGTGAAGTGTAGTACCCGTGTCCTTAATTATTTTGCATCATATTAAACCCTAGATGAAGGTTTCTGAAGTGAGAAGAATACACGAGGTGACAATGTATGACAGAATACGAAATGAAGTGATTAGGAATTAATGTAAACTTAAGGCTGATATGTTGAGTAAGATGAAGAAGAGCATTTTGAAATAGTTTGAGCACGTAGAACGAATTAATACAGACATACTAACAAAACAAATATATAGTGCAAACTTGAGAAGGCCAAGAAAAATATGATTGAATCGAGATAATGATATTTTGAAACAAGGAAACGTAGAAAGTCATAAAAATAGTAGGAGTTGTATGGATGTAGAGTTTAGAGGTTAAGGATGTATGTCGAGATTGTAGAAGTTTGGCACTCTGTTCTCTCTATCGACCCCGATAGTGAAATGTCGTGATGTATATGTATGTTACTATATAAAGATTTCTAGATTGTTATTTTTACGCCACTATTATCCACTTGAGTGTAATCAATTTCATGAAAAGCTTTCACTTGGCCGTTTCGAAAACTTGCTCGTCACAATTTTGTACTTTTTTATTGTATTACACTTTCGTTGTATACAGGACAACCTACCTGGTTTATTTTTATGTGAAATTATCTTCTAATCAACCAGTCAAGTGTTCAACAAGTCTCAAGTCAACATCACATTGGAAACTCCGGGCTGGAAGTCAGGGGTTTCGATAATGATAAGCAACCCCTTATAATCGAGCATGATTTTTAAGCATTCAGTATATGGAAGACATCTGTGCTTGTATTGGTTTATTGTGTGCAAGCGTTGCCTTCAGCAAGCGCACAGCCTTGACAAATCAAACTTAAAGTATCGATGGCAAGGATATCAAAATTCCAAGACGATCGGCAGATTAAATCTGACAAGAATATTACAGTCGGGTCCGACACCAAATCTGAAAAATTCTAAAATAAAACTTAGCAATAAAGTTTCAATGTTTTGTTCTCCTCCTTAACTCTCTTAAATTTAGGGGAAATATTCATCTTTGGAGTTTTTTTTTAGTTTTGGTGGTTCCAATCTACAGCATGACTTCGGTTGCTTAGTTGACAAAACCTCTTCGTGGCTTAGTTGGTCGGTAGCCGTGGTCTAGCGATTATCAGTCACGCTAAACTAGCGGGTGCCCCAGGTTCAAATTCATGGCGGATTCACTTCCAGGCTGATTTTATTCTTAGACCGTTTTAAATCAGAATTTATATTTTTCTGTTGCTCATATGCTGCTTATAATTAAATTTTATAGTGCTATCAAGCAACTAAAAAACGCTGTATAAAAATCTGCCCAATGAAAGGATGTACGTTAAACTTATCGATCGTCTTGGTGGCCCTCATTGCCATCGTAACTTTGAGTTTGATTAGTAAAGGATATACTTGCTGTAGTGCAACAGCTTACACAATACACCAATACTCGTGCAGGTATCGTCATCAGGATGGCTGGCAATTATACTCAATCACGAGAGATTGCTTATCTATCTAAATAAAAGAAAAAAGGAAATTGACGTATCCATATTAAAAAAGACAGAAATAAATGAAATTTTTGACACTATATTTTTTATTATTTTTGTTGCCATTAATAGATGAAATAAAATCCGTAAATTTAAATCTACAACCCAATAATAAAAATGTAACGTTATCCCCGATTTTAATTAAGTCAGTGGCGTCTCCATTCCATACTAATCCAATATTTTATTTTCTTACATATAAATCAAAACAAGTTATGTTTCAATTGTATATTTTTTTCACCTAATGCACTTCTATCTACTATGAGAAGGATAATAGTGCAACTATCGAGAAAAAATGGACGTAAATGTGTAAAAAGGACCCAACCCACATTTTACCTGGTCTGAGATAACTGAGAAAATATCAAACCGCTTATTATGTATGGGCTTATATGAACTTTTTTTTTCAAAACAGCATTTAACAATATAATAAATATTTAACAGGTATGATATTTTTGCTCACACAAGAAGTACACTTTCTCCATTTATAAAATAAACCAAACAAAAACGGGTTTTGTTGTTTAAGTACATTTTGTAAATATAATTCAGTTTTAATTCCTGAGATTCTTTTAAATAAAGTTTTATATGTTTTCAAAAAAGTTTATTTTCTGCCAAGAAAATGCTTTGATAGGTCAAAACAGAAATGTCGCTTATTTTAAGTATATATTATTTTTTCTCAATTTGATTGAAAATAATTTATATATAATATTAAGCTCATTTTTCACAACTTCATTTGCTGTATTCCTATCGGCGCGATTGTGGAATAAACTTCCTAAAGTTATCAGATGTACACCATCCTTAATCACTTTCAAGAGAGATTAAAATTAAAAATATTACATTACCCAGAATACCCTTTCAACCTAATTTTCCTTTGTCTCTTTTCCATATCCTTGAACGAATTCCTTACTTTAAGTCCTACTATTTGTGTTTTTTATGTAAAGTTTGTCAAATACCTCCATGGCCTTGTCGACAACTGTCGTCTGACTCGAAGGTTGCGGGTTCTTTTCCCACTGGAACAACATTTTTTTTTTTAATAAAATAAAAACATTCTGGTTTACACGTAAGCCCTCATAAACATTTTTCTGGTTGGTTGGAGGCGATTGCCGCATGGCAATAGTCTCGCAGGGTTGTACTGTATATAAAGAAAGTGTAATACATAATTCGCTCGGGCGCTGCTACAGCTGTCAGATGTGATTTTTTTTATATTTGTGGGTTCGAGTACTGAGTTAGAACGCCCTTGAGGAGAGTTTGCATTCTAAAAGGTGCTATATAAAATTGTCAATGATAACACAAATTTACGTTTGCAAAATATCTTGGCTGGTTGGAAGAAATTAAAAAAAAAACAAATGATAAAAAATCGATACGCCTTTGGTTTTCATTTTACATTAGAATGTTTTTCTTTACAGTACCTAAATACTTATATTTTATATTTTATTATTTAAAAATATAAACATTTGCACATATATACTTAGAGATTCGATTCAAGTTGATAGAAAATATTATTATCGTAATTTTATCGATAATTTAGATTCGATTCACGATTTCGTTTGAGTTTAAAGTAATTATCCAACGCCTACACGTATAATACGTTACAAACTTAATTTAGCATAACTGTCGCGTATATTTGAGTTTAAAAATTTCTTTTCTTATAAGCAAATTTATAATGCAATTAAAGCATGATTTATAAGAATGGAAAAATAAACTTATCAATAAATCAGTCTTTATATTGTATCTTACCGTCTGGGGGGAATATGGCCGAAGGTTTTGATGATTCGCAGGTATTTTATTGAAGAAAAACGCTGTTGAATTTTTGGTCATTGATGAAGTGAAACTAAAATAGCGTGCCTCGAATGAAAAATGAGAAGATTATCTTTCTATGTTCATCTCGCAAGGGACACGACGCGCGTGATTATATGAATGTGTACTGTCCCAAAAACAATATATGATACACATGTTTACGCCGTCTACTTGGAGTTGATGCAGGCATTTGTCATACTACGTATTCGCGAAGGGTTTAGGGATGAGGACGTTTATTTCCTGCAAGATGGCGCACCTCGCTACTAACATCGTGATATGAGGGCCTATCTTAATGAAAATTTGCCGAACAGATAAATTAAACGTAGATGTTGCATTGAATATCCCCCGTGCTCCCCAGACCTTACGCTAACGGACTTTATTTATGGGGGTTCATCAATAATCAAGTTTATGGCACAAAACCACCATCAATTAATGAATTGAGATCAGCTATTGAGCCATTGAAAAAGAGTGCGCCCAAATATCAAAACAAATGATTCGTGATGTTTGCGATTCCACGTTATCAATAGTGTATGGACCACAACGGCCATAAATTTGAGTACTTACGATAACTAAAAACAATCTACGTCTGTCGTTTTTAATTTGGAGTTTTAATCTTATATATATAATACTTCAATAAATATAGAATTTATAATCATTCAAAGTATGTGTACATTTTTTGGCACACCCTGCATGCATAGATTATTTTAACAAAAAACATTTAGAAGCGAGATCTATGCATTTGATAAAGTATTATCCATTAAATTAAGACGAGTTCTGCATGATATAAATTAATTCATGATATTTTTCCCTTTTGAAATCACATCAATTCACTTTTAAACTCACTCAGGTAACAATATATACAACAGCGTGATCTTCGTCGATTTTCTCGAATAAATAAATCCAAGGAACGAGCATGCAGTTAATTTAATTACAATTTATTTTCCACGTGAGTGAGATGTTTTACCAGTAAGTTGAACGTTAATCATTCGTTAGAATAAGTGAAACATATCACAAGGTGGAAAATGACATTGGACTTTACAAAAGATGCATAACTCGTTTTACACTCGTTAGCAAACGCAGCCATCCCTTCATTTACGCTGTCTCCATTTATGTGAATTCGTTTTAACGCCGTTTATTATATTCAGAATTTTAAAAGTAAGTTAGTTATTTTACAGGAATGGAGAAATGAAATATCCAAGCATTAGACTCTAGAATATCTAGAGTCTATAGATAGTCCTTATGCCATCGACAATTGAAATAGTTAGAATTGTAAGAGTGACAATGGTAACAATGGAATATTCGTATTGCAAATATTCCTTCGTATATCTCTCATTCAAATTGTATTTTATAAAAAAACAACTAAATATTTTTTAACAAAGGAAGAATAAAATATCTGGAAAAATGTAAAAAGTCGCAAGTATTTGACTAACGCATTGTCTTCATTTACACGGTTTTCGTTTACACACTACTTTTCTGGAACCAATTACCCGTGTAAATGGAGGAATTACTATAAATTGAATCCTCTGTTTACACTAGAACTGCAGTCTTTAAAAATATCGTGATGTGCAAATTCACGTTCCATGTTAATGCAGAGGTGCAAACCATTTTAATTATCTATAACCTTATGCAGTCTCGGATATGGATATTCGATAACTTATTATAATATGCCACCAGCATAATCACCATCACACCATATGTCTATTGGGGTGAGTAGCAAGAACGCTACTCCATTTAATTCTATCCTAGCACACATCTTTCGCTTTTGACACGTCATACATATTCTCTTATTATAAAAGATTTTTATTTCATCCTTCTTTCAGAATTTGATTTATTTGATCATGTCATGTTTTTTTTTAGATCGCTCCTTATTTATCGTACCTTATATATTATTCGTATAGATTATTTATGTAAATGTTTTATCATTCATTCTTCTTTTGTGATCGAACCATTTAAATGCTCCGTTCATCTTTAGTAATATTCGTTCAATCCGTATTTTTTTCCTCATGTCGTCATTCCTGACCCTTTTAAACATTGTTTTATACACAATCTCACCCCACCCTCTAATACTGCAATAAGTTCTATAATAGGACGTTAATATACTGTAAGTACTTAACTGAAATTTACCCATTATGATATTAAACATTACACACACCATTTTTTATTGGATTACGTGGAATAATATTTTTTTAATAATTTCGAAATACACATTGTTATTAATTGATTTAGTATTTATATTATGCAATTCCATTTTGAACAGAATGATTTTTACTCAAATTTGAAAATAGTCTACACAATAAACATAAATAAAAGAGCCATGCCTGTTTCGTTTTACAAAAAATATTGTCAAACAGTGTTTAATATTATATATAGCTAACCATGCTAACATTGCAAAATATTTAACAAACTATGAATCAAAACCAACATAAAAAAGTTTAATAGGAGCCGAGCATCCTGACATGTTGGAAACCACCGGTTAATGAACAATCAGCCTTCATAAAACTGTAATATTACAGTAGTATTACATCTTTATGTGGGCAAATTGTTCAAAAACTGATGGTTCCTTGCATGTCAAGATTATCGGCTTAAGTTTCTATGCTAGTTTTAATCTATATAATGTAAAATATTTTGCAATATAAGCTTTCTAAGTAATGTACTGAGTACAGTTTGACAGTACTTTAGTTAAATGAAACATGCCTGTCATTTTAATTTAAGTTTATTGTGTAGATTTTTTCCTCATTCTTCTTCTTTTAGGCCTGTTATGGTCCTGCATCATTGTTTCCCTCTTGGGACGTCGACTGCCAGCTGTATTTCCATCTTTTAGTAGGTCGTCCTGGAGGTCTGCTTGCTTGGGGGATACTGTCTCTGGCCATTCTTACGGCTCTTGGTTCCGCCATCCTGGATACATGTTCGTTTCAGAACCTTCTTATCTGTCGTCCCCATCTGACAATATTTTCGACTTCGCACGTCCTTCGAATTTCTGTGTTTCGTACTCTATCACGAAGGGTTTTGGCAGTGATACTCCTGAGTACCTTCGTTTCGCTGGTTTGAAGGAGATTTTTGGTTCTGACAATGTCGGTTCTGGACTCTATGCTGTGTGTCATTATGGGGCGGACACAGGTCTTGTATATTCTCACCTTGCTTTGGATGTTCATATTCTTGTTTTTCCAGATAGTTTTCTTTCAACATCCGGAAATAGTAAATAGCTATTTCCCGATGTTTTCCTCATTAAAGTGTAAAATTATTATATTTCATACCAATTGACCGTATTTGATATTTTTGCACTTGCAGGATTGATGTTTTCTTATTCGATATATTAAATACATAAAAAAAATGTGCTAAGTAAGGAAACATTACACCAATTTGATTGGGCTTGTATAAAACATTTATTTATGACGAAAAATTTCACTGGTTTGATGATGAAACATTGAAGAGATTTTTCACAAGAGAAGTTTGATATTTAAAATTGATAAGAAAACCGGCGGCTTAGCAATATTTACTATGATGTCATCCAACAAAAGAAAACCTGTATTATAAATCCGTGTTGAAAAAGGTTTACAGAGTAACCCGTTGAAAGGTTTATGCAACACGTTCTATAAACCCAATCACTGTTCCGCTCATTAGAACTTAAGGCAAGGAAGATGGAAGACGTGTGGAAAGTAAAGAAATATTTAATCTCATTATTCTGGTCCAACTAGAAGACCATTATTAGATCAGATGGAATAACATTGCTACCGCCACTTGACTTCATTTATTTATTACGACATTTAGTTTAGTTATGAAGGATCCAGGGATTAGCCAGGATACTGAAACGCTCTACAGGAGAAAGCTATCGATCGAGTTTTTGTTAATTCCTGACATAAATATTGGACTTTCTTTGGATAGATTACCATATGGCGATAAATCCGCCAGATTGTATAGTATACCATTGAGATCCAAAAGTTTCCAGCCTGAACAAGTTAGAGCGTATATGGACATTTACTGCGTTGTCCACGCCCATTAATGGTCAGACGATGTTATGGTTAAATAAAAGAGTCGATAGAAGACGTGTTGTTTCATTATATTCTGAGATTATAAGAAATCATTAACGCGCAGTTATTAGAATCTTCTCTGTATGTTATATAGCATTTCATCGTAATCGACAGCAACTATATATTTTCTTCTTCTAAAAAGCTTGATAACCGCGCACCATTCAATTTTTAACAATTCACAATATAACGAAACAACACGTCTTCTTCGTCTCTAGTCGACATACTTTTGAGGGCAGAGGAATCAAATTTTTAATGTAACATCGCCCAACAACTGCATAATAGTTATGAAGTATGAAGTCCTGAATAAATTAACAATTCTGTAATGAATAATATGATTAAAAGAAACGGTAAATTTATTTTCCCATCATAAGTAATTTAAGTGTGTTAGGGATAAATGTGAACTTAAGGCTGATATGTTGAGTAAGATGAAGAAAAGCCCTATAAGGTGATTTGATATGTGGAACGAATGAATGAAGACATAATAACGAAATAAATATATAGATGTGAGTGGAAGGCGTGTTTGAGAAAGATCAAATGAATGATATTTTGAAAGAACGAGATGTAGAAAGTCAGAAAAGTCGTAGGTGTTGTATGATAAGGTGTATGGATATAGAAGAGGCGAGAGATGTGTGTCGTGATAGGATGTTCTGGCGCTCTTTCCTCTCTGCTTCCAGTGACAGGGAACGCCGTAATGGTATGTATGTATAATAATCATAAAAATATACAGTAAAGAAATGAAAAAAATATATATAAAACATTATTTTTAATATCAATAATGCATGAGAAGAGAGGAATAGGAAAAAAGAGAATTGGGAATAGGGAAAGATTCGCTGTCATTGAAGAGAGATGTAATAATTGTTAAGGCAATAAAGATGCAAGTTATACAACAGCTGGTGGCTGGTTGTACGTAGTGTAATATTTTCGGCGAGATATGTAGACGACCTCCGTGGTCTGGTTGATGAGATGCTTGTCTCCCAGCCTGGATGTTACGGGTTTGATTCCCATTGGAAACATTGATTTAAAAAAAGGTTGTCAGTTTGATTTTCACTTAAGGCCTCTTAAACATCTTTCTGGTTGGCTGGAAAATATGGCCACCTGGAAATAAACTCGCCAGGTCGCACTATATACAACGAAATTATTATACAATAGAAGCAGCGAGGCATTAAGGATGTAACAATATATAATATTATAGTAACAATACATGAACATATCAACAATTTAATTTCTTGTAGTTTTTTACGATATAATGTGATGTGATCATATTTTCTTGGGTTGAAAGTATTTCAAGCATACATTTTACTGTCATTGTTTGTCAAATTGCTCTTCAGTAACATATTGTAATGGTATTTATATAACTTTAGATTTACAGTGGATTCTAGTCTCAAAAATGTTGATTCTAGTCTCAAAAATGTCAAACCGATAACACTGTGGAGGTTTAAAGACGTTGTAATTTGTTTAGTAGTTTTTCCACTTAACACGTTAAGTGAAATAATTAGTGTTTTACTAGCCAAATTACAATGTTACATATGTTATAGGTATATGAGAATTTTACATATATACAATTAAATCCCATATCCAGTATATACTTTTACTATATGTTCTCGAGACACAGTAGATACGCACGCAGATCTATCTGTTCACACAAGTAGCATATGAACTATCAAGAACAGATGTTCTAAATAAATTACACAATATCTTGTCATTGGCACTTATAAATGTACTTGTTCATACAAACACAGAGCACATGGCTCAGCTTCAAAGTCGAAACGAGTTATTTTGTTGCCTGAAACACAATTAGGCTATGTCGACGCTTTCGGGAATGGGTTAAATTACTATAATATTTTTCTCTTACTTTTTTTTTCTAAAAGAAGTCATTGTTTCCCCCTGTCTTGGAGAGGTGCAGAGGTACTACAGTAGTGTTTCTCCACAATATAAATCAACGGATAAAAACTGAATTATCAAACATTTACAATTTTATACTCTAGCCGGATGATGTCAAAATCTGTTCAGATGATGGTCCCCAACTGTATTATAATATCAACTTTGATTTATGGAATTGAAACGTGGACGGGAAAAACTACTCAGAGCTGAATAAATGCTGTATAAATGTGTTCATTAATAATGATAATGACATAATACGGAATTAAGTGTCTAGGAATGAATGTTAGTTTAAGGCTGATGTATTAACCGTTCGAGTGCTGAGAGTCTATATATATAGACGTTTAAAAGGTAAAGCAATATATGGTTTGGACATATAGGACGAATTAATATAGAAATACTAACAATATTTATATGTTGTTTATGGTTAAGGCATTAACGTTGTGGAGGTTTAAAGACATTGTAATTTATTTTTATCAAACACTGTTTATTCCACTTTTTGTGACGGTATAACTCTACCGGTTTCAAGGCTTTCACCTCATCTTCAGGGGAGCGCAAACAAGTCTTGTTTGCGCTCCCCTGAAGATGAGGTGAAAGCCTTGAAACCGGTAGAGTTATACCGTCACAAAAAGTGGAATAAACAGTGTTTGATAAAAATAAATTACAACTATATTTATAGCTTTCAGGGTGAATAAATCATCAAAAATTTAATTGAAATTGGTTTTATATGAAATGGAAATAGCCGTATCAGATCATTTATCTTGTTAACCACTCGACCTCAACTAAGTTTCGATTGTTTTAATATTTCTATTATTTTTTGCTATTTTTCTAATTTACCTGCCGATTTTGACACCCTTCAGATATCAAACCTGAGGCTAGTGCTCCGGTGGTCCTACCCTTGGGGTCGACTCTGATCTGCTCATCAGTGTATTAACTTCACGTGTCTTCTACTTAAGTAGCATTCAAAGTACATTAGTGCTTTGATTTTCTTTACTCACTCGGACACATTCTGGTAATTTATTAATAATAATGTAAAAAAGCACAATTTTTCATCTAAATTTAGACAATTGAAACACTTTTGCTCCCACATATCCTTCACACGTCCCTACGGTGCTTAAATAGGTTACGTGGAATCACGTACAGTACCCGGCGGTAAGTAATACACATCGTTTGTAGAGCGTCGTCTCTGTCATTCATACACGTGTTCCGTCGCGATTTGTCAGTCGTTACCGGACTATAATATAAATGCAGAAGCAATGAAATATGATTGTAATACACATGCACAAATAAGAACATCAGAAATAATGCAAATAGAAATTGCTGCAGTGTTTGAGATGAGTAAAGGGGCATTGAGATAGTTCGGCCACGTAGAAAAACGAAAAAGGTGTGGTAGAAGCGAAAAATGGGTGCCAAGATAACTTGAAGTAAATATCTGATATTTCTGCCTACCCTAATAGGAACAGGGCGTGATGGTGATGATGATGATGATCAATAATTACTGCCATGAGGTCAAATTGTCGAAACATGAACAAGAACTTGAAGTAAGTGAAACTAATAAAAAAATAGACAATTTGACGGAACGTCAGCAGTTAAAGAATTCCTTGATACTATTGTTTAGAACCACTGACAAAGGTGTTACTTGGTGCACTATTCTCCATTTAGCAACCAGACAAACGATTGCACTTACCTTGGTCGGACATTGTCTCGCTAATGGTGTTGTTTAAACAATGCATTTTGTAATATCTAACAGTTTTATTTTCTAGGTTTTCTCTCATACTGTTTGAATTACACGTTAACGAGTTAATTTCTTCATTCTTGGTTCTATTTTTAAGTTAACCATAACAATCTGCATTATTTTTTTAGGTTAAGCTGTGTTTCGTTATTAGAAGCAAATTGTATATTTCTATAATGAGCATTGTATTACATTTTCGTTTTACACAGTACAACTATTGCCACGTGGCAATCTCTTCCAATTAACCAGAAATATTTAGAGGACTAAATAGTAACCCGACTAGAATCCTTTAAAAAAATTGGGTACCAATAGAATCCAACCCTGTTAGGAGACATACGTCATCAGTTTAAACTGTCAAGTTTTTCAGAAAAAAATTTAAGAAACAAAAAGCTTTAGCTAAAATGCCTGATTTTTTAAAGGTACTAATATTTTTTTAGGGTGTCATGAGTTAACGTGACCTTGAGGAGGGTGTGCTCTCTGAACGATGCTATATACATTGATCTTTTGTTTATAATTACATTTGTTTTCTAATAATTTTAATGAACCAATAATAGTAGGCTTAAGAGAGAGAGAGATAGAGAGAGAGAGAGAGAGAGAGAGAGAGAGAGAGAGAGAGAGAGAGAGACGTCTGACATATAGTATTTATTTTATTTTATGCTTTTCTCTCTCTCTCTCTCTCTCTCTCTCTCTTAAATCCCGAGTTAGAGCAACCTTGAAGGCAGTCTCCTCTTTGAACGACGCTATATAAAATATCCTTTTAATAATATTTCGTCATGAGTTTTCAATTGAACACACAATGAAAAAGAAAGGTATTACTTTTATAACGAAAGGTCAAGAGTGAAAAAAAATACCTTAGTCCCGCGTATCACTCATCAGATATATTTTGCATACTTTTCGAAATTTTAGAATTATTCAGTATTTTGGAAAAATAATACAATTTTATAAATTTTCATTTCGCTTTCAGTGGAAATTTGAAAGTGGAAAATTTCCTCTATACTGGAAAACATAACGATAGGGTAAGACAGAAACCCTTTAATTTTATTCGTGTTATTTTCTTAGACTTACATGAAACACATTGGAAAATATATCGGTCACTACTAATATCTTGATATTTACGTCCTTTTTGTGAGGGATATATAAAGTATTTTAATAATATGACTATGAGAAATATATGAAAGATTATATCGGCATAAATTACACCAGAATAAAGGTATAGCTCAAGAATCTAGATTCTTGATCTTCATATACTCGTATGTGACATCCTCTCAATTTCAAGAATTGTATTTCTAGTGTTCATTTACTATTTTTATAGTTGATTAGGCATTCTATAATTTAAATTGGATGATTTGTGGCATTGACAAATTAAAGGGTAGTTATTAGATGATGGAAGATTTACGAAAGATATCGAACGGCATATAGCGATAGGATAAAAAGTAAATGGGTACTTAAACATATATATTCGAATCGGACAGTATCGAAATCTGCTAAGATGATAGTCCACAACAGTATTTTAGTTCAACTTTAATGTATGGCGTGGAAAAAGAATGAATCGAGCCGAATAAACCTGAAGAAATGCGTGCACTGAGAAGAATACACGGGGAGACGATGTACTCGTATGACAATTAATACGGAATTAAGCGATTGAGATTGAATGCAGACTTAAGAGCTTAAAATGAAGAGGAGCACTCTGAAATGGTATTAGCATGTAGAACGAAATGAAGAATGAAAGACTAATAAAACAAATATATAGACCAAATGTGAGTAGAGAACGTGGTAGAGGATGACTTAGGAAAGTATGGATGGATCAAGTGAATATTTTGAAAGCGAAAATGTCGAGTCAGAAAAATCGTTAATGTTGTATGAGAAGATATATGAATGTGGAAGAAGTGAAAGATGCGTGTTGGGATAGAAAATTATCTGTTTACCCCAATAGGGAAATGACGTGATGGTATGCATGTATGAATGTAATGAAAATATAATATATAATTTTAAATTAGTTGAGAATTAAGTGAAAATAACAGGAATGAAAACATGTTCAAGGGATTCCTCTCTCGTCTCACACACTCATACAGGGCTCTGGTTGGTTTGAAGTTGATAATGGTCACCGTCGTTGCTGACCTCGTAGTCGAGGATCTCCTCGCCATTACTTACCAAGGGAAGACGAACTACAAAGAAACCTTTTGATATCTTCCAATATGAGATAGTTACACATTGGCTTTAGGTGAAGTGCAACATATGAGTGTAGTGTTCATACATGGTCATAAACTGCGATAAGACTTCCCTAAAAGAACTGTTCTTAAGGTCCAAACACCACCATATCCAACATCTTGAGACAGATAAAGGGCAACCCAATAAAAAACGTCAACCAAAAATAAACATCATCAATATAATAAATACTACTCGTACACTACAAAATGTAATGATTGTGCAGTGTTCATGTATAACCATGAATTTTGATAAGATTTTCTACAAAGTATTATCAACAAAGTGCATCCTAAAGTGGCACACGCTATCCATATCCCTTTCAGACAGACAAAGATCGATCCAATTGAAAATATAACTCGAAAAAACACACTTTTACCAAAAATAGAGGTCAATCCATTAAATATTTCTCAATAATATGACTGTTGCAATAGCAAAATAAACACGGTTTAATGACGAAAATTTAAGATAAACCAGTTATCCGCCATCCTAATCAACCCTTTCACTCACAACCCTGTCCAGATTCTTGATGTTTCTCTATGATATATGAATGTTGTTAAGAGTAAGTACTAGAGTTGTATCCATTTTCTTTTTGTGTGCCGATACAAAGAATACGTAAGGGAAATTTGGGTTATGATAGGATGTAGGTATTAGGAAGTCACTGCAATTGGGTATCATGAAAATAAAGCACAGACCAGCTCAGAGAACCTCGGGTCGCCACACCCTTGCTTAAGGGTACATCAAGCCCTAGGAAATAAATCAATAACATATCAAAGCAAATGAATATTATAACATATCAAATAACCATATATCTGAGTATAATACAAATTACAATGATAGAACCGTTACAGTCCCAAGGTTATTAATTTTCAATCAGAACTTGCTTCCAGTCCTCCAAATAATGATGGCATAAATCGATCATTTAACAATCGATAGAAAAAGCTTATTAATTCGATTAGTCGAGAAACCTAATATATCAATCGAGATGTCCAATCAGTCGCGTTACTGTATAGGATGTATAGGTAAACAAATCCCTACTTGGCACCGGTATTTTTTTGTTGGTCGTTCAGTAGTAAAATCATTTTGACTATGGGTTTAAAACTGAAATCCTAACACTTAATTTAATATCATGACTAGAGACATTTATATCGTCTTGGTTCGTATTCCTTAAAATATTTATTTATACTTTTGTATAAATAAATATTTGAGATGCATCACATATAACCATCACATATGGTTATATGTGATGCATCTAGTGAACTTATAGGAATACATCAATTTCTTTCAACCGACCAGCTTACCTTATCAAGTTTTTTGAATTATTAAAAAAATACAAAAATACAATTTATTCAAATTCAAATAAAATAAATACTTATCTTTAAAAAAATATGGTAGAATTAGAGGAATGGAGTTCGTTCGAGGATAAGGAAGCATAATAAAGAAAACTGGGGATGAAAGAATATATCTGAGGAGTTTAATATTTTTTCAATTGAACTTGAGTAAGTATGGTGCACATCTGATAACTCATGGAAGTTCGTTTTAGTCATGTTGCGTGGACCGCAAATAAAGATGTGTATAATGAGGGGTGGTGTGTTGGTATGCAAATGAGTTTCTCGTCACATGATCAAAGATAATTGTTCGAAAAAGATATCCCTAGTGAAATTGTATGATTGGAATTATAAAAAAATGCCACACACTCATTAACTAGTGATATGTTTTATATATTACGCTAGTCATTTCTTATCAAGTAGGCATGCTTAAATTATTTATTTGAGTAACATGTTTTATTCATATAAATAAATGCAAGAAATAATCGTTTAGGCAGCCATATCTTTATTTTTAACTCGATCGTTTTAACTGAACAAAAATTGATACGAAAAATCGATATTATACTCGATTATTTTATTCACTCGATCAATCCCATCATTACCTTCAGCACCTACCCTTATTTATTGAAAGCGTCATTTAAATACAAAATTTATATTTAATTGAGTGGGTACATCCGTACCCCCTATCCTGTTTACCTGCAACCCGCCCATTCTTGAGTTCCAGGTGTCCTTTTATCGTTACCTGCTCAGCATTGCTTGTAACTTCTTCGGGTATTTTAATTATAATACTAACATTCTTAAGGATAGTGTTTAAAATAATTTAACATGTATTATAGTATGGTATGGTATGAATTATCAATATAATTTGCCAAATGGAAGTTGATTATCCGTTTTTTTTACTACTGAAACTCCGCATCAACTTTTTTAATATCTGCTGATTAAAGAACGAATCACATTTTACTTGATAAAATCCATTTTACAGATTAATGATTCTTAATTTCAACAAAGCTAAAGCAAAATACCTTTTATGACTTGAATTCCATGATTTTCCATGTAATATCCCGACATCTTGTATACTCTTCCGTTTAGTAAATTACCACCTGGTTGGCCTATTTCTATCTGACAATCTCTTCCAACTGAACCTAAATATTAAAAAAAAAGCCTTAAGAAACAGCAAAAACTTAAGGTTTTAAAAAAATTGAGTAGCAATGGTAATCCAATTTGAACCCCCGGGTCGAAAGATGTACCATTTAGGAAACGGAAGTCGAATTCTTCAATAATAAGTTTAAAGTTATCTTACATATGCTCAAATATCAAGAAACAAAATTACTAAGGATTGCTTTATTTCATAGATAAAGGATTATAAAAACCTGTTTCCAATTGTACGTAAAAGTTTAAAAGGGGCACAACTCACAAAACATTTTTTATTGTTTATTTTAAATGTCTAACCCATAACCTTCTCTGAAATAATTCAGGAAACATCCAGCCTTTTATATAAATTTGTATATTTTTTTTCATAAATAAACTACTTAACAATATTTTATGTGCTCAAACCATCTTAGAATGCTCTTCTTCACCTTACTCAGCACATCAGCTTGAAGTTCACATTCATCCCTAATCACTTCACAATCATATTCTATACTAAATATTCTCGATGGGTGAACGGCAAAAAAAAGAAAACATTACTTCATCGAGTTTTTGGCATAAATCGGTAAGTGACATTAAGTACGAGTACATGATTTTCATCAAATAGCTAATGTTTTTGTAATTGGATTAATATGTTTTAGTGAAAATACTATGATATTTTCACTCAATTAAAAAAATATGTGCCAAGATGCATACCTTTATACTGGCAGGAGTTTCAACTCATAAGTTGAAATATCTCAGATACAGTAAAATGTTAGTTAAATTTATTTCTTCGTTTTTTTTTTCCAATATATAAATATGGTGAGAAAGGTCAAATATTATTAATTAAAATATAAAATTTATTATAACAGTATAATAAATCCTTGGTTAATTAACAAATTAAAAGACATTTACGCTTCATAAGAGTATCTACATAATTAAAAATCTTAATGTTTATTATTAAATAAAGATTATAATATTGCCTTCATATTTACGATTTTATTTTATATAATATATTGCATTAAATTACTGTTACGAGATTTTAGAAGTGTAATATGAGTTTTAACCATGTGAAATGCCATTTGCAAGATAATTTAGAATTTGAAACAATGGATAAACCGAATATATTCAAATATTAGGTGTTAACATAAGTTGTGTCCGTTTTTTTTTTTCAAATTTAAAAATGAGCACCAAAAGTAAAACAAAATGGTAAAGGTTACGTCATTCGAAAGAAAATTTTCTGATCTACAAGAAATTGTGTTTGCTTTTACGTTATATATATTATTTTATTTGCTTACAAGCCTTCAAAATGGAACGTCAAGTGGACGAAAGTGAGCATTTTCGACACCTCATTCTGTTCGCGTTCAATCGAAGGAATAAAGCTGCCAAAGCTGCTCGCGATATTTGCGAAGAGTACGGTGAAGATGCTATGAATGAAAGGACAGCTCGTCGATGGTTTTTGCGTTTCAAAGACGGTAATTTCGACTTGAATGACATGGAGCGTTCCGGACGACCAGTGGACTTCGATGAGGACCGCTAAAACCATATTATTCAAGAAGATCCCCTTCAAATCACTGTAGAATTGGCCGAGCAGGTGAATTGTAGTCACATGACTGTATACCGCCATCTGAAATCAATTTTTGGTGCTCATTTTTAAATTTGGAAAAAACGGACACAACTTATGTTAACACCCAATAAATAACTTATCTTCCTTGGGAGCATCCAAAAAATATAATTAAGACGTACTTTTTAATGGATATAAGAATACTATTAATATAATTAAAACAATTCTCGAATAATTTATAAAAACATTCTTCTTTTTTTAAATAAAAAAACAGTTTTTGTTGTTATGGATCGGATAGATAATTTATTCATAAACACTTTATGTTAGAAAATAGAATTAAATTTTTTAAACTGTTTAAAACGAATGAACTTAATATTCAAAACATATTTAAATTAATGAACTTAATATACAATACTTTAATATATTTGAGTAAACGAAATTAATATGCGAAATGTATCCAACTCACGACATTTATTTTGATTTAATAATAATAGGAATTGTTTGATAATGATAGTAATAAAGGATAATTTATATAGTGCCGTTTAGAGAGCAGACTATCCTCAATGACGTCTTACCCTAACTCGGGATTCGTACCCACAATTGTTTACAGATTTCAAATATTATATAATAAATATATATATTATGGGTTTTGTGCTCGGACTAGGCTATAATTTTACTAAGCTAGAATCATTAAAAAATTGTATACTTCAGTGGTAAGAACAATTTTGGATTACAATTCGGTAATATATTATAGTTACCCACGATGATTCTGTATTCTGAGACGGAGACTCCCAAATGTTCTATCTTTTCAGAGGTCTTCACTGATGATGTCGGAGCGGAGGTTTTTACAATTTATAAACTTCAAACTGCAGATCCCAATAACTGCGTTGGACTATGATAATGTTGTTAAAAGTGATGAGGCTTACTACCTTGTCAGATAGAATAAAGATGTTTGACCTCACAACATTGTTTAATTAAGATTGTCAGCTCGTATTTCAATAGTCTAGAACTAACTCAGCTTGTCATGATACACGTTTCTTGTAGGTCCACTCAGTAAAATGTTTTGTTCAATTATTATTTGTACAACTCTTGCATAACAAGATTACACAGATTGGGTAATCAATATAGACATTTTATGAATTTTCATATGGATTTAGCTACTTACAGGAGTCAAGTGAAGAAGTTGTTCTTGCTGAGTTGAATTTATTTAATTGTATGGGTTTGTTTTGTTATGTTGTTCGACTTGTGCTGTTTTTTTTTAAATTTATATAACACTGCTTATATGTCAATGTTAAATTGTATATGTTGTTGAATTGTACTATTTGCATCAAAACGGTCATTTGACCGTTGGAATAAATATGTAAGAAGAGTGCATGGATCATGAGAGTGCATGGATCGTAAGATAAGAATAAATAGAATTACTATAAGCCTAAGCCCTTACTATTTGTTGGAAATAAACGATGTAGAATTTTTCATTCTCTAAGATTATAAAAGTTTATCTGAAATAATGAATAAGCATACTTCAATCCTTTACAAAAATACATCTTTAATTTTCCCTGTCAGGCTAGGCAAAATGATAAAGGGCAAACTATCCTATCACTGTATATAACATATCTGCGTCTATCTTTTCATACAACTCATTGGGTTTCACTGACATCATTCACTTGGACCTGTTATACATTATGGCGCCATATATGTTATTCTCCTCAGTGAATGCATTTCTACAGAATGTATTTCCCTCCTTTCATTATTCTTCCACTTCACCAGATTCCGCTCGCTTACATCAAAGTTGGCCCCAATATGTTGTTGTATAAAAGTATCAAGTTTAAATATATGTCAATATGTAGAACTATGGACATCGATTTTAAATATATGTCAATATGTAGAACTATGGACATCGATTTTAAATATACTTATGTCAATATGTAGAACTATGGACATCGATTTTAAATATATGTCAATATGTAGAACTATGGACATCGATTTTAAATATATGTCAATATGTAGAACTATGGACATCGATTTTAAATATATGTCAATATGTATAACTATGGACATCGATTTTAAATATATGTCAATATGTAGAACTATGGACATCGATTTTCACGCGGAATAAGTATTTTACATATGTTTCTTTTTTATAATCAACACGGAAGACATTATACAAGTATGTCTCTTAAATATTTATTTGAAATATTCAAAAGCGTAGGTCAATCATGTGAATGCAAAAATATCAAGCCAATTAATAGTTACTTCACAGTTGTACTGTATTATTGTACGAGTAATACACTTTCGGTTTATACAGTAAAATCTCGTGTGCTTATTGCCTTGTGACAATCTCTCCAAACTTACCAGAAACATGTCAAAGATACCTTAAGTAATAACCAGATTAGAACCCTTTTTAAAGAATGTGGGCAACAATGGCAATCGAACCTCTACACCCCGGGTCCCTAAATACGTCTAATCAACTAGGTCACGGAGGTCTGATATTATCTTTAAAATTAAGTTGCGTTTTTCACAAACAATAGCTAAAGAAATGTTTGCTGTTCGTATAATATTTCATTAAAATATTTTTTACAAAATTACCACTTAGTCAAGTGTTATATTTTAATGGTTTAAAATAGCACTCGCTCTACTAGCACTTTAAAAAAATTGGAAAGGTAAAATTTTTAAATAGCCTTTTTTTATAATATGTAGAATAGACGGAATAGCGAGGTAAACGTTCAATTCATTGGACAATTTTAAATATCTCCGTTTAAAGAGCAAATGCTCCTCAAGAGTTCATTATTATTTGAATCGAATAAGATTGTTGAAAAAAAAAATTCATTTTTTAAAACTTATTTTTTGTATAATAGTTTTCTACTAAATAAAAAAAGTGAAAAAGAGCACATTGAGGATTTTTTGAACATGTTGAAAAGATGGGCGTCGAAAAACTGACAGAAATTTAAAATGCGAGCATATGATAAGTGAAAATTGGGATAGAGGGCGACCGAAAAAAGTATGAATGGACAAAGTGAATTAAATTGTGAAAGAAGAAAAAGTAAAGAGTAACAGAAGCAGAAGGAGCTGTTTGAAAAGATGTATGGATGAGGCGAAGAAGGCAGTATGCCGTGCTAGAAAAGATTTTCGCTGTCATACCTGTCTACATCAATAGTAATTACGCGATGGTAACATATGTATGTGTATGTAATTTTTTTTTTAGACAATTACGTTTTCAGATTTAAAAGAAATACTGTGCTCGGCATCAAAAACAAATAGAATTTCTTCAAGGAAGAAAATGTATGAAACAGGATACAATCTTTCTTTATGAATAGACACCCATAAACCAAATTATGGTTCCTTTATTACCTTTTTGTCAAACACCATTTACACCTGAACATAAACAAATAAATTCGAAGAGAAATACTTTGAATATACCTGATAAGTATAATTCTGAGGATCCTTACAATATCTTTTGTCAACAATAAAACTTCGTTATTACTTTTAACTGTAATCTATGTTGTATGCCAGGATCTGAGCCGATACCTGAGGTTGAAATTGAGAATGGGTATGGTTCGTAACCACTCGTATAATACATCTTCTCAACTCTCCTCTATGGATTGAAAGGAGTTGACACTGGACCAAGAAACATAACACTTTCTTTGTATATTTGTAGGGGTGTTCACAAACACTGAACTAAGAAACATAACACTTAATTTGTATATTTATAAGGGTGTTCATTCCACTGAACCAAGAAACATAACACTTTCTTTGTATATTTTTAAGGTTCTTCTTAAACACTGAACCAAGGAACATAACACTTTCTTTGCATATTTGTTCCTAAAAAATATATACACACTTTAACACCGTGCCGTTTAGTTGAACTAGCTGCAGGAATTTGTCATACCACGCATTCGTAAGGAGTTTAGGGATGAGGAAGATTTTTATTTCCAGCAAAAAGGTGCACCTCCTCAGTAACATCGTGATATGACATTGAATTTAATTGAACGTAGAGGTAGCACTGAATACTTCCCTCGCTCCTCAGAACTCACGCCAAGGCACTCTTTTATGAAAACTCATCAAAGATAAACTTTATGATACAAAACTGGTAACATGAAAGAAAATGCGCCCAAATACCAAAACAAATTATTCGTTAGGTTTACGATTCCACGTAAAAATAATCTAAAAAAAATCTACGTGTATCTTCTTTAATATGAAGTTTTAATCTTAGATATAACTTAATAAAAAATCATGTAAAGTGAGTATATCATATATTGTATATTGTTTGGGACAACCTGTAGTACAACCTTACAATCAATCCTAAATATATTAAATATACCTTTTAACATCTTTCTGGTTGGTTGTAAGATATTGTCTCATGGCAAAAATCCCACCAGGTTGTACTGTATACAACAATAGTGTAACACAATACAATAAAGAGGCCTCAAGTGAAAACTAGATAAATACCCTTTAACGACGGAACTCTGTAATATAGTGAGAACTCTTTTCGCTTTCTCTATCATCGTTTTTAGTTTCTGAGAGAATTGATTGGGTTAATAAATTATTTTATAAATTTTATGAATATTACACGCATTACAGATTATTGATGTTCCTATTATCAGCAATCATTACAAACAGCTGTTAGATTTAATTGTTGTCAAATTCCAATTTTATAACGTCTAATGTACAGTTACATGATGTCTGAGGTTCCAGCATTTATTAGAATGTCAGAAAAGTTCAAATTGACGATCTTTATGATTATTTTTGTTTAATAAAAGTTTGGGAAGTTTTTTTTCATGCCAACTGAGTATAGCGGAGTACGATTGACTATTAACTATATTGACTATTGACCCCTATCACAAGACTGCTTGAACATACTCGTATGCCCAAAAGATGCATAAAGCTTCCAGAAGTAGCTTAATTAAGCGAATAGCTTATATTAATTAATCTATGGCTTTTCACCGTGGCATCGTCTGTAAAACGCCTTTGTTCCGATCCAATACCTGTCGATACCCATAAATACTCGTACATACCATCATACCGTTTCCCTGCTGCGGCGAACAGAGAGGACAGAGCGCAAGACTTTCCTATCTTTACACACATATTATGCTTATTCTACATCCATACATCTTTTCATACAGCTCTTATTTTTTACTTTCCATCTTTCAAAGTTGTATTCTCTTATCCAACACTACTTTCCTTAGTTTTACTCTACGACGCCTTCCACTCTCATTTGCGCTGTATATTGTTTTGTTAGTATTTCTTCATTCTTTCATTGCACGTGCCCAAACCATTTCAATGTACTTCTTTTCATCTTACTCAACACACCAAGTTCGGATTCACATAATACCGTATCTGTCATACATTGTAACCCATAGTCTTGCTGGAAATAAATACCATCTTCATACCTTAACTCCGTACAAAGTCGTGGTATGACAAATGCAGCAAGTTCAAGTAAACGGCACAGACGTTGTAAAAGTTTGTATATATTGTTTTGGAACACACTATATTTGCGAATGTGTTGCCATGGTTTGTAGTATCGTTTAGATTTGATCATTGAATGTTGTCTATTGATATTTTTCTCATAACAACATTTGACAGACAGAAAGATAAAGAATGGTAGGTACCATAAAAATCTACATCTGAAAACCATAGTTCAGGTGTAGCAAGCTTGTGCAATTAGCACTCTCTTCTATAACGCTTACACCTTTCCAACATATAGCCACCAGAAGAAAATAAATGATTTCTACTTGGTGCAACTTATAAAGATAAGCTTGCAAATGAGGAAGTCTTAATTGCACCGGTATGTCAACTGCTGTAGCACTTTTTAAATAAAAGGTATTGCGTTGGCTTGGACGTCTACATTGCATTGATGACGGTCGGTTACCAAAGGAAATACTCGACGGCGAAATATGCAACTCCAAGAGATCCCACGGTGGACAACACTTACTTACGAAAACTTGTAATGTAAATTTTGAATTATGTGAAAATTATGCCAAGGATATAAATCTTTGGTGCCATGTGGTTTGTCGAAGCAAGAAATGTGTGATGAAAATTAACTTGAGGACCCCAAATTCAAGTGAGAAAGGACAAAACGTGGAGTACTCTCGAAACAGATCGATGTAGCATTTCTAGTGTGGCCGTATCTTTGGATTGAGAATTGCTTTCCACAGTGTTAGATAAGATGCTGCCAGTCCAAAGTTTTCTATCAATAATAATTTATGATTTTACATGTTTATTTTTATTAATCACTGCACATCGTCTTTCAAGACGGACAGAGGACCAACAACTCTCAATCGCGTATCAATACAGTATAAAATAAATATTAAGATTAAGAGGAAAACAACATCAGCAAGAATGTAGGCTAGATTTATTTCCTCATATGGAAATGACAGTCTGGCGCACTGACCCCTCTGTCTACCTGACAGGGAAATATCATTGTGGTGTGTATCATTATTTCTGCAGTACAGTCAATTCTCACCCAAGGTCTTTCATATTCGTAATGCTCTCTAAATAGGCTACATCCATTTTTTCTTGAAACAAGCAGACACACTAATGACAACACAAATCTATGTGCTACACCCTAGATACGTGTCTCTAAGGGATGGGGCGTATCACTCCTCCTGGTCATTAATTTAATGATGATTGCAGCAGTGCTGGTCTGCTAGGGCAGGTGCAGTCTGGGCGCGTGGAGGCCCTGCAACCTGCAAGCTGCTATTATGAACAGAACCTCTCACCCATTAGTGCAATGAATGCTGCGCACGTGGGCTTCCAATTCAAGAAGTACGAGTAGTTATAGCCGCTTAATTCGAGAAGAATCAGAAATATTTTAAGTCATGACAATGTTCGTGGAGATTGAAGATGAATTATAGAGTTTTATAGTAAATTGTATGAGAGATGCGAAATGAAAGATCTAAGAATAAATGCTGCAAAATTCAAGAGTGATAGAAAAGTGTGAGAGAAAAAGTAAATGAGATATAAGTGTTAACAATAAAAGGGTGGAGCAAGTTAAGGAATTATACTACGAGTATTTGCGTAGATTTTTCTAAGACAAACGAATAGTTTAGAGGGATATCGAAAGACATGTAGTGAAAGAAAAAAAGTCTATGAGTCACTAAAACTGGACAGTACATACCAGTGGCGGCTGGTGGACCAAATAATTGGGGGTTCACCAGAGTAGGTATCCAAATACCAAATAATATAAAGAAAAAAAAAATTATATACCTATTTATAAAGAAGTTGTATTCTCCGCTCTTTTTGTTTAGCGAAGACCCAATGAATCTTATTAAAATCAGGTACAGACTGAATTAGCTCTTTTCCGTAGCTTAATATTGATACTAGTAAAGCGTTCAGTCTGCCCTGTCCTGTCCTGTCCTGGCTCATCGTATTTCTCAAAAATGATTTTATCCTTTTTAACGTAGAGAAACACCTTTCACTCTCAATATAAGTCATTGGAATAGTGCATACGAGTTTAAGTAACTTTACAGTCTGAGAAAAATCTTCTAGTAAACCAGTATTATAAAAAAGTTCTAAAATAGACAAGAGCCCTCAGCATTGGCAAAATCATCGCGAGCATGAATTGCACTGAGTTCACCTTTGAATTGAACTTTATTTAAAAAGACGTATGTTTTTACCGTCAAAATAAAATCATGTTCGGGAAATTTTTACCTATACTCAGTAAATTTTTCGCTATAGAATAATTTTGCTGCAGTTAAGTGATTTCTGAATACAAAACGTTGTTTCATTTCACACAAAATTGTATAGCAGACTTCTTTACAAATAACTTGACTTCGAGGTTTTTATTAGTTTAGTCGGTGGTCCAAGAAAATTGTCCGTGGATTTACACATTTTTCAAACTCACTGATATTGTTACGAATTATAACGGGGTCTAAATTCTTAAATTGCAATTGTTTGAATAAAATATCACGGTGTGGCAGAATTTTTTGGAAAAATTTATGCAAACAAACACAATAAATAATCGAAATAGTTATGTTTATCCTCCAAATGGCTCGTAATATTATATAGATAGTTAGAAAAGCGTTTAGCCACGTGACGAAACAGCAAAAATATTATTGAAATCGAAAACGGAATTTATTACAAGTTAACTAAATAAAACAATAAAGAAAGAAAGTCGGTACCTAATTAGGTAAGCAAAAACGTTTGTTAATTTGGAGACATATACTCGCAAAGATACATGTACTAAAAAGACGCCCCAGTTTGAACGCTAGGAACAAATCATCCCTTCTCTGCGGTGGTCATATTTAAAAAAAAACTTTAAGTTGATGTATTACTATCCCAGCGACTTGTCATACGCGCCACTCGGATGTTTCCGGGATCACTCGGAAATTTCGTGCACGAACTACAAAGACTAAGAATTTATAGAAATTCCTATACAAATAGAGCTGTCTCAAGATTTTCTGTTCTCTTCTAATTGGGATTAAATCGTCCATTTTTCGGAATATTTCGGACGATTTGAAATACGCACGGACAGCGGGTATCTTTCTACCTGCTCGCAGAATGCGTCCGGATGCAAAACACATGTATACAAAAAATGTGCTCTAACAAATAGAGTTGCATATTGTAGAGAGACATGTCGACATAAATATATATTATTTTTCATAAATATTGTTATGATAATATACATTTTCGCTATACTTCTTTAGGTGTTTATTGTTATATAAATTCAGTAGTTCGGCGCACGAAAGCACTTATGAGCCAGCCGCTACTGGTACATACTCGTATGTAAGATGATAGTCCAGAACAGTATTTTAGTATCAATTTAGATGTATGGGAGTGAAATGTGGACGTAGAAAAAAACTGAAAGGAGCTGAATAAATGCTGTTGAAATGCGTGCACTGAGAAGAATACGTAGGGTGATAATGTATGAGAAAATAAGGAATGAAGTGATAAGAGATAAATGTGAACTTAAAGCTGATGTGTTGAATAAGATTAAAAGGAGCTCTCAACTATGGTTTGGACAAGTGAATTATATTTTGAAAAAAGAAAACATAGAAAGTTAGATATATCATGAGAAGGGGTATGGATGTAAGAAGAAACGAAGTTTGTGCGTCGAGATAGGAAAGTCTAGAGTTATGTCCTCTCTGAGTACCCTACAGGACAATGTCATGATTATGATATTTGTATCAGGGTAATATTTCATGTCAAATTGATCAGTATCTTTTTGGAAAGTTGATGAAAGTAACTAACAATTTTGTTTGTTAGAATATTCTTTGTAAGTTGTATACAAATTAACCCCATTATAAAATACCCAGCTGTAAACACCTTTAATAAAAGGTACCTTACTATAGTAAAATGTTTGGTTTTATTGTTTGTTTAATTTGTTTATTTATTCTATTGAAAAATTGTTTTAAATTCTTA
The DNA here is from genome assembly GCA_949825065.1 of Odontocerum albicorne. Lineage (NCBI taxonomy): Eukaryota > Metazoa > Arthropoda > Insecta > Trichoptera > Odontoceridae > Odontocerum > Odontocerum albicorne. Next base: position 19,255,517 of record OX463849.1, on the reverse strand, counting down.
TATTGGTTAGGTCCATATTGGTGATTCTAACATATGTAGATATTTACACAAATTTTATGTGTTCTCTTTATTTTTAAATAAAATCAAATAAAAATATTCAACCAATACAATCTCACTTTTTAGATTAATTGAAATATCGAATAAGCATTACTCATTGCCAGTTTCACTTTATAAAAACTTTTGAAAGCATTTTTAGCCAAGAATAAATAAAATGAGGTGTGCGCTGTAATAATTAAAATATAAAATATAAATAATTTTCTTTGTATCCACGTCCTTGTATAATTTGAATAAATTATAGCCGTAAGTAAAGATTTTGTAGTTTTGGCATTCAGCTATCAGTTGATGTGTCGGGGCGGTAATGTAGTGGTTAAAGGGGATCTGTCGGAGTTAAACCTTTTATTTAATTTGTTTGTTCTCAAGCTCCGTTTTTTAATAGTTCAGAAATTTGATAAAAAAAACTAATCGTGCATAGCGATTGATACTCGTATACATGCAAGAAGCCTGCCCTAAAAATATAAGTTTATTAAATACAAACATATATTATATGACATATTTCATCTGTCAACATCATTGTTATAGAATGTCAATATAACGATGGTGCTGATATCAATTCGGCTTTATTGACTTATAGTTATTAAGTTAAGTTTATGTACTTGTTAAAGTTAAATGTGATAGAAACGAGAGCGTTATGTAGAATGAGTGGAAATAAAATGCATGACAGAATAAGAAATGGTGACATTAGGAAATAATGGATCGAAAGTAGATATAGTGTTTAAGATTATGAAAGAAGTATTGAGATAGTTCAGCCACATAGGAAGAATGAATGATGAAAGATTTACAAAAATAATCTATCCAGGTAATGTAGAAGATTGGTACGACCTAAAAAAATCTTAGCAGGGCAAAATAAATACAATTCATAAAGAGGAAATATAGAAAATATTTCATAAAACAGAGCATTCATGACGAGTTGTATGCACGAAAAAGTATGCCACGATAGAATAAAGTGGAAATTTATTCTATTTGCCTATCCCAACAGGGAAAAGGCGTGATGGTGATGATTATAATGAAGTGTCATTTAGTAAAAAAATGTAGAGCTTATTAAATACAAAAATATGTATCATTTATCGCCTAAAAATTGTATTTTCTATTTCAGACGTCATATTTTGACTTTCTTTCACATGTAGGTGGAATTAGACCTAACTTGGGCCCTGCTAGTGATGTCAGGTGGGCATATGCTGTCATTGTATATACCGAATTATCTGATCTATCGTATCAGCATCATCGTTACGTAATGTTTACAATTATTATCCTTCAACATGGCTTACTCGATTTAAAGTTTATAATTGATTTTATTTACTTGTTCTTTAAATATTTGTGATTAATTTAGTCGACATTATAAATTTTATTTTCTTTGCGTTCAAGTGTTAAATATATATAAAAAAAGGCAACCAATTTATATATGATATTAAACAAGTCAGATATACATTAAATAATCAATTAAATTAAAAAATAAATTAAAACAACGAAAGTAAATGGTTTGGGCAAGCGGAAGGAATGAACGAAGAAAGACTAACAAAACTGATATACAGTGCAAATGTGAGTAAAAGGCGTGTGAGAGGAAGACCGAGGAAAGTATGGTTGGATTAACGGAATGGTATTCTGGTATCGTAGAATTTGTATGAGAATATGTATAGATGTAGAACAGACTTAGGATGTGTCGAAATTGGAAAGTCTGGCGCTCTGTTCTCTCTGCCTATCCCAGCAGGGAAATGGCGTGATAGTATGTATGTAAAATGAAAATAGGCAGAAAACGGAGAGAAGCTACTTGGATTGTATTATGTCATTCCAAATGACTTCTCTACATTTTGTTAGCAACATTGGAACCTCCCGACCCCCTCATTTCTTTGAAAGGTTTAATGAGTAAGAAACAGCGCTCTACCAAATTATTAAAAAAAAAAAAAACAAATAAACTATACTCAATTAAAATAGTTTTCGGATCATTACGACATTTTCATTTTTTAACGAATATGTAATCGAACTCAAATTTTCATTAATATTAAAAAAAGTTTATTGCAAACCAAAAACCCTTCGCAAAAACTCGCCAGGTAGTCACGAATCAATCATGTCTAGACTAATGTAGTAATTAAGTTCAACCTCCGTGGCCTAGTTGGTAAGACTCCTGTCTTCCCTTCCGACCTGGGGGTTACGGGTGATTCACTTTCCGTAGGTTCCCAATTTTAATTAAAAAAGCTCCAGACTGGATTTCACTTAACGCGTCCATTGCTCAGAACGCTGTTCGTTTAAACAAGTTCTACCAGAGTGATCTTATTGTACTGACAGGGCTTGTAGTCTCTAGTTGATGATTTGCTCGGAGTGTCGGTCCGATTTTCGGACACCTTACTCCTTCATCGGGCGTGTTTAACGGACTTGGGAAATTTATTTTTTGGGTTGTTTGGTGGGGGTGTTAGAAAAGTTTTTATAGAGAGGAGGGATAGAATTTGGTACATGCATTAAAGTTATAGATACATATAGGTTACATATTAATATACTTATATTTTATATTTCACGAGCGTTGATACATATGAATACAGAGAGAGAAAGGATAGTGATGTATACATAAACATAGATATTTGAATATTTATAAATATATTACGAAGATGGGGGTGGAGGAGAACGCTGTGACTTAAGAATAAATAGTTGTACATAGAATAATTATGGGAGTAATTTTATCTAGTCTCACATTTGTACATTTTTTAAAGAATTTTGAATACGGACAGATTTTATAACACCGCCGTGATTTTAAAAGCAATTATTCAGTAGTCAATGTGTTTTGGTATCTTCATTTTTTTTCTAGTTGGTTGTACTGTATATAACAAAGGTGAAACAAAAAAAAAATCTCCTCTCCATCCATCAGATTTATCAACAGCGAATTCAAAAGCTATTGATTTATCAACTGAGACTATTTGAGAAATAGTTATAGAGGATTTTCTAAATAAACAAGTCATATGAAAGAAAGCAATAAATTACAAGTGTATTGAACTGTTCCATAGTTCTGTAACACAAACAACCACTAGCACTTTCCGAAGTAATTCGCCTACATGCCCAGAAATTCCTCGATCCATCATCCTGGACCCAGGACCCAGCTGCGCTCCGCAGCATGCAGCATAAAGAGATGAAATACACTGCCATCGTAAACATCTCCGTTGTGTCGAGTTTCATTTGCCCAGTGCAAATCGAAGAAACTCCCGGTTTGCAGGTTTGGGCAGTCATTGAGAACTATTGGTTGTTGATAGTTATCATAGATGTTCCAAATACGGGACTTTTCTGTTAAAAAATATATTTTCGCTTCATTTATTTAATCTTGAGTTTTATATCCAATTTGTATTGTATTGTATTAATGTTTATTAAATTGTTTGGGATTTTTTTTGCACACACTGTTTGAGGTGTCTTTATTCGATATTTTAAATAAATGAAAATATAAGTTGAGTAGGTTGGTTCTTTTTTGCGTCATCTCCATCGTGGTCCTATGCTATGTAACGAATATGTCACCACCTGTCCCGGTCCATCACTATCGATCCTGGATATCTTCCTCTTGTTCGCCTTCCTTCAACTATCTCTATTATCATAAGCTTTTCTTCATTATTCTTTCAAGTAACATGCCCAAAGTACGTTAGGATTGTTTTATTTATACATTTTGCCGCAAGTCTTTCGGAAATCTACAATTTTTCAATAAAGGCATTGCTGCGTCTTGTCGTCCTTTTGCATACATATCTTTAAGTTTATTTTTTATATATAACTCTTTTGACGTATACTGTACAAGTTTGTAAGTTAATTGCGATGTGGCGATTTCTTTCAACCAACGGGCGAAGCTGTGTCGTGGAGTATTATGTATTTTCTAAATGAGTGAGCCGTTGCACACCAGCAAACTCACCGGCCACACAGTTTACTGAATTCGATAGCACACCGAAGTGAGACGATTGGAGCACATCGGCATGTTGGGATTTTTCTCTTTTTTTGATAGATTAAATATGACCGAAGTCATAGGTATTCTTATACTCCTGAATGGTAGGCGGAAAAATGGATGTGTCATTCGAGAGGAATAAGTACCACAGTGCGGGGTTCGAACCAGCGACCTTCTGTACTGAAGTCCAGTCCGTTACCGCGCAGTCAACCAGAAAGATGTTAAAATAAAGAAAGGTAAGCTGGAATCCTTTTTTTTAATCTGGATTTCAACGGAAATTGAGGTAGGAGACATGCGTCTTACTAACTAGGCCACGGATGTAATTCAATTCTAAATTTTAAATATCACAGATAACGTCAAATTCTAAATAGTCAATATCAAAGATATACGGATTCCAATTCATGCAGAATTTCTTGGTCTCGATTTCTCCAGGACATTTTGTTCCAGCATGACAGTCTAGTTAGGTTTGTTTTGTTTTTCGAATCGTAATCCTTTTCCTAGCTTTAGTCGTTACCTTTTTCATTACCTTGTCCGAGGATGTGTGGAGTATCGCTGGTAAAACCCTTCGTGATAGAGTACGAAACACATAAATCCGAAGGACGTGCGAAGTTGAAGATATTGTCAGATAGGGACGACAGAGAAGAACGTTCTGGAACGAACACGTATCCAGAATGGCGGAACCAAGAGCCGTAAGAATGGCCAGGGACAGTATCCCCTAAGCAAGCAGACCTCCAGGACGACCTCCCAATAGATGGAAAGACAGCTGGCAGTCGACGTCACAAGAGGCAAACAATGATGCAGGAGTAGGACCATAACAGGCCAACAGGCCTAAAATAAGATGAAGAAGAAGAAGAAAGATATACGTAAAATTCTAAACACTCAATATCAAAGATATAGGGTGAGTCGGGGTAAGTGCGTCATATAAAATGAATATATGAAATTCAAAGGTATCTAACCATTCTCAGGATCATCACATTGTTTTCAAAATTTTATACAAAGGACTTCAACTATTTCATATTTTAATTAGTTTATCGCCAGAGGACTATCTGCTCTTTTTATTTGATTTTTAAGCATTTTCTCGAAGGAAGTCCTGACAGATGCACTTACCCCGTCTTCGGGGTAAGTGCATCTGTATCTTTTGGTTTTATTAATTGCTAACATAATGAAAAAGTTTGACATCCAATCCAATAAAACATAATAAACACGTAATTCAGATATTTTAAATTAGAAAATATAGTGGTATTAATATATAATATCAAATGAAATTATGCAGGATGGGGTAAGTGCACCTATTTATTGCTAGTGATGGGACAAAAAAATATTGTTTGTTTATAATATTATTATTTGAAAATTCAAAATGATAACACTAATATTGAATAAGCAAAATGGAAAATGAAGCTGTAGAAATAATAACTCGCAAACTCACATTTTGTCTATAAATTAGACGAAAAATAAATACATAATAAACAATACTTAAGTAAAAGGCATTATTTATTATTTGTTATTTAAATTGGATTATTTAAGTTACTTATTTAAGAATATGAAATTACTTATTGAATATTAAAACCATCAAAGGAGATTTTAAACACCAATTCTCCTCTTCTTCCAGTAAAGGGTTTTGGCAAAATAGTCATAATATCTGCGTAATATATTTCAGATATGTCATCAACTTTCGGGTATGAAAATACATTATGATTTTCTTTACTTAAATGTGAAACTTTTCTTACAAATTTGACAGTTATTTTCTTATTTTCATCAATATTTAAAATGTTTCCTATGTAATGTTTGAGGCTCTTCTTCGCTACAAATTTGGTATTAACCAATACGGAAAGTATCCAATCACCAACATTTTTTTTTTCAAAACTTAAATTTTTTTGTATATCTATTTCCGATTTTTCGTTATCATTATTTACCAACAGAATCTCATTCAAATCTGCGTTTATTTTATCTACCATTAAAATATTTAACAAATAATCACTTTCATCTTCAGAGCTTCATTTCCATTCCCACTCACTGATTTCAGGTTTTGCTAATATTTTTTATGATCCAATTTTTGTGTCCTCTTTTTGTTAATAACTTTAGTATTTTTGTTGTTCTTCCGGAGGTTTATTTTAGTAGTTATTTTCTTTTTAGAATCCTTCAGTTTTTTTAAACGTTCTACAACATCATCATAAGTTATTACTTCAGCTCCGTGTGCAATTTTTGTCTTTTTTACCTTAGGAGGGCCATTTTTCTTTATACATCTTAGCACAAGTTCTTCAAATGAGTGTTTGACTGGTACATTTTCTGGAAAAAAATCACCACTTCTCAAGAAATCTGAATTAGGTGGATTAATTATTATGTCTTCTAAAACTGTAACCTTCTTCAATGGGTTAAGATGGGGATTTTTCACAGTATAAGTAGAATGCTCGGAATATTGAACATGTGAATCGAATTGTGCTACAAAAGGTACAATTTGTTTTGAGGTGGAAGGTTTAGCATAGTTTGCGTCCAAATTTTCTATAGATGATAACGGCTTTGTATTACTTTTTGTGTTCACTGATTCTTCATCCCGGTCGTGACTAGATTTATTTAATATATTTTCGATCGCTTGGGATTGATCTATACATTGTTCAAAATCTGTCATTAATATTGCTTCACTAATATCCGATCCATTTTTCAAATTATTTCTAGACTTTTCAAAACGTGATAAAACAAAAGGATCAAAATGTTGCATATTTATAACATTTCTTTCTAGTGGATGAATCCCACCTTTTTTGAACCCATTTTTTATTATCTGATGATCAAGTTTATTCCAAATTTCTGTCAGAATTCTCAAAAAAGGTTTTTTTGAAAGTTAAAAATATTGTAAATCTCGTCTGTAAACTATTTGCATATTTGAAAATTAATTATAATCTGATTTAATCCTCATTAAATCTCAAATGCATAAAATATACAAAATTTACTTAATTGTATTAATTTTTTTAATAAATCTGTTATTTTTTTTAAAGTAATGCACATCACTAGTTCCATTTTCGTCCATACAAAAATATCGGGGGTAAGTGCATCCACATTGTAGTAAAATTGTGGGGGAAGTGTATCTAGTCTTATAAATCACAATTCTTTTAAATGCTTATTAAACTTTTAAATGCTTATATACAGAACAAACAACAATTCTTATGAAAGGCACTTACCAAATTTGAATCTCCTAGCACAAGTTATTGTAAAGTTACAGAAGAATTACGAAGGGCCTCCCGACTCGTACGTTGACAAAAACCAACCGTCAAAATTTGAACATTAATAATAATGGCCCTGTGTGTGCTACAGCGTTATCTGTCTACTGTAGTGTGAATTTAGTTCATTACAATAGATCTTTGTAGATGACAGTGCTTAAACATAATATTTATGGAAGTTGGAAGGCTTAGATGCACTTAACCCGTATATGCACTTACCCCGATTCACCTTACGTCAAATTCTAAATAGTCCATATCAAAGATAAACGTCAAATTCTAAATAGTCCATATCAAAGATATACGTCAAATTCTAAATAGTCAATATCAAAGATTGGTTTCCACTTCACGAGCATAACATAAATTAAACGCTTGACCTTTTGTATTCAATATCTTCATAATATAATATATTGAATAATGTGCAAAATATTTCATGACAAAATCGGAAACCCATCTGATCTCGATAGCAGTGGCTCACAATGCAAGTGTGCCAATTAACAGAGGATATGAGGGCTAATTTACAACCAAAGGTTTCCCATCTCACGATTGTGCAATGCGGATGTTAGCACATCAGGTCCGGACCTAGTTTGTTTGTGGCATAATTTTATATGTTTCCTACTTTTTGAAAAGGATGCTTGGCCAGGTTTATGAATGTAACACAGCGGAAAAAGTGCGCTTGGATTAGAGGTATTGTACAATAATATATACTCGTATATAACAATAATAGATGGAATTGGGAATATGTTATCTCTGGAATATCTCCGGCGGCTCTTTGCACGCCTACATGGTGTGATGATGTCGATGATGATGTTATTCGGTATCTTGGAGCTGGAAATGATAGTAAAATATTGCAAAGAAACAAAAAAAAATAACAAATATAACAGTTGTATTTTCATTTGCACAAGTGTAATGGACGACCTTCGTAGCCTAGTTGACAAGACGCCAGTTTTCCAACCCGGGAGTTGTGGGTGCGATTGCCTCGGTACCCAGATTTTTTTAAATAATTCCAGCCTAATTTTAACTTATTTCTTGTTTAAAGAGATTGTTGAAGGAGATTGTCGCATGGTACAATAATTAACCCGTCTGGTTGACTTTATACAAGGAATGACGAGTAATATTATACAATACAAGGATATTGACATATTTCATATCACATTATTAAAAGCAAAAGTAAATTTTCTTCTTAGATTGAGCGCGTTAGAAAGCACTCATCAACGTACTTAAGTGACTGTGAATATATATGTGTATCATATGTTTGTGTGTATATACTCGTATGTATGCATATACATTATTTTTTATTTTATATAATTTTTTATTTTTTTCTATGTAATTTTTCTTCATTTTTAACATGTCTTGTATTTTTCAAAGTAATTGGGCTAAGCCTGTTTTGAAAAAATAAATAAATAAATACTAGATAATAAATTAGTCATTCAGAGAAAGCGCCATAAGGATAGTCTACGAAAGTCGTCTACTTTGTGCAATGCACTCAACAGATGTGACTCAACAGATCGCATGATGGACGGGGAGGAGCAGTATGATATAATATGATAAGATTGACGTTCGAGTTCCGAGGGGATCCTCGACTATGGTCCAGCAACGATGACTACATACTACACTTGTAAATTATATGCGCTTCTTTATTTTTGTTTTTGAAACATTGCTCGTATTTTTATTAGCATGCATGAACTTGGAAGTATGGTTTGCCGTAAAATATTTTATTGCTTAAATTGTGTTCACTGGGATGAAGCAGCTACAGTCCTCTGTTTATAATCTTGAGTCGGTCCTGACAATGTGTCCATATCACCTTTGCAAACGTTGGTTGTTTTCAATGCGTGAAAAGGCTCTTGGGCCGTGCAAGCAATTGCACACTGCACCGTTGCACTCGACACTCCTGACCACTTCACCCATTGTGCTAGCAATTTGCATTTCTGCGATAAATCCACCGGTTCAAACTGCAGATATATTAGTTATTACTAATTTATTATTGACAATTACCTGCATCAGAGGTTTCGATGTTGAAGAAATGTTTTTTTTTCGGTCTGAGAAATGCTGCTTCATAGAGGAGCCGAACTTTTGATCCAATGGGGTGGGATTATACGATAGGGCTTTAGCCATTCCTGTTCTAAGTGTTAAAAATATGGGTGGCGTGTGCAGTTTTAGTAAGCACTTGGAGGCAACTTTTTTTGAGAGGTCTTATCAAAATTTGTGATTATATATGAAAACTACTCATATACAACATAATACACCACACCTAAAGCCGAATGTGTATAGTAGGATCCGTAAAAGTTTCTTTGTGGTTCGTCTTACTTGTAAAATTATCTACGGTTTTATTTTATTAGTTTATTTTATTTACACATGACAAGATCTCTATAAATACACAATTTGCGAATAAACAACAGGTAATTTAATTAGGACACAAATTCGATGGATTTGGGTCTGTTGCTTTTTATTTGTCGTAGCCCCGGGAAACTAGGATTTTACCTGTATCATTAAGGACAGAATTAGTATTATCAAATATGTTTTTATTTAATATAATTTGGTGTGTATCAAACGATATATAAAACGATATATAAGACGTATCAAACGATATATAAAATAAATAAATAATAATTTAGTATTGTTACCTGACGAACTCTTCTAAAAGCCTGGAAACATTTTTTATTTAAGTTTTTTGGGTACCATCGGGATTCGAACCCGAAACCTCCGAATGAAAGACAACTGTCTTATTAACTAGGCCACGGAGGTCATCAGTTAAACAAATATATGCTTTTATTATTTAATAAAGATACTAGTTATGTCATATTTGAAAAGTTTATTTTATTAATCTGTAATAAAGACGTATACTTGGTGTATCATTAAAAAACATACCCAATCACAGTTATTGGATTCTGGGAAAGATTTCCGATAGTTTTAATGTTGCAACATTGTAGCATGGTCATTTTGTTAGAATAGAATTGACCGGAAATCATTATCGAACTCAAATATCCGGTCAATTTATTTTTAAAATTTTCTACATGATGAGGTCAAAGCTTGACATGGGCAATGTAGAATCATCTAAACGTAAGGCATATATTTATTCATCATCACCACCAGCAGGGAATAAGGTAAACGGAGCACTTAATGCAATGTGTAACAATCGCGTTATATAAAAAATTACACTATATAATAATATGTTGGTGTTCACTTTTACGTATGAAAGTGAAACTTGGACTTAGCAGAGAAGGATAAAAGTAAGATTAATACTGTTGATATATATGGAAGTGTAACGTGGATATGGAAAAAACTGAAAACAGTCGAATAAATACTGTATAAATGCGAGTACTGAGAAAAATACATGTGGTGATTATGTATCACAGAATAGTGAATAGGAATAAATGTGAACTTAATTGTGTGTTGAGTAAGATGGCTGTTGTGTTGAGTAAGATGGCTGATGTGTTGAGTAAGATGGCTGATGTGTTGAGTAAGATGGCTGATGTGTTGAGTAAGATGAATAAGATCATTCTTAGATAGTTTAAGCAAATGATTCGCATGAATAAAGAAGGCTAAGAAAACAAATAAACTGTGCAAATGTGAGTAGAAGGCGTGGTAAAGGTCAAGGAAAGTATGATTGAATCAAGTAAATTATATTGTAAAAGAAGGAAAGTATTAAGTGAGAGAAATCGTAGGAGTTGTATGGATGTAGAAAAGACAAATATGTGTCGAGATAGGAAAGTCTGGCGCTCTGTCCTCTCCCCACCCCAGTGGGGAAATTACGTGATGGTATTTATGCATGTAATACTGTGGAGGTACGTTCAATAAGGAAGATTTGTCTATTATATATGTATGAAAGAAGACGGAATGAAGAAATCGGAAATTAATGCAAGGATAAATGGATGTTTTAAGTAAGATGAAGAAAGGACCGTTAAGATGGGTTAGACATGTGGAGAGAATGAATGACGAAAGAATGACTAGTCGAATTACAAATGGTAGATAATTTGGACCAGATTTTGAAAGAAAGTAAAAGTGAGGTGTATGAATAATAGAAGATTGTGCATGACAAGATATATGAATGCGAGGGAGGCTATAGCTGTATGCTTGGATAGAAAATATTGGAGATTAAATCTGTCTAGTCCGTAGGGGACACGGCATGATGATAAGATATGTATGTATAATCACCACCATCACGCCATGCCCTTATTGTGGTAAGCTGAAAGAACAGATCTCCACCTCATTCTATCCTGGCATATATTTTTCCCTTCTATCACATCAATTTACCGTAACTTGTATTCTCTTCTATTAGAAAGAATTTTTACCCTTCCCTGAGTCAAAATTTAATATTTTTTCTGTCTAAACTTTTCGTACCTTCTACCATAGATTATTTATGTAAATCTTTCATCATTTATTCATTCTACGTGGCCGAACCATCTCAATGATTCTATCTTCATCTTGAGCATCGCCGCATTCTTTGCTAATGTCCTAATTGATATATACATACCATCACGTCGTCTCTCTGTTCAAGTAAGCTGAACGGAGAGAACGCTAGGATTTTCCCCTTCTCATACACTTTCTCATACAACTTCTACGATTTCTTACTTTTAACATTTACTTTTTTTTCAAAATATAATCCATCTTATCCAACGACGTTTTCTTTAGTCTTCCTCTACCACGCCTTCCACTCACATTTGTAATACAAAAAATAACATTAAAAATCAATATTTATACAATTGTAAAAATAGAAAAAGGTAAACCCGGTATAAAACGATCTATAACGCATTTAATTTATTTTATTCATCCAGCCAAGAATCCCATCTTTCCTCTTTTATAAATAGTCCGAGGAAGTTAACACAGTGTCCATATTGATTACCAAATCTATGTAAGTTTTGTTATGCAAATAATTAGTTGTACCTAGATCATTGTGGAAGAAAATGTTTACGTGTAGCTTGACAAGCTGAGTTATTTTCACGATGTTGATCTGAGATGACAATATTTTATAATAAAGTAATTTTAAACAGTTTCCTTCTGTCTGACAAGGTTGTTTGACTTATAATTTCCAACAACAGACCATAGTCCAACTTTACTCTTGGGATTTGTAATTTTAAGCAGTGTTTTAAAATATTATATGTGTTAAATTATGAAAAAAAATTAAGAATTTATATCACGTTCTTCTTTGTATGATCTTTTTTCCTCTTCAGCCAGGATACGGTATCTTTGTCAATTGGTATATTTTCTACAGACCTCTGAGACACCCGTACAGTTAACTTTTAAAGTTGGGACCTAAACTTTTAAACTTTTAAAGTTGGGACTTCTAAACTTTTAAAGTTGGGACCTAAACATAATTGTGAGTACCAGTTTAAAAAAAATTAATCAATATCAATAAATGAAGTTATCAAGTGGTATCTAGAGAAAGTAAACAACTAAATCAACGACCATGAAGATTAATGGGAGGGTATCGAATAATTCGATAAAAGTTTTGATTTACCTGGTGACAATCGGAGCAAATTGCGTATAATAAATTAATCATTATTATATTGTGTTTTTAATATAGCCGCTATACGGCGAGAAATTTAGAAAATGTGCCACAATAACATAATTATTGTCGCCTGTTAGTTTACTTTCCCTATTGAATGAAAGAACGGCAATATGGTAGATTGAAGGAATTTGATATCACCATCGTATTATAGTTCTTGTTTTGTGCGTAATGGCTTTAGTATATAACTGTGAAATATGCAAATACTTGTAATTGTGAAGTGATAATATAACGAGGCGCATGGCCGCGTGGTAACGCGCTGGACTTCCGTGCGAAAGGTCATCGGATCGAATCCGCACTGTACTACTACTCCCTTCGAATGATACAGGATTTTTTCCGTCTAGTATTCGTGGGTATAATCATACATATATATTATTTAAAAAAAAAGGAAAAAAACTTGCTTGTGTGCTCCGATCGTTTCACTTCGGTCTGCTATCGAATCCAGTACAGTGGTGTGGCCGGTGAGTTTGCTGGTGTGCAACGACTCACTCACTTAAAAAAGAGAAAAGAAAAAAGAAACGAAAATCCGAGGAACAGTTTCGCTTTCCATCTAAATTGAATTTGGATTGGCGAAGGGAACCTCGACTACGAGACCCAGCAACGACGATAATCTCATACGAGTATGTACGAGTATATGGCAGGTGAGTTTATTAATTTCATATTTTGTAGGACAGCGGTAGTTTCAGCTTGTTATATTTTTTTGATATAAGTCAGCTGTCTCAGAAGAGGTAATAAGTCTAGTGAGATAGATTATATAGACCGTTTATCTTGTATAGAGTAGTTATATAAATATTTGAATAAAATTAATAAAAAAAAAAATAATAAATCATCGTTTAGTGGATACATTGACAGTGAATTTACTCGTAGAATATGAACATTGAGTGACTCAATAAATAGCTATCAGTACTCTGCTTTTTAGCTGTCACACATAGTTCTCTTTATTTTAATGTTCAACTCTGTACGTACAGGAATTATTTAAATATAAAACAGTTTCCTCATCCCGATTCATGAAAGTCAGCATCACAATTATGAACTCAATCATTGTCAGCTTTGCATCTTCTAACGTTGTTTCTTTCAGCTGTATAATTCATTGATTTTCTTCATTCAATACACAAACTTAACGCAGCCCATATTTTACCTATTTTTAGATGATAATGCTTAACATGGACTTATATCGAATAAAAATTAAGACGGAATCGAACCATGAAAACTCCATATTACAGACTTGATATTTTGATTATACATACTTGGTTCATACTTTTTCGATATATAAATAAATAAATATAGGTTTATTGATAGCAACATAGTATGTACATACGTGTATTCCAAAATCGCACATACATCTCGAGATAAATAGCAGAAAATACATTTAAAAGAGAAACTAACAAAAGGTCTGGGTTCATCTTATAACATGCCCCCGGACGAGATACACCCCACCAATATAGGGCGAACCCGGCCGCGAGGACTTCAAATATTTTTCAGTCCACACCCTTGGACATGTATAATAGATTAAGAAAAAAAAACGAAAATTAATCAGTGGCAGAAAATAGTTCCACAAAAGTATACCCACGAATACCACCTCAGATAAACTTTAATAAATATAGTAAATATATAAAAAGAAAACACGCGTTTTGAGGTTTGAGTCCTTTGTACCTAGATTAGTCAAATTTGTTGAAGATTATTTAAGTCAAATTAATTATCGTTATATATGCATACGTACACGTATACACCATATTATGGGATAGGCTTAGAGGAAACGTATTGACACCTTCCTATCCATTCACACAGCCTTTGTTTCATCCACACTCATACATCTCGCCACACATGCCCATTTTTATTTTGGTTACCTTTTCGTAAGTAAAAATTTCGCCAAGCATATTCTTCTATTTTTCTCTGACACGCTATTTTTTTTTCAGATATAATTGTATATGTGCGTGCGTACATTTATCTTTTAGAACACATTCTCTCGTAATTTAGTCAAACCATCTCAAGTTTTCTTTCTTAATTCTTTTCTATTCTAGTTATTAGTTATATTTAATCTTGTAAGTACTTACTTTATCATCGTTGTAATGCTTCTGTTACATTTTCTTTGCATATAAGCATAGGGAAAAATGTGGGATAGAGCCATGTGTAAAATCTATACTCTGCAATAAATGTGATGTCTATGGATCTGTGCCTGTCCATCTGTATGTGTTGTTTATGGATACGCATCTATCTGTATGTTCTGTATATGGGCATGTGTATATCTGTATGTGTTGTCTATGGACATGTGTTTATATGTATATGCTGTCTACGGATATGTGTCTATCTGTATTATATGTGCTGTCTATGGCTCCTTGGTCCTTCGTTATTATTCTATTAGTTATGATAGTATAACACCGATACTCGGTCTCCAGGTCCGTTTTAGCAGAATGCAACACGCACAGGAGAGGTTGGTATTTAGACTATAAAGCCGTTACTACAGTTCAAATGAATGCTAGTGGTGGTCCATAAAATAAACGACATGCATTAAAAAGTCTATTATGTATTTATGATAGATACACTTCCTACTGTAGATGACACAGCATGTTCAAATATTCTAATGGCAATGCAGAGATGTGGGCGGGCGGGAGCGTATTATTATTATTATTATTTTTATTTACGAGTTAACGGAGTAACATAATTTTAATTAATCGTTTTCAATAAAAAAATGTATTTCCTGCTTACAACTATCGCTTTGTTATATTTCATAGCAAATTAAACTCTAAAGAAAAAATTAATGTTTCCATATGATAATTAAAGCATAACTTACGAGTATGTTAAAGCTTTTTTACCTTACCTATGCTCTATAAAATGTAGACTTGTATGACTCAAGATAGGTAATTCTAGTTAAATTACAAACGACATATTTAACAAATAGTAATAAATAAAATAAGTTCAATAAACAAATAACGAAAAAGTATGTGAAAATTTCAACGTCAATTTCGAGCTACTCTACGTCATTTTCGAGCTACTCTTCATCAATTTCGAGCTACTCTTCGTCAATTTCGAGCTACTCTACGCCAATTTCGAGCTACTCCTCTACGTCGAACATGCGATCTTGTATTGTATTGTATTACACTTTCGTTGTATACAGTATAACCTGGAGGGAGTATTGCCATGTGGCAATCTCTTCTAACCAACTAGAAGGATATTAAAGAGGCCTTAAGTGAAAACACTGGGACTGGGATCCTTTTTTTTAAACCTGGGTTCCAACGGAATTCGAACCCGCAACCTCCGGGCTGGGAGACAGACGTCTTACCAACTAGGCCATGGAGGTTGTCTTCTGTGAGAGAACAACACGATACTAGAATAGTAATGTTGATGCATGTTCGCAGCACAGGTCTAGCTGTTAAAGTCCCACGATCTAGAGCCATCTGCTCACAGTCTTCAAGCACCCCATACAAAGTCAGCGATTCTCGTAGACTGTCTTTCTAGAGCTTCATCTACCTACCAACCCTTGCTTGATCATAACTTCCCCGTAGATGCGTTTTGATCATCTGTTCTATCCCTTTCCTCATTGGTGTTATTAAATTATTTTTTTTTTATTTCCATATCATATCTGTTATCTGGGAGTATTGTTAGACCATACCATATCTTTCAAACAACACTGCATCAAAATAAAAAATACAGTCATTGCTAGAAATAACAACCTTCGGAAACTAACTGGGATATCACGGGGAGCACAACCACACACTTTAAGATTGTCATCTCTTGCACTTTACTGTTCAACAGCGGAATGTGCAGCTCCACTTTGCAGTGACTCCTCACATGCTGGACAGATTGATGTTACCATGAACGAAACTAGGATGATATTAACAAGGATGCTTAAAAGCAACACGAGTGGAAAAAATATGCAAATTAGTTGGTGTCGCCCCTCCTGAGATCTGTAGAATAGTTGCAGCTGATTTAAAAAGAACAAAATAAGTCCATAATCCAAGACGCGCTTCATATATATGGTCACTAATATCGAGATTGATATTCAGGAATAGTTTCATGAAGAGAGCGCTCGAACTGATGATTTCTCCGGATAAAGTGCGCTTACTAATGTGGATAGAAAAAAACACCTTACGACTGGATGGAGCTCTTGGAAAAGATGGTGCGTGAAGACGAACTGTCTTGGCCTTCTTGGAGAGCGCTGAATATACTCCGAGTAGGGGTGACTAGATGCAAGATGAACAACCAAAGATGGAGTTTCTTGAACGAAAGTAATCCTGACTAAATGTGATTGTGGGGATACACTCGTACACGACTCAGAACACATTTTAGTTTGTATAAACATCAGGACTATGTTACATGATATGGTCAGGACCTGATTAATGCGAATGACAAGTCCTCTTTCTCTCTGTTGCCTCCTACTGGAAACATGTGACACAATTGATAATCCGAATATGGAAACGAATGATGATTTATTTATTATCTACATAAAATTGTTGATACTTTTCAATGTTTTCTTCAGCGTATGTGTAATTTAATAAAAAGATATAACCTCGCAATTGTAGGCAATTGGCACAACATATGCAATTTCTGTCTTGTTGATTGTAAGATATTACTGAAAAATAAGAAACCCGTCAATTGTACCTTTGTGCAATAGAGTACCAAATAATAAAATAAATTATGGAAGTGTTGTACTTCTCTGGTTGTCACATGGAAAGTTCTTAATATTGTTGATGTCTTACATACTCGTAGACTGTTTTATTCATCTTCATATGATTCATCACTTCTTCAATTCTAATTCTATCCACCCAGCTTATACGAAGCATTCTTCGTTAGACCCACATTTATTTTATCATAATGTACGGTATTTTATCAACCATTAAAAAAGGAGTAGTGCTCAAATTAGAATTCTGAGTGCACATGAATATAAAAAGAAAGAAAAACATAATCTAAGAAAATAACAAAAATATGGATACGTTGAATTAATTCACTCCAATGTACAAAAAAAACGTACATCGAAATTTCAACAAATTTACAGATACGTATCTTGAAAAGATTGAGAGAAACAAAGTCAACTAAAAGAAGGAGAAAAAAATCAACGGGAGTCACGCAGTGGCGTCGGAAAAAATTGTTTCAAAAGCTCTGAATACAATATTATTCGAAACCATGCAATAGAACAGAGAACACATTACACTTCTCTATTCTTATAAAACAAGGTTCCATCTAAAGTCAAACATACTCTTGATCAATAGCCTATAATACGTTTTAATTGTAAGGCTGTATATACAGCTATGGAGCCAGCACTAGCAGGCAATGAAGGCAGCATGTAGCTACATATACTCGTACCAGGGCATGGACTACGGGCTCGAGGCAACCGCGGCCCGCCAGCGACTGAAATATTACAGTTTTATGACGTAACCGCTCATACAGAATCCCGTTAACACGGTAATTATTAAACTGTGGGACGTAATAAAACCTACACAAATATATGGTGTAATACAATCGGACTCGTCTCGTATATCAAACTTGTGGAATCAAATGTTATCTGAATATTTAAAATATTCTTTTATAAACTTCAATTCATGGAGCATATTTCAGAACATGTTATTTCCTGGTTAGACATTCAGTATATCATATAGATGTGTATATACTAAAATATTCCAGCCTACAAAACCAATTTTTTCTCCCATTCTTAAATATAACAGGTTGTCCAAACGTGCTGAAAGTTTATTATTATGAAAGGTTATCGTTTTAGGGCATTTTTAACCAAATTTGCTTGAGGGTTTTTTAGCGTAATTTTTAGAAGATGAAACAATAATGAAATACAAAATACCACTTACGAGTATTATGGTTTTGGCGCGTTTCAAACAGCAACTCAAAAATAATTATATTTCTCTTCTGTGACGCACCCTATTTCCTGTTCCCCATTATTCTTCCTTCCAATATACTATTTCGTAGCCACATATGAAATTATAATATTTTAACTGTCTGAAGATGATGTTTTAATCTTATCTTACAATTATTTCAATTGCAAAAAACTTAAATGTCAATCAGTTTTACGCATTGGCTGGAAGATATTGTCCTTAGGCAATACATTTCGATCCTACCACCATCCACGCTGTTATGTGGGACAAAAAAGTCCCCATCCAGCACGATCTATCATATTATCTATAAGATAGAAATCGTCTTTATTTCTTTATGAGTGCGATGTCATGTAGTGACTTACCTGAATGTGAAAAAAATAGAAGTGACGACGGATTTAAGGTCTAATGTCACGGGAAAAGAAAAATAGCTCGCAGCGCAGTAAATATGCTGGTTTAAGTCCTTGAGTTTAAATAGCTAGGTTTCGATACTTAAAAAAATACTTAGAATACAACAAAACTGTCCTTTGGCTCCACTAGATCGGAGAAGTCAATCAGTCGGAAGGTGAACCGATGAAGACCCGTATAATTTAATATTTTACATTGAAGTTTTTTAATTCATAAATAATATTTTGATGCAACAAAGTAAATACTAAGATAAGGAGCCGAGTTAAAAATCTTTGAGGGACAGTGGAAAGCGAATTACCAGGTACCACTGCCAGATCCGGCGCTGGCTAACTGCACTGCGGACCTCACTCGTGACAATGGACTGGTTACGGTTTCTCGTTACGTTACTTCTCTTCTCTTATCACTCCGGGGAAATGAGATCTCTATAGAAAGAAAGAGTCGCTGTGTTACAGCACTCAGCTCGACAAGTATCATCACATATTTCTTAAAGTTACGGGATCATTTATCAGTGTCATAAAACAAAACATTTTTTTAATACCTAACTGGACGTAACTGAATGCCTTTTTAAGGATCTTATCACACTTAGTAAATTATATGAGAGATACGAAGGGGAATATTTGAGCATGAAGTTTGTGAAATTCAAGGTGTGCGAAAAATGTGGTAAGGAAAGTAAATGCATACAAATAACGATAGGAAATTTAGTCAATGGGGCACCAAAACATATAAATATACTCAAACCAGACAGTATCAAAATCTTCTAAGATGATAGTCCACAAAAGTATTCTACTACCAACTTTGAAGTATGGAAAATAACTGTGAACGTGGAATAAACCTGAAAGGAACTGAATAAATTACATATAAATGCGTGCACTGAGAAGAATACATGAGGTAACAATGTATGACAGAATACGGAATAAAGAGATTAGACATAAATATGAACCTAAGGCTGATGTGTTAAGTAAGATGAAGAGCACTACGAGATGGTTTGGGCTCGGTACGGAATGAAGTAATTAGGGATGAATGTGAATTTTAGACAGAAGTAGGATAAAAAAGAGCGTCTTTAGATGGTTTGGGTATACAGAATGAATGAATGAAGAAAGACTAACAAAACAAATATTTAGTTGCGCAAATGTGAATGGAAGTCGTGATAGAGGAAGATCAAGAAAGTATGATTATATCAAGTGAATGATATTTTGAAAGAAGAAAGGTAGAAACTCAAAGTTGTATGAGAGGTTTTATGAATGTAGAAGAGACGAAAGATGATTTGTCAAGATATAAATTTCTGGCGCTCTGTCCTCTCTGTTAACCCCGATAGGCAAATGGCGTGATGCTATGTATGTACCTTAACACACAAACTTCCATAAACGACTATGGTAGTTTAATTTATTTATGTCCCGCGTACCGTAAACGACTAAGGTATTTTAGTGATGTAACCGTTACTTACGCCGCATTTTGTTGCTAAGAAGGCGTTTATCGGGTAGTCTATCCCTTTAAGATAAAAGCGGACTCTTGGCGTTAAAAACCTAGGAGTGTTAATGGATAACACTCTCTCATGATGAGAGCAAATAAATGAGGTAAGTCGAACGATCTTCTACAGCCTTCATTCCCTTAACCCTTCAGGCCCGTATGCCTAAAACATTTTTTCAGTCCCAGGGACGTTTTTTTTTAGAGATCGTTTTTAACGAAATCGTTAAACTATTGCTCATATAAATAGATGATAAAACAGGGCACTGTTGTTGTCCATCCTTGTGTGGGATTTTTGGTGCGCGTGCGGTGCACATCATACGCCCCTGTGGGGAGTTTTGGTTTTGATGCGCGTACGGTGCACGTCATACGTGCCTAAACGTCATACGTGGTTAAAGTGTTGCACAAATTCTTACCTACTACTCGTAAAACCAAAACTTTCTTCGTGTTATCTCTGCTCTTTCCAATTTCGGACTATGCGGACATATGTTATTTAGATATTACGGAGGAACAGCTGAACGAATTACGGCTTCTTCAAAATGTTTGTCTAAGATTTATTTTTAACCTAAGAAAGTACGATCATATCACTTCATACCAGAAGGCGCTGGACTGGTTGAACATGAGAAATAGACGTCAAATTCATATACTATCTCTATTGTATATTATCCTTAACTGTCCCGCCGCCCCCTCATATATTGCCGAAAATTATCAACGTCTTTCCGATCGTGGACTAGCGCTACGCTCAAATACATACTGTTTATTGGGCTTTTCCCAATGTTGTTATACACAAGTTTTCATACTGAATTTAATATCTTTAGTATATACATACATACAATCATGCCTATCTCTTTCGGGGTAGGCAGAGAGAACAGAGTGACAGAATTTCCTAACACGACACACATCCATAGATTCCTTCATATCCATACACCTTCTCATACAATATTTACGATTTCTCAGATTTTCTACCTTTCCTTCTTTCAAAATATCATTCACTTGATCCAACCATACTTTCCTTGGTCTTCTTCTTAAATACCTTATACTCACATTGACACTATATATTTGTTTTGTAAGTATTTCTTCTTTCATTCGTTCCACATGCCCAAACCAACTCAGTATGCTCATATTCACCTTACTTAACACATAAGCCTTAAGTTCACATTCATCCCCAATCACTTCATTCTGTAATATGTCATACATTTTCCCCCGTGTATTCTTCTCAATGCACATATTTCTAGCTATCTATTTTCAAAACGTGTATCTTGAAGTACAAATTCTGTTGAAATATTGGCACCATAAAATAGTTAAAGCCCTTAACAACTGCCTGGAGTCGACAGCCACTTCAAGTACTTAACCGCTGGTCATATTGCAGATAGACTGATGGTATTGATTAAGTTGTATTAAATCAGGCAACCTCCGTGGCCCAGTTGGTAAAATGCTTGTCTCTCAGCCCGGGGATTGCGAGCTCGATTCCCGTTGTAATAAAATATTTAGCCTGGTGGGCCAAAAATAATTGTTAAAAAATAAATCGAAAATATTGCTAAATGCATTATTTTATAGTGTCATTGTTATGAGAACCAATCAGAGGTAGCTTAATATTTCTATGGGCTCGGTCATGGAAATGCTTGGAGTAATCTTAAAATTTTTATCAGTAATTGCCGCTAAATTTGCATATACGAGTAGTTGTACATATATGCGCACTGTACATTGCAGTCTGCGTTTCCTTGATGTAAATGGATACTTTGGACACCTCGCTAGGGAATAAATGACACTGTGGGTGAATATTAGATAAGGTAGCCATGGTTCAAACTATTTCAATTTCTCGGTCTTGTTGATAGTTGATTGCTATGATATTGCGTTATGGTTTAAAGGCCGAATTTTCGATCCTTTATTGGACGATTCAAATATGAAAATAAATTTTCTTAATCTGACGTCCTTGCGTGACCTCCTGTGGTGAGGTTGTATCTCGATTGAGTGGATGTTATGAGTGGAGTGGATGTTATGAGTGGAGTGGATGTTATGATAATAGATTCTCTCTCTCAAATGTTTTTTTCTTTTTCCCTATCTTAACGTAACATATATGTGTAATTTTAGTATTTTGACATCAATAAACCTATTATTTTTTATTCCTAACACTTTATAGATGGCACCGTTACCGAATAAATTTGCGATTTTTTTTTATAAAAATGACGGTTGTAAAACTTGTGGTGGTAGTGTTAGACGCTTGTCTTCCAAACATAAATTGCCCGCCAGATTGTATTTGCAATGAAGTGTTAAATAAATAAATAAAAAATGCGCTTAAAAAATATTGAGGATTTGCCCACATGGTCTGCAAATGATGTTCCCTATAACGGATAAGTCTCTGGTCGCTCAAAGTTTTGAATTTTAATGATAATCTGGCAGTTAAATAGGAATTTTAAGTGTTATAACCTCAAAATTGTAACTTTATTGTGCATTCATTTCCGTCATATTTATATTTAGACAAACTTTAAAGTGACTGTTTTGAATTCCTACATAAACGTTCAAGTTTATTAGAATTGGTTCATAAACTGTATATAATATAAAGGATTTCCATTGAACGCCACTGAGTCTCTTAAGTTTTATACAAGATGAAAATTATCATTTGTATGAATTCAATTAAATAATATATGCGTTTAATAATGACATAATAGATTTAAGCTTCAAATCAGTAAAACATTAACGGTCACTTAATTCTTTCAATTTATTGGCTTTTCTTTATGTTATCGTATAACTTTAGTCATATGTGATTTCCGTATCTCAGACAGTAAACCACCTGTCTTTCGCCCGAAAGGTTATGGGCTCGATGTAATTTTTTCAAATATTTTTTGGCGAAAAATTAATTAGTGTACTTAAGCTTGGACTCCTTCAAAAATCGGTTCCGCCATTTTCCGATCTGGACAGTTTGTCGCCTATTTGGAATGTGGATAGGAAACTTTGCTATCTTAATCTGTGTCTTTCAACTGACCTGTCTTCGTCCTTCAGGCTTGTTGTTCAGGGGGTGTTTTAGGAGGTGAGACTCTTCCGTTCACTGTACTTGTCCTGGGGACAAGTGCAACCAATGGAAGGATACCAATTTCGGATATGGATATCTCGTTGCCAATTGCTTTTTTACTATTTTTAATATTCACTCACCTTCCAAATTAGATGTTAGCCCGTCCTACGGCAGGTAGGTTTAACAAAATAAAACTTCTTTCTTTTAAAATATCATTGATTTGATCCAATCATACTTTCCTTGGTATTTCTCTATCATGCCTTCCATTCACATTAGTACTATGTAAGTATTTCTTTATTCATTCATTCTAAATGCCCAGTCCATTTCGGAATGTTATTTTTCATCTCGCTCAACACATTGACCTTAAGTTCACATTCACATCTAATTGCGTCGTAAATTGTTACTCCGTGTATTCTCAGTGCACGCATTTTTATAGCATTTTTTCCATGTACACGTTTCACTTTCATACGTCAATGTGTGTGTGTGTGTCCTCATATAGACGTGTTTCATGTGTCGCTCAGCTCTTTCAGAAAAAAATCTTTTAAATTTAGTGCAATACTTAAAATAATTTCATTTTTTATATTATTTAACATGCTATATTTTGTCATAATGTTTTAGAGTATCATATACATTTATACGAGTACTATTGATTTTATCCAATAGGTCATAAAATCTTGAATTGTTTTATCCATGTTTTTTGTGTACTTGTTATGTTTGGCCCTTGTACGAATTAAGTAAACCTGTAATGTGCAAAGGACCTGAAAAAATACATTAATAAATGGAGTTTAAATCAAAATTGGTTCTAAAAACTGTTGTGGGTATCATAGAAATAAAAATCACACTTAGATACTCGTACATAGAAAATGTATCAAAAACGGTTCAATTTACTTTAGAAAACATTAAATTATCACTCAAAATTGTTGGAATTTAAATTAACTCCAACCATTGTAATTCCATGTACAATACATTATTAAACGTAATAGTCTTTAATAATTTGTTATCTTCTTCATAGGCAACTTCTAGAAAGTAATCGTGTTTTTAGTAATTCCTGGGATACGGCTCTCTCCTCCGCTTCTTTGTAGCTACGGACACTCCAAACAATTTAATACGATTGTATTTATCTTGGGTATGAACGCTGTCTACCTACTTCAAATGATGCACCGTTATAATCTTGTGAATTATCTACTGCAGCAGAGTTTTGCAGAGATTTTCCTAGTCATCCACTCCTTATTAAGGCTGCATTTCTAGCTTTTAATAACAAATACACCGAGAGCGAAGGCAAATCATCCAGCATCTGACAGCTTAATAGTTCTCCAAAGGCTCGTTCGTGATTGTTCTGTAAATATATGACGGAAGGCAGGGGCTAAAGACATTGTGGATTGAAGTAATCAAGGACCTGATTCAGGGATGACTCTTTGACGATGGGTAGGCCATGTCAATGCAATCACGTCCATTATTTGAAAAGATGATCTCTTCTTGTACAGCTGTATGAATAACACTGTTTTGAAGAATCTGAATTATGATTACACATTCTCTCTGATTTTGTACTATCATCATCAACTGTTGTGAGATATCTTTATAATTCATTGATTGACAGTAAATTGGAATTCGGTTCAATCATGTGGGATCACAGAAGAATCCAGAGCTCCCTAATGGTCGAGCGGGTTCAATGGAGATATTTATTGCAAGGATCGTGGATTTTGCCCGTGGCTCAGTCCCACATTTTTAACGGGTATGCTTGAAAATTGCTGCTTGAGCGTTAAACGAGATCTGCGTGTCAATTTGTATATATAGGAGTATACATTTCTAACAGGCTATTTATCCTTTGTTTAATGCAATTGACAATTATTTAAACAATCGTATATTAGGGTTGTTTTCGCAGCCATATTCACGAACTGGGCTATTGAAAGCGTTATCATACGCAATGCCCTTGTTAAATTCCTTATCCCATATCGATTTATTTTTATATCTCAGTGGATAGATTGAAGATTGAGCTATTTAATAACTTTTGTAGGCATAGCTGAACCACTTCACAGAAAACCACGAGTATCAAAGTCCTGTTGTGATTGTATAATGTTAAGACGTTTATTTAATTTTTTTTTCTTGTAATGCGCATTTTATTTTACGTAATTGGGTTTAACCATCAAAAAGGGACATCGTGTGATAGTGATGACGATATTTCTCAATGAAATTAACTACATACAAACCTTTACTCACATTTACGAACCCTTATTGCTTTGGGAGTAAATACGGTAAAAAAATATGATCTGTATTTATTTAGCTACTTCAAGACATCCTGTTGGAATTTTAATTGTTAGAATCGTCCTTCAGGAAAGAATATACGTGGTTAATGATACTCACTCGAGTTGTGATTCACTGTGAAGTAGGAATTATACTGTAATTTTTACTACAGTTCACTAAAAAAAATATGTTCAAATTTCCGAGTCAGAGCGCCCTTAAGGAGACTTTGCTCTCTATATAAAATTGTCTTTTTGAATTAAAATTGAATAAAGCGATATTTCAAATAAATAAAATAAAAGGTTTTTCGTGGGTTGAGTTATTTTTGCACTATTACGTTCAATTGTATATATTTATCTATGTTATACAACTTCTTGCGTAAAGACGCTCTAGGAAGAATTTTGGTTATTAAACAGCGCAATATAAATGGCTCTCATTATAAGTTTCATTATTATTCCAAGTAAATTATAAGAGTACTATAATATTCGCGTAAGATGGTGGCCACCTGTATTAACTATATTAACGGGCATGCGCCCCCTGGGGCTATCATGAATGGACCGAGAGCTGGAGATAGCTCTGATTGTTCTCCTTAGGGACCATTCTGCATGCTGTTTAATCGATGCGCTGTTCAATATAAGCCTTATACTTTGCATGGATCTGCAACCGTGCTTGGGAGACGGAATCCAGGTCGGGAACCAGAGAAATATGCTTGTTTAAATTAAATCTGCGGTCTATTGTTCTTTTAAAGTTTGATAGTATTCAAACTTTATATATTTCATAGATAAATGTCTAATAAATTGGTTGTTTCAAATTAATCCAAAGGCAGGGGTAATATGACAGAGCTTTTGCCGTTGCTAGTCTTGTAGCATGGAATGGTCTGCCGTCTAGTGTTATAGATATGGGTGTCGTGTTCAAGTTGAGGAAATATTTAAAGACAATAATTTTTGGGAGGTCTTACCGAAATTTAAGATATTATATGAATACTACGCTATACCTAAAGCCGAATGTCTTGTGTGACCCAAAAATGCCTATAAAACTGAAAGGAAAGGTATACCAGACTATCGTTAGACCCGCAATGATGTATGGCTCAGAATGCTGGACTATGTATAGCTCCTACTCTAGGCAACTTGACACAGCAGAAATGCGAATGCTTAGGTGGTCGGCAGAAATATCACTAAAAGATAAAATTAAGAGCTCACTCATTCGTGGTAATCTGGGGGTCACTGACATAAATAGTAAGCGGGAAGAGCGACAGCTGAGATGGTACGGGCACATAAGACGGAGACCAACAGACCATACTGTAAATCAGGCAATGCCTGTAGATCTTCCTCGAGAGGCGTCCAGAGGAAGACCAAAGAACTCCTGGATGACTCAATGCTCCAAAATCCTGCAGAGAAACGGCCTAGATGAAAGCGACACTCAGAACCGAAGAATATACAGCCTGAGAACGAGAAGAGCTGACCCCAACAGCCTATCTAGGCAATGAGTTGGGACAGTGCCAGGAAGAAGAAGAAAAGATACCTTAAGCCGAATGTGTAACTATCACACAGTGGAAGATCTATGATATAAAAGTTTCTTCGTAGTTCATTTTCCCTTGGTAAGTTTTCTGCCATTTTCTTACCGAAAAAGTTTTTCTGAACATATGCTGAAGCAGGGAATTTCCTTATCTAATGACCGCAGCCACTACCTTCCTGTCCTTACACTCAACTAATATATATTTATTTTGTAATATTTTTAATCTGTCATAAATACGATATTCGAATCTTGAGTTAGAGCGCCCTTGAGGAGAGTTTACTCTCTAAACAGCGCTTTATACATTTTATTTTTGTTTTTATTATTATTTTAATAAAATCAATAAAAAATTATATTAATTATTTTAAAATTAATATGCATGACATTTTTGACGATTAGTTGATGCAATAAACCTTTTCCCCTAGTGTTTCATTAAATATTTCCCATCGCCTATCCGTGGTATACACTAAAAAGGATCAGGGTAGGGAAGTTGGTGTCAGAGGTATTTGAAAACCTTCAGCGGGTCCTGGGCTCATCTCTCCTTACGCCTTATCGAGTAAGTCATAAAAGTAGCCTCTTTATTTTTTTCTCTTGGCAGATGTCAGTATAGAATGAAGCGGAAATTTGTTCTCTCTGTCTACCCCAATACGGACATGGTGTGATGATGATTATGATAATATTTTTCTCTTTTTTACATAAATATGTCGAATATACGATTCTCTCACTGCATGCAGTATAACGTTAAATTGCATTTTCATCAACTATGTGGATTGTCCATTGCAATTCTAGATTTAATAGTTATTCATAGTTAGGATGAAGTGCATCGACCTAACCGACCCACGTTATTTATTAAAGTGCATTGTACTGCAATACAATTGATATGGGAACATGCAGACTTCGTTTTGTAATAATTTATACGAATATTAATATACGCGGTGCTTTAATGTGAACTAAATTATGTCGAAAAGTTTGTTTTTCAAATAAATATTTTTTCAGGATTGTTGTACTATTCGTCGTGTCAATGTGGACAGTTGTGATCAAACAGAAATGTAGCAGTCGATTTATTGAAATTATTTGACGACATGATGATTATTTCTCAAACCAATGGAGGGATGAAATATGTGCAAGTATTCGTTTATAAGATGCAAGCTGTTCTATTTCAGCACGCACAAAGTTTTGCTAGATCATACTAGATGCTCCAATGGGATTCATGATCCAAAATAATCGGCAGTTTTTATCTGTTGCAGACTTCTGTCAGGCATAATTATAATGTTCTTAACATACATTGCATCTTCATTTTGTCTACCGTTTATCCACCCAAATCCGAGTTTACAACGCTACCACGGTTCTTCTTTCGGTAAGTATATTCTTAGTCCTCTTGGGCATAGTCTCTGTGCAGCTGAAATCCGTCCTCGTACAGTATCTTTATTTACCAACTCCATGTCCGTATTGATTATCGCACTAGACGTCTTTCCCTAAGCGCCACTTCAAACATCATCTGGCATTTTCGAGACATGCCCTGACCAAGTCAATTAGGATGTATCAATCCATATAATTGTGGTTCAACACCTACCATAGTTCATGGCATAACTTTGTTTATCACTTTAAGTATTTGTGTACAGTTTGAATCAATGTCAATTACATGTGACGTGTACAATAGAAGACTCAGTACAAAGTGGAGGAATAGGGTTCGTTCGTTGCTGGGTCTGGTAGTCGAGGATCCCCTCGCCATTCCAATGTCAATTCAATTGGAAATCGAAGCTGTGCCGTTGAGTTTTTTTAAGTGAATGAGCTTTTGCACATCATAAAACTCACCGGCTACACCGCTGTACTGAATACGATGGCACACCGAAGTGAGACGATCGGAGCACACCAGCATGTTTTTTTCCATATTTTTAAAAGAATAGATACGACTGAAGTCATATGTATCTTTATTATCCAGCACAGCGCGGAGTATGAATCGACGACCTTCCGCACGGAAGTCCAGTGCGTTACCGCGTGGCCATGCGCCGCTTGGAGGAATAGGGTCCTTGTCATTGGTGTCACCGAAGATGACTATGCCAATTATTAACAGGCCTATTCTATTGTACTCGTACATAAAAAGCCTTATGGCTTGGAGTTTTAGTGCTTGCAACTTGTCTACATCTGCTTTCTCCTTATAAGTTTGCTCCCAGTTATGCTGAACTTTTATGTTTTTAAGCGTGTCATGCAATACGTCTTTATATCACTTATGCTGCCAACAGTGCATTTTCCCACTGTTAGTTAAAGAATATATTTCTTTGGAGTCTAAAGTCAAGCATTCAAGCCACATCTCCAGATCAACACAAGCGAGCACGCGAAACCAGAGTCTTGATGTTACATGAGCTATTCAAATCTTCGTTACTTAATTGTCTATGGTATCGATTCCCCCTTCATTATTTGCCTGAAGTACCGCTGCAAACATTTTTTGAGTGCTCCAATGTGTCTGTAAGAAATCCATGATTTGCATACATTATTTGTAATATCGAAAAAGCATTGAGCAATCTTTTTTATCCAAAAATATATCGAAATAATTAAATCGGCTTTTTCATGGTTCGATTGTGACTTCAACTTATGTATTATACAAGCCCATATATATCGATCGAATGCACCCACAATTATCTCAGAACAGGTAAAAAATAGGTTGTTTTTTTTTCGTATGTATACGTCCATTTGTGAAAAATCTTGAATACCAATATATACATTTATGTACATAGGTTTACGATGAGCTTCAGACAACAATAGCTTTTAAAGTTCAGCCAGCCTAAAGTGGAATCTACTGAGAATCAAATCCTAAACATTTTATATGTACATCCATGTATGAATAAGTCTAATAAAAATGTAGAAAATACACTCAATCAACTAGAAAGAATAAAATTTTATTTGGAAGATTGTCTTTCATTTTTACACTAATTAAGTGGAACTTATCTCTAATTAGTGATCTTGAAATATGACAATACAAGTTGCATATTACACATTTTGTGTTGCAGCTATGTAAAACAGGAATTATTCTATTAAAAGAATCATAGAAAATTAGTGCCCTCATCGTTGAGAACACTTTATATACGAGTACTATGAGATTTATGTATAACCGATACAATTTACATTATAACAATCAATACTACAATAATAACAATAAAAAGCCAGTACTGAGTGCTCAATCAATATGTTACAATAAAAAGGAACTGAATACTAAAAATTTTTTTTTTAATAAATACAACAAAAATAATTAAAAGAAACAAACGTACAAAACTCACCACAGTACGGGGCCGTCCAAAGGCGTACAGCCCGCACTGCGCCAGACTAGCTCGTATCAAAAACTACAAATTGATCTCCTAACTGTCGATATTGCTGGACAATCTCCATCAGTAAAATAACGTCGATATGTGCATTGTTTTCAATTAATTGAATCTTGATTTGCTAAATAAAATTCAACCACTTTCGTTCATTTCTCTTTTGTTGAATTTTCCTTGATAACACTGAAGAATACTTTCAAGTAATCTAAAAACATACTAATTGTTTTGAATGTTTTAAACTGGAACACGACTGATAGGCCACCTAATACAAACATGAGTTTTTAATTTTAACCTAACCAAAGCACACGGTGCTATTTCACCCTTGGCATTGTCTTGTTACGAAGCGCAATAAATGCCCCGTTATTTTCCAACGAAACCAGACACTCGCATTTTGATTTACGTTTATGAGCGTAAACAATCCCGTCGAATTAGTAAAAGCCTTGTAATTAAATTGGCTAACTCCGCAGTTCTTGGCTTGTTTTGTATTCGAGGATATTATATTTCTATATGCATCTGAATACTGACACCTCGATATATCAACTGATAGACAATTCTATAGTGTTAATGATTTAAACTTCAACGTCGTTTAAGTGACAAAAAGCCATCTGAAAGACACCTTAATGACCAATATGTTCTGAGGCTTTCGCGGTTCTTCGTATCAGTTGGATAAGGTTTTTCGGAGTGTTGACCACGGGGTTTGCTTTATGATACCAACGTTTCGAAAACGTTGCAGTTTTCATCTTCAGTTTTCGTTTTAGAAACCCTGTCAGGGAAATCAGAGATGACCGAGTGCCAGATCTTCCTAGCTCGACACACATTCTTCGCCACTTCTGCATCCGTACACCTTCTTATGAGACAACTTTTCTTACTTATCTTGTTAGTCATATTTGTAAATATTTGTTAGTCTTTCTTTATTTATTTCTTCTACACAAGACAAAGGATTTGAATCAGACTCACAAATAAGTTTAACGGAAGTTATAGTGAAGCGATCTTTGATAATTAACACTCGATATAAATATATTTATGGAGTGTCAATGTATTAAATAAGAGGGAATTAAGACATATATGGATAGATGGATAAAATGGATGTTTAAAAAACGAGCCTTAAGATCGTTTGGACATGTGGAGAGAATGAATGGCTTAGCCAGTATATTTGTAAGAGGTAGACCGAGGAAAACATGGCTGGATCAAGTGTACCAGATTTTTAAAAGATAATAAATTGAGAAGTATGAATAGTATAAGATTGTACATGGCGAGACGTATGAATTTGAAGGAGGCAAAATATGTGTGCTTGAATAGAAAAAATTAACGATCTGTTCTCTCTACTTACCCCCCAAACGACACGGCGTGATGATATATAAATAGTTTAGGATTTGACTGATTGTCTGTAATATATCATAAAGTTTGTATACTTTTCAACACATTTTTTGCATTTGATTAAAAAACACTATTTTTATTCAAGAAATAGAAAATTTTATGTAATCTCAATTTTCAAGATTGATAAAATAAAAGAAACTTGAGATTGAATATATAAAAAAATATGATTGCCTGTAATATGAATGGCAGGCAAGGATTTTTGCTGATATCATATATGTAAATAATGAAATTGTTAAGCGTTTCCAACAATATAAATTATCTGGGATGCTGTTGGCTGAATGATCAATGGAACCAGTTTCAAGATATCAAAGTAAGAGTTGAGATGGAGCCATGTTACTTCTTTGAAATGCGGGATCTTCTCTACTACAAATTTTTCAATCTTAACTTACGTATGCAAATTTTGCCTAGCTATATATTCTATATACTTGTCTATGGTAATGAAGGATTTACACGTACTCAGGCCAACACAAAAAAAACTAGCTTTTGAAATGTGGTGCCACAGAAGAATGCTGAAAGTGTTTTGCCCTAAGAAAGTCTAAATATGACATCTTGAAACGCATGAAAAAATAAAGAAAAGTATTAACTGCGATCGAAATGAGAAAGTTTGAGTACTCTGGAAATACGAGTATAATGCGAGGAGAAAATTATGAGATCCTTCAACTGATATTACAGGAAAAAATTAAGGACATAGTAAGTGCAGGAAGACAACGTACCTCATGTTTTAAGAACTAATGGGAGTGGTTTCATTGTGATATCATATATTTGTTCAGAACTGCTGCGATAAAGGTCAAAACATCCACGATGATCGTCAACTTCTGCAGAGTAGAGGAACTTGAATGAAGACCTTTATAAGCAAATACTACGAAATTATTTGCATTAAATAAAATCTGAAGAAACATTATATATTCCCGTGTGTAACTTTTTCATTAAAAAACTACAAGATATCAATTGTATTTCATAGAGTAGAGATTCCTCTACGCAGCTTAGAGCAAAAAATAAAAACGTTGTATCTTTCTGAGTGTTTATTTATCTTGATTCTGCACAGTCATTCGTATAAATTTCACTGTCAAGTGGGGTGCCCATGAATTATTGCATTATCTTTACAATACTTTTGTGATATATGCAGAATATTGACAAAGAACTCTTAACACAAATCGCACACTGAAAAAGAAAATACACGCGTTATTTCAAATTCGTTCTCATTCAAGTGTCACTTTTTGGAATGTCAAGGTTAAGTTTAATTGGCTAAATGATTTTCTTCAATTACTGTCATTGATTTAGGCGTCGAGACCATCAATTGTTATTTACGTAACGTGTTTTCTGTGGGAGGGTATAAAGATTGCCTTACCATTCGCTTCATCAACAAGTTAACATGTGTTGTGAGTTCTGTAAAACCTCACAGTCACATTTAATGCTATTTTCGTTCAAGAACCCTCATCCCTGCATGTTCACTTTGAATATTGTCATCCTTAATCGGAGTCTTTCTATTATCTTTATAAGTAGCTAACATTGTGCAAGAAGTTTAAAAGAGTGTAAAATTCTTGATGTTTATGCATCATATACCCATATTAAACGTGGTTGGTTTTTATTTTTGACGTATTGCTACTATTGTTTTTCTTTATTATTAATTTAACTAAAAAATAGTAAATCTCATATTTTTCTTCCATGTGTGATAAGCTGGTTAACTAAAAAAAATGATTTCCCAATTAGTCAAGTAGGTTTAAGTCACAAAGATCCGATCAGAGATAAACTAAAAACGAAATGATTGTAACTTACCTGTTTAAAGCCTGGTCATTGAAATGATGTAATGAAGCCAGAATAAACGCGGTCAACATACGTGTCTGGTGTAGAATATTTGTTATAACAATGTGTGATTAAGAATGATCGGAAAATTAAAAAAAATGTTTGTTAGAGTCGAATTAAGAAAGGAATTTTGGAATAGTTGGCCCCATTAAGAGAATGAGATTCGAAAGATTTATAAAACCAATATAGGAATATATACTTTTTTCAGTAAAATAAATAAAGCCCTTATTTTTTATTCACCAAAACGGTGTTAAATACATAATAAAACAAGTGTTTTTTTTCATTTGATTTAAACAAATTATAAATATCCCATCGCAAAGTGAAACATACGCCTTTTTTAAGATTCAAGAAATACGAGCGCAAGTCCATGATCGAACAAGCGCTAAATATTTTTTACGAGATATGATAGGGTGGCGGGAAAGTTAGTATCGTTGTGAAGTGAAAATACATGCACTCGATGCTGATTTCTTATAATCAACCAGTCAAGTTTCTGAAAGAATTTACTTAGTGAAAAATAAGAAGTATGAGAAACACCATGTGGGCTAGACAAGAACTATGTGAGTGAATATTATGTGGGAATTTGTCCTCTCTGCTTAGTCTAAAATAAATATGACATGATGTTATATATTTACAGTTTAATATAATCAACTCTCCCGTAATTTTTGGAATAAGTGGTGTCCCTACACTCTCCACTGCGCTACCCGGAAGTCCAGAAGCACTCCATCATTTAACACGAGGCGACCTTAGCGTATCTCAGCAATCTCGATTTTCATCCTTTAATGCAACAGCTCATTATTAATGATTCACCGTTTATTGACCACACTGAGGTGATCTTCATAAATATTTTATCTAAACAATTGACAAAGCGCACGTGTTAACTGAACTTGCTTCTATTCAGACTTTGAGGATCACGAGTGTGTCCAAATTTCTTCA
The DNA here is from genome assembly GCA_949825065.1 of Odontocerum albicorne. NCBI lineage: Eukaryota > Metazoa > Arthropoda > Insecta > Trichoptera > Odontoceridae > Odontocerum > Odontocerum albicorne. The sequence continues at coordinate 19,220,966 of OX463849.1, read as the reverse complement.
CGTTATTCCTTCAGAACAAATATTCCTTGGTTTTGTATAGTCTTTCGTGATGAATAAATAGGCTGTGTTAACATGCCCATTTAGTATCTGCAGCAGATAGGAACTCAACAAGTTCATTCATTCGTCAAGTTGTTGCAGGGCCTCGTAGTCGAGGATCTCGTTGTTAATCCAGTTAAAAAGTGAAGCTGTATCGCGGAGTGTATCTTTCTTCCTTTCTCCTCATTAAGTGAGGGAGCCGTGGCAATCTAGCAAACTCACCGGCCACACCGCTGTACTGGATCCGATGGCACACTGAAGTGAGACGATTATAACACACGGGCTAGCTTTTTCCTTTTTTTTTTCCTTTTTTTTTTTCCTCGAATAGTAGGAAAAAATGCCTGTGTCATTTGAAGGGAGTAGCACAACGCGGGGTTCGAACCGGTGACCTTCCGCATGCAAGTTCAGTGCGTTACCACTCTCGTTACCTGCACCTCAAAAAAATGTTACATTTTGAAGAATGATCTGCTAATAAGACTTAGTTATTAGGTGCTTTGTTTTAACCTTCATGGTTTGTGCAATTTTTGAAAAATTGAGTTGATAGTACACATACGTGATGTATTATATTATATAATTGATAAATAAAGGGAATATTAAGGCAGATGTCCATAGTAAATAACCAGATAACTGAGATTAAAAAAAATGTCCTGGAAGACATGCTATCTGATATACGCCTCGAGGTAGATATTCAACAAGAACATCCTACCTACCCCATGATTGCTTCTTGCAGTCGCTATCTTTCTTAAGCGTTGTTAGAGATCAATTAGAACCTCCCCTTAAAATGCCTTCTTACTTTGTACTGCATCTTTCGAGTGTTGTGCTAGTTCTAGTTAAATAAAATATGTTTTTTCTGAACAAACCGCAACCGACTGTACTGAGAACACCTGAAGAAAAAGTATGGTCGAAGGCAGTTATGCTTTATTGGCACCCGAAGCATTTACCTCCCGCGTGTTGGAATCGGACGAACATTCTACAGATCCCGCTTTTGATTTTTCCCAGTTAATTGGTAATTAAGTTAGATGTACCGAGCTCGAGACCATTACTTTGAACTATACACGATAATAACCATTTCAGGATTGCTATTAAACTGCAGAATTCGTGTATATCGTTATTCAAAATCGCTTGTAGTACGCTGACCTCTGTATCTTAATATTCTACTGTGGTGTTGTGTGGAAAAAGGACTAAGGCGTGTGCCCACTTACACATATTACATTCAGTGGCTGCAACGCTTCATAGATGCAATAGGTATTTTTGATTGTGGAAAATAAATGTTAAGTAATATAAACGGAAGACGGTTCGTCATCGAAAACTGCAGCCGTCTATAGCCACCACGGGAAATGTGAGACGCTGGTGGTGGTTAAGTTACATATTGAGGATGCTGGCAGGTAGCTGGCTAATATCTGCATTGTGTTATCTCCCACTGGGACACTTGACGAATCAGACGTCCATCCTACACTGTACGATGTAACGACAGGGAGATTCGTAGTCTCTTCCTGACAAGGTTTATGCCGCGCTATGGGCCGATATTCAAATAAATAAATAAGTATCGATTTATTTTTTCATGCTAAATAGTCTCAGTGAGATACAGGCAAAAGCCTAGTTTACTGGGGATACGACAAATGAAAGGCAACAAACCCAGATCCATTAAAATTGTATGTCCAAATTAAATTACCTGTTGCTTTTTCGCAAATTGTGTATATTTCTTGTCATGTGTAATAATAAATAAATAAATAAAATATAATTAATTTCTGAAATTGCACATATATCTCAAGATAAATAGTAGTAAATACATTTAAGAGAGAAGCTTTCAAAAGGTCTGGGCTCATTTTATAACATCCCCTCGGTCGAGATACACCCCACCAATATAGGACGAGCCTGGCCAAGAGGACATCAGATGTTTGTCAGTCCACACCCTTGTATATGTAGATTAAGAAAAAAATATGGCATCCCTTATAGGGTTCTTGACGGAACTTATAGGGTGATGATTGATTGATGAATGAAGTAGTCAACTACCTATAAAAGGGATAAAAATAGCTTCTTTGTCAGACCGAATTTTATTTTTCGCTAGGTATGTCGTGTGAATTCGCTTGTACTCGTATTGTCAAACTGCGTTTTGAGGATTTCGAGTTTTCCGGAATAAAACTACTTTTTTATAACCAACAAGACGTCCCCGAGGTAATTTAATATCATCATAATCTAATATGTTACAAAAGTGTATTTCTGCGTCTTATTGCCGTCAATTTTGTTTTTTCGCCGCCTAATTGGATCAAAAACTATTTTTAGAAGTAGGTACCTTATTAGTATCGCTAGAACATATGATAAATTGAGTTATCTGCAATCACCGTTAGATCACTCAATTATCCTGATCAGAAAACGTAATTTTCACTCAATCAGATCACTCAATTATCCTGATTAGAAATCATATATTTTTTAATTACACTGTCTAATATAAATTTTACACATTGTAGACATATATTTAGCACCGTCAAAGACATTTTCAGTTATAACAACACCTCTGTACAAAGCGATCGTGAAAAAAAATCTAAATTGAATATCATTACTGTCAACATTCAATACACTTAAAACAAGTATACATGTTCTTGTTGATAAAATTAGGCAGGTGCAGTGGCGTAGCGAGGGTCTTCTGCGCTAGGGAACGACACATAAAATATAAGCCTGTACGTGTATTGCAGTATATAATGTTTTCTTTTGCATGCGTCATAAATCATAATATTGTTTTTTTAATTTTTTTCATGTTTGTTTCATTTCTTTTTAAGTTTATTCATACATTTATTTTTTTACAAAACACTCCCTACCTAACTAGGTGTATGTGTGTGTGTGTGTTCTGCAGGTAGGTTTAACAAAACAAAACAATGAAAGAAACGTACCACTCATAAGAATAAAACTCACGCTAAACAGAAAATATTAAAATCCTATCGTAATAATACTACACCAAAAAAGAACATCCAAATTCGATGTGCATGGCGGCGCGGTAACGCGCTGGACTTTTGTGCGGAAGGTCGTCAGTTCGAACCCCGCGCTGTGCTACTCCCCTCGAACGACACAGGCACTTTTTCCGCCTAGTGTTCGAGGGTATTAAGGGTACCTATGACTTTGGTCATATATATTCTTTTTAAATAAATAAAAATCAGAAACATTATATTTACAAAGGGTATTCACTGATACGTAGATACAAATGAGTATTAATAAATCTAGAAAAATTATGGAAAAGTAGCCTGCTCATTGAATACAATTCCATTGTATAGTTATGATCCAATTTTGTTTCCATCTTGTGTTGTTATCTCCTATTAAATCTGATCTGCTTTTTAACAGCCTTTTTTTAAGTTTAGTTCAAGTATAATAGCTTTAACAGTCGTTACTGTATCCAGAGTGCGAGCGGAAAGCAAAATCAATAAAAGTTATTTTGAATTTTCGGATTAAATAAGAATCTGAAGCCTACAAGGTGTGTGTTGTAATATTAAGGAAAATCTTTAAAAATATTACTTTTGGTTCATAATTTTGCGCCCTCGTAGATTTGAGTCTATGGAACAACTGTGCCCTTGCCCCTGCCTATTTGCCACGCCACTGGTCAGGTGATGCTAACGAACAGTAACTGTATTTTATCATAAGATTATATGCAATACGTTTAAGGAAGGTTATTAATTATGTTATGTTGCATGAACGAGTAATAAGGGTATATTTTACTGTAATCGCATATTTAGTAAATTAAGAGTATTTATTATTTATAGTTAAGGCATTAACACTGTGGAGGTTTAAAGACATTGTAATTTGTTTTATCAACCAATGTTTATTTCCCTTTTTGTAACGGTATAACCCTACCGGTTTCAAGGCTTTCACCTCATCATAAGTGGAGCATAAACAATACTTGTTTTGTCTTAGTTTCGTCGTAGGGTTATACCGTTACAAAAAGTGGAATAAACAGTGTTTGATAAAACAAATTACAATAAGAGTATTTATTTTTATTTAATACATATTTATATATAAATTATTTCATAAGAGAACTCGTGTAATCATTACTTTATTTGATTGTACGAGTACAGTGCAAATATGAGTGGAACCTGCTATAAGCCCGCAAAATTGTTGAACAATGAAGTGTTAAAATAAATAAATAAATCTTTTGGATTGAATTAAAGCTTGGTTAATATTATATAATACGCTACAAATGCGTGTACTTTAATCTCGCTATTTATTAAGTAAACGTACATATTTACAATTTATGAGACGACATAGATGAAATAACTTTTCTGTTTATCTTACAATCGGCAATATGAAATATTACACGGCGATGTATTATGGATAAAATGTAACTTAATAGTCGCTCTGCAATACATAAATTTCTTGTGTATGTTAGGCATGTCGATACAACTGCAGATATTTATAAAATATGTACACGCTCATGGTATAATAGACAGTTATATTTCTGCATATACAAATTGCTAACAGGAAAAATAGAGAATCACTTGTTGATTGACAAGTTTTTGTTTAATGTATCTGGCAATTATGTACGCCCTTGTGAATTAAGATCGTTTTCGGTGTCGCATTCACGAATTGAGTTATTAAAGCCCCACCACTCGCACACGGAATAACTTTATTGAACGATTTTTTCAATGTCGATATCATTCACATCTTGGAAAATAAATTGAGAATTGAGCTCTATAGTAAATTTTGTGAGGATAACTGAGCCACTTCACAGAGAAGCATGAGTATCATTGTACGCTACATACATAGATACCATCATACCATGTTGGGGTAGACAGAGAATACAAAACGCCAAACTTTTCATTTGCGACATATTTCCTTCGCCTCCTCCACACTCATCCAGCTCTTTTTTTTATTTCACTTTCGTTGTATACAGTACAACCTGACGAATTTATTGCCATGTGGAAATCTCTTCCTACCAACCAGAGGAATGTTAAAGAGGTCTTAAGTGAAAACAAAACTAGAAACCTTTTTTTTTTTTTTTAAATGGGTTTCAACGGGAATTTGACCTGCAACCTCCGGGCAGGAAGTCAGGCGTCTCATCAATTAGGTCACGGAGGTCGTCCTCCTTTTGTTTCTCTTCCTTCTTACGATTCCTCCTTTCAAATTTTCATTCACTTGTTCCAACCATGCCTTTCTCGGTCGTCCTCTATTACGACTTCATTTTATTCTTGCATTGTAAATTTGTTTTGTCAGGTTTTCAACCTAATCCATTCAACATGTCCAAACCACATCAACGTACTCATTATTCGCCTTTTTTAACACAGTTTTCAGCTCACGTTTAGCCTTAATGATTACTTTCTTATAATCCAACAACAAACCATATATTTTTCTCACACATTTCACACATTTCCACTACATTTACTAGGTTCCTTTTGTTCATTTTCCACGCTTACGTGGGTTATTATTTTACATTTGGTATACCTATACCAAATGTAAAATAATAAAATAGTATACATAAGAGGGATAATTATTTTACTGTTGCTGTTAGATATAGAAGTCAAAATTAATATGAATATTGTTCACAATGGTATTTAAGTGGCATCTTTGATGTATCAGAGATCTTGGTCGTGAAAAACGGTTGAAAGGAACCGAATAAATCGTGTATTGAGAAGAAAATGTGGATTGACTATATATTAGAGAATACAGAATTAAGAAATTCAAGGAATGTGAACTAAGGATTGATGTATTCGATATGCTGAAGATGAGCTCTCTGAAGTGGTTAGGACATGTAAAGTAAATAAAAATATAACAATTTATTCCAATCACAGCCCTTTATTTGCACTTCAAATAAATTTATCATATACTCTTATTTAGGTAGAGAGAGAGAGAGACATCTTATGTTTTTTTACCTTTTAAATTCCACATCAAACAATATTTTCCCGCGACTCGAGATTCGTTAAACGTCTCTCTCATCATGCGTTTCGCTTAAGCAGATATGTATTGTCTTTTAGAATTTTCAGTTCGTCCCTCTTCCTTCTTCAAATTGTCCTTTAAGGTCCATGCTAATAGTCTTCGGAGCTTCCAATTGCCAAAAGACTTCGACCCTCATTGGCTTGCTTCTGAAATAATAATATCACAATAGAAGGACCATTTATACAGCGCAGTTTAGGGATTCAATCCCACTATTATTGACATATAGAAATTTACATAAACACGTCGAGTGAAATGATAGGAAAAAAGGGGGCTGCGATCATTGATTAAGGTACTTCCCCGCATCAGTATATGTTTAGAAAAACATGTTTGGTAAGAACCATGGGAAGACGAACTACAAAATAAAATCTTGTAGATCTTTCGATATGTGACACATTCGTCTTTAGGTGTATTGTAGTGTATGTGTGTAGTGTTAATATATAATTATACATTTTGATCTCTCAAATTAGATAAGACCTCTCAAAAAGGGCTGTCAAATGCTTCATAAAGCTAGCTGCACATATCTCGAAAACTTAGAGGCTGACCATTCCACGCAACAGAACCATCAACTGGAAAAACTCTGTTATAATACCCGTGTCGATCAATTTATTCCATGGAGATGATATCAATCTCAAAGTTCTACTCTCCTCAACATAAAATCATTATATCTCTTTAATGACACAGCGTGTTTGTTCATATAGCCCATTCTATTTCCTTTACCAGTTCTACCCCTTTTTATGTCATTGGTGATTATGTTTTGAATGTTTATTTTTTTAAATATTTTACTCTCTACTTTTAATTCGTTATTTTAGTTTGTTATTTTAATTTATTATTTTAGTTTGTTATTTTAGTTTGTTATTTAAGTTTGTTATTTTAGTTTGTTATTTTAGTTTGTTATTTTAGTTCGTTATTTAAGTTTGTTATTTTAGTTTGTTATTTTAGTTTTTTATTTTAGTTTGTCTATTTATAGTTTTTCTGTTTGTGTGTAACATAAACTCTTTGTAACAACTCAACCAGCATTGTGCACATGCTAAGAAAATCGGTTGATTGGAGGAGATTGCCGTTTTGCAATACACCCGCAGATTGTACTTTTTTACAAAATAAATAAATATATTCGAATTGTCACAATGCGTCATGTTGTGTATATTTTAGGGTAGGTAGAGAGAATACATACCATATACAGACCTTTCATTACACGTACACAACGTTTGAGTCGACCACATCTATATATCTCTTCTGCTTCTTACCTTAATTTCAGTTAAAAACACTCCTAATATCTCCTTCCATCGTTCCTTGGTCTATCTCTTCCTTACTCTCCACTCATTCTAAGTTTAAATTGATGTCGAGGAGGCCAAAGATGTGTCGCCAACAAAGAAACGGCGTGATGGTATGTATGTACATTATAATCGCATCAAATAAGTACAAAAGTAAAATATTCATTTATTTATTTATTTAATTAACAATTTTTCAGAAAACATAATCATAGTACTGGTGAATGCAGAAAGAAAAGATGGTATAATAATATACTTACTTAAATATCAAAACACTAACATGACTCATACAATAAAGCTATAAAGTACCGCACACAGCAGGCCAGGGTCCAGAAAGCCCAGAGCCGTATGCCGCGCAAGAAAAAAAATAACATAATTTACTTAATTAACACATCGCAATTGACTTGCGTATTTACCTTAACATACACTTCCTCTTCTTCATCAAAAATAGTTCCATTACAAAGAAAAACATCCTCATCATGATATTAATTTAAACCTTGATTAAGAATAAAATCGTTAAATACATCATCTTACTTCCTATTACCTCCTTCCATTCCTCGTTTGATCTGCTTCTTCCTCATTCTCCACTCATTTCGGACTCAATTATTTGTTTCGTAATTTTTTTCCCACTCCAAAGTATTCAAAATTCCATCATTCGTTCTTTCTACTGGCAGTTGGTAGATGATATTATTCAATAATTTTAGCTTGTCCTGTACGCGTCGTGAGTTATATGTATGTGTGTGCCCAAAAGGTCTTTCTTGCTCTCAAACCGTCTTCTTAATTTCCCTTTGAAGCGTATCCTTTGTGCATTTCAATAATATCCGGACATTCACAAAGGAAACCTGATAGCACCTGGACGACATGAGGTACAAAGAAGAAGAAAAAAACATTGCCGACAGACAGGGGCGACACTGTATAAAGACAGGTTTAGCTCTCGAAAAAGTATGTTTATTTGAAAGATAATTCTGTTTCTCTCTAAATCTTTGACGAGGTTAATAATAATAATAAAAGAACAATTTATATAGCGCTGTTTACAGAGCAGACTCATCTCAATGGCGTCCAACTCGGGACTGGAGCCCACTATAATTGACATATTAAAAATATTACAAAATAAATATTTGTAATATGAATGGAAGATTAGGGATGTAGTGGTTGCGGCTATTGTATTAGGTACTTCCCCGGATCTCCAATGTTTAGAAAAACATATTTGGTAAGAAAACAGCAGAAAACTTTTCAAGGGAAGACAAACCACAATAAAATGTTTAAACAAAATGATTTAACACTTAAATGAGGAAAAAAATCTACACAATTCACCTAAATTAAACGGACAGGCCTGTTTCGGCTTTACAAAATGATTGTCAAACTGCACTCAATACATTACCAAGTTTATATAGCAAAATATTTTACAATGTATTGATTAAAACGAACATAAAAACTTAGCCGACAATCCTGATATATTGGGAACCACCACCTTTTGAACAATTAGCCCTCATAAAACTTTAATACTGTACTATAATAAGAAATCTTAACTTCTGATATGTGATAGTAACACATCAACTTTAGATATAGTGTAGTGTGTGTTTAGTGTTCATATATGATCATACATTTTGATAAGACCTCCCAAAAAGGATTATCTTCAAGTTCTTCCTAAAGCTGCACAATCCACTCATGTCTTTAACACTAAGGTGCATACCATTTCACGTCACAGGACCAGCTATGGCAAAAGCTTTACCAGTGTTTTTAAGTAACACATTGACAGTAGCGCACTTCGTCCTAAGAGAAGTTTTAAAATACTTCTTTTTACTCGAGTAACGTGCTATTTTATATTTAAAAGTAGCTGTAAAATTAAGGATGATGTGAGCTAAAAGCTGTGTAAAGTAGGCTGGAGAAGAGCACACTGAGGTGGTTTGAACATGTTGAGCGAATGGGTGACGAAAGGCAGATAAAACAAATTTACAACGTAATCAGGAATGTAAGTCATGATAGAAGACGATCAAGAAAAGTATGGTTGGATCAAATTAATATTTAAAAGAAATTTCGAAAGAAGGAAAGCTAAGGAGTAAAATATACAAAAGTATATGTATAAGGAAATGCATGGACATGGAGGAGGCGAAGGAAGTATTCTGTTATAGGAAAGTTTGGCACTCTGTCCTCTCTGCCTGGGAAACGGTGAATAAACAATAAATAGGGAAATGGCGCGATGGTATGTTTGTATGCAAATTTGCAACTGTTGTAACGACACTGTTGTTAACTTTGTAAAATATCTGATGATTATTTAAAGGTTTTTTCTCAAAGTATTATATTTTCCTACATTTTCGTTGTTTACAATTCAAAATGGAGGGTTTATTGCTATATGCCTATCTCTTCCAGCTTGAAAAAGTTTAAAGAGGCTTTAAGTGTAACTGATATGAAATTCTATAAAAACTTTACCCGACAAGTCGGTTCGCAAGTTTGCATATGAAACAGGGCAGATCGATTCTACCACAAGCCACGCGGTTATGGGGGACAAAATAAATCCTCATCCAGTACGATCAACTCTAAAAGGTCGAAATATTTTGTATGTATTATTAGCGCGTTGTCACTTAGTGACGAAGATAGAATTGTCAAAAGATCCTCCGCCGGTGACACATCTGAATGTGAGAAAAATAGTAGTAACAATAGACTTTCGATCTGACGCCATGGAAGAAGGAAAATTACTGTAAATGTAATTTGTAAATGTGGTTTGTAAATGTAATTTCAAAGCGGTTAAGTCCTGTATTTTGAACATTTTTTTACATAAAAAAGAAAGATACCATAATATCATAGAAGGATTTTAATAACATACACTTCAACCATTGTAAAAAATAACATATTACGCTTCCCCTATCATGCTTAATTACTACGCTCAGATACCCTAGACCTGCTGGTTGACTTACTAGAAATTTATATTTAAATTAACCAGCGTATCACATTTGTCAATTAAATTCCCTTACGACTGAAAACAACACAAAAAACAAGATATAGACGTATGATAAATGAGGTTTAAATTTTTATAGTACAAAGAACAAAATTAAAAAAAAAAAAGTCAGATACAACATAGTTGCCAGTACTTTCACAGAAACATTCCAATATAGCAAAACTATCCTTTGACGCCACTAGATCGGATTAGCCAATCGATGCGAAGATGAACCGATGTAAGGCTAAGTGGAGATTGACTTGATTATCACAGTACCACAGAATGTGACCTGCGATCTACTATCGTCGTAGAGCCAAAAAAATCCTCTACTACAACAATCTAAAATATAAGTTTCAACAAGGCACATACCTTGAACAATCCCTGTGAAAATCGAAGAGCGCGGCTGCTACCTTTTGTTCGGCTGTTAATATTTTCAACCGGAGCAACTCTGTTTGTGAAGCTTTATTTCACGGAGTAGTATTTGAAACTAGTTATACCTACCTATCCAACGAGTAAAAGAGAGATAAAAAAGAATCTTTCATATATATGTAGTTATATCACTCATATATACAGGGTGCGTTTTATGCTCCAGGCCGATTTTGTTTGGTCGCTATTTTGATTTGGCTGTCATTTGTCAGTTCATATTTGACAGTCGTAAAGAGTGGCCAATAACAATTTATTAAATAGTTGTTCAATTGTGAATACGCGACGAAAATTGCGCATTTTTTTGGTTTAAATCATGTGTCAAACAAGTCAACCATTCAGCGTGTAAAAAATAATTTTGAAAATTTGTACACACTTGGAGATAAAGCAAAGTCTGGGCGACAACGTAGCCAACGTACGCCAGAAAAAATTGATGCAGTGAGGCAGAGTGTTGGTGAACGTCTGTGCACCTCTCACCTCACATGTATCATATAATGGATATATCTACAAGGAAAGCGTAGAAAAGGAAGACCAAGGAAAGGTTGTTGGATCAATTAAATGATATTTTGAAAGAAGGAAATGTAAAAGGCAAAGAGACCGTAGAAGCTGTATGAGGAGGTGTATGGATATGGGTGAAGCGTAATATGTATACCAAGAGAGGAAAATTATGGTATGTACCTGTATGTGTACGTATCTAACATACATAATGAAAGCTCATTTTTGTTTAGTTAGCTGGTCGAGATCTTCTGATCTGTGTGCCCCTTGAAATTATTTGATATACAATACATAACATACTCGTATATGCATACTCTCGTAAACCATCACATCACTTCCCTGCTTGGGTAGGTAGAGAGAACAGAGCGCCAGACTTTCGTATCTCGACACACATATTTCGCCTCTTTCCCATCCATACACCTTCTCATACAGTTCCTACGATTTCTCTTCTTACTTTTCTTTAATTTTCTTTAATAGCATTTACTTAAGCCAACCATTGGTCTTCATCTACCACGCCTTCCACTCACATTTGTCATGTATATTTGTTTGTTACTTTTTATTCATTCATTCGTTCCACGTGCCCAAACCATCTCAGAGTGCTCTTCTTCATCTTGTTCAACACATTAGCCATTCATATTCATCCCTAATCACTTCATTCCGTATTCTGTCATACATTATCACCCCGTGTATTCTTCTAAGTGTATTCATTTCTACATAATTTTCTCGACTATTGAGAAATTTTGATATTTGGAGAGCATGTTTTCAAGAGATAAGAGAAATATAAGAAAATGCGTGTTGCTACAGGCAACAAGGTCAATGGTGAACTAAGTATTGTTTTTGTTAATAAATTAATAGTTAAATTTTCAAAAAAAAACACAGTACGGGGGAAATGCATCCTTATGTAAGATATGTGATATAACATTGTGTAATATGGTAAGAAATGGTCGAATAAATGATAACTGTTAAAGATAGAGGCTGTAAATGTAATTAAGAAAGATACTTTTCAAGAAGGAGCAAGTTGTGGGCAATTGTAAGTTAACGAGTGGGAGAAAAATGATGGAAAGGTAAGGAATATGAGAAATAGGAGAGCATATATGACGAGATGTGTGAATGTAGACGAAGCAAGAGTTGTGTGCAAGGATAGAAAGGCATGTATATTTGTCTTCTCTCTCCACCCCAAACGGGACGTGACATGATGATATGTACATATGTATGTGTGTGTGAATATTCAATCCCTCGCAAAATATGGCTTTACGGGTATCGTATAGTTCAGGGTATCCCAACTTGTGTTCCTATTTGAGTTTTCTCAATAAAATTCATTTTTGAGGTCTAATTAATAGTTTAAGGCATGTATGAACATTTTATTTATCCTTCACGTAAGTGAGAAAAAATGTATAAAATATTTTATGTTTCGAAGGAAAACACAAAGCAGAAGTAAATTAGATGCCACTCCTAATATTAGAAATCTAAGAAAATAGTAACTTTAATCCTTCACATTAATTACCAGTTTGGATTAATAATATTTGCTTTTTCATTATAAATCGTTTTTCTTTTGTTGTTTTATTTGCATTTTTTTAATTCTATTTGGGTTCCACAATTCAAATATGTTGAGAGCCGCTGATGTTAGTATGGGTCAATATTACCCACCTATTTGTTGCCCTCCGACCTGGTCTAGAGGGCATGTGAACTTCAACTGAGCGTATTTTTGCAAAAAGGATTCTACCGTTCTGGCACGTGTGTAAAAAAATAAATTATGCTAAAATACTACGAAATACTGTATACTGTCTTAATATTTTAAACACCTAGGATTGAGCTGTGCTTATTAGATGTTTGAAAAAAAAAAACGCGTAGTGGGTTGGGTTCTTTTTGCACGTATTTTTCAAACTGTATTCGTCTATTGAGTGCAGGGTCATCACAACACTCAAATAATATTTTTTTATTTAAAAGGAGTGTATTATGTTTATTAGACCAAAAATTGAGGAATACTCGTACCAATATATACAAAAGAGGTTCATCCCACAATCAAATTATTTTGAGATATTATGGGCAATATATAAATTGTTTAAAGCACATACTATATATTATTGTATATTATAACACCAAATCTTATATTTTCTTAAAATATTTCAAATTTCAAAACATATGTTATACTTTATAGTATAAAACATTAGTCATTAACGTATGTACAAATTATGCAAAAAATCACTTACAAACATATGAACTACCTGGTTTTTATATGTTATTGAAATAAACTTTTGATTTACATTTTCCAAAATTGTTTTTCTTTGTATATGAAATACCTGTGCCTTAAACAGTCGATACCATTGTATAAACGTAAAGCTTGGCCATACTGGCATATTGTGAAAACATGTTTGAGCGAACTTAAGAATTCTTAAAAAATAGTAAAAAAGAGATCCAGGCTGTTAGCCTAAGAATCTGACTTGTTAGAAAAAAGTAAAAGCATGTCCTATCGTGTCTTAAATACTACGATCAGTTCACGATCGGTCCAAAGGCAGCTCGGGTGTGACCGCTTCTTCGTTGTAATCCTAGCAAAAGTTTTACATTGCATGTTATTTTTAGATTCAATTTTATCATAAATATACATTTAATCAGCTGGAATTGTTTTAGATACGAATGAGACACTCTGATTCAAATTTTTTAAATAATCGTTTTGTTGACATTTTTACTGCACATACCTATACGAACAATTGAGTAGATATTTTTATTATATATCAATACGACCATATACATGTCAAACTCCATTATAGTGAATACTGAAGTAACTAAATTTTCAGAATATTTTTTTGTCAAATTGAACGATCGTACTTAAAATAACATGTTGAACGAATTCCGTTTTAACTAAATAAAAAATTCTGTATAATGAACATTTTTCGGCCGAAAACGCCACTGAGAGGATTCAAATTAACACAAGCAATATTTAACGAATAGCTAATGAATTTGAATACTCATTTGAAAAGATAAGAAAGGAAAAAAATCTTATTTTGTTAGATAATTGCTAAGCACATAATTTAACATGCGAGCTGGTTTAAGTTCATTTTTTTCTTTCAAATTGAGCAGCATTTTTGCAAACTTCGGATATGGAAATTACACGTGCAGTAAAAATGCATAATAGAAGATAGAGTAATGCCACTTGATATGAAGATTTTGCTTTCGGCAGCTACGAATAGTATTGAAAAAGTTTCACGTTTATCTATCATATAGCACTGTTGTACCGGAAAATATTTTTCATCAATTGTATGGTATCGAAGATGCAATTGTGAATGCTGCTCAAAATAATTCAGTAGTCAAAGTAAATCGTTCTTTGAAAAAAAAATATTGAATGTATTTGAATATTTTATTCTGAACTTAACATTTTTTTAACTACTATATTTTTCACTCATATTCAGTATAACGATTTTTTTGTCCCATTTTATAGTGGGATTTGACCTGTATACTACTTTTAATTTATATTTTAATACGACTGAAAATATCTACAAACCAAATATTTCAAAAAGTTAGAGTAATATAATAAATATTATAAAAAAATCAAAATACGGCAAACATAATATTTTTTTACCGCTAGCTTGCATTTTGTTTAAAAATCGATTCTGAATGGTTAAGTATTTTTTAATACACCCAAGTACTTCAAAAGATTGGCTGCCCTGAAAACATTACACGCACCTGCCAAATTTAAATTGCAGAACCGTTGATCACGTGATCTATGGGTGCGTGTAGTGAGCGAGGCAAAAAGCGCGCACCCTTGCTTTATTTTGGCAAGAGTAGATCGTTGGCGAAATTTGTTCATTGAAATTAGATTTAATTTAGACCTGAATTCACCATAGGGCTAAAAAGGCTCAGGCTTCAAAATCAATTGATAAAATCCAGGAAAAAAGCCATACGACACACCACGGCAGAGGTAACCATATCCTCCGGGCCTATGAGGTCCCAAAGGTTGACAAAAGTAGGTAGGTACTTCCAATAAAACATAATATTATTGAAATCAATTTAGTAAAAAATAAAGCATATGAAGAAATATTTATTATGTATAAATATATGACTCCGCCCCAAATAGACGCTGAGAGAGACCTAATAAGAACCTATAAAAGAAAATGGAGAAGGACATAACACTCGAACTATCTCCGAATGATTGTTTGGCGAGATGGAGGGAAAAGGTTCAAGCAGCCGACCCAAAAATATATGAAGCGAAGGAAAATAAGAAGCTATCAGACGCCGTCCGTGTTTTTTGCATTTTTTGAACGCGTTCAAAAATTAAGACGACACGCAAAAAAAAATACCTGAATTGAACTAGACATTCATTTCACATGCGTCAGTCAAATCATGTGTGATTGAAAATACACGAAATATCATATGAATCATGTTATTCCGTATGAAAGTGTATAAACTCTTGTGAGTCAATATTCTGAGGATCTCGAGGTTGGATTAGTGGGAGACTTGGGAGAGCATAGACAATTTTGTAAATTAATTCAAGACGATGTCAAAAATTAAAGATAATGCGCAAATGTGCGAACTAGATGGGCCCAATTTTAAGTAGGTTGATTTTTTTTCATTTAACTTGGAATTCATTACTAAGGAGAAAGGTCTTTCCACATTGTCATGAATTAAAAAATATGTTTGCAATAACATTGGGCAGAATCGATAAGTTTACCAGCTGATATGTCAAAATCATTAGATTTTAATCAATTAAATTAAACGAGTCAATAAAGTCTGATATGTTAAAATCATTAGATTTTAATCAATTAAACGATTTTGCGAACAAAAAGTCATTCACTTTTTAAATTGTTTTTTTTTTTGGGCCCTCCGATATGGATAAGCCCAGGACCTTTTTTAGTCAAAAATATATTTTAATTCGATTGACAAAGATTATTTGAGTAATTATTTTTAAATATACTCGTATAACATGTTTATACATTTCAAATAATAGGGTTTATGGGTTATCGCAAATATGGTTTATTTAATAAAAATATATTCAACTGTTCTCTGAAAATATGTTCAGAAAGTATTGAAATATTCAATCGTAGCCAATAAACAATGCTGGCAGGTATGACAAATACGTAGCCCGGCTAGACATCTTTAAAATCCGACTAAGATGGAAAAAAATATTAATATCTTATTTTGAAGTTATGTTTCCCGGAGTCCACAATGAGTTTGATATGCCTGCTTGAATGTATTGCCATTTTCATTAAACAGGTCTGCTAAGATGATAGTCCACGACAATATTGTAGCACCAACTTCGATGCATGGAAGGGAAACGTGGGTGTGGATTGTCTTGTCATCTGCATGAATAAGTCCACATATATTTATTTAATCCATTTTTACACTTCTCCCATCATCTTGTTAATCACACACACGTGAATCTGTATGCAAATTAAATAATCAATGGGGCATCACATACCCTTGCTTTACGGCTTAAGTATTTTTAAACCACTCAATAAGTTATCCATTTATTCTTACAGATGCACTACTGTCGTGAGGTAATTGAATTTATTAATTTATCATTCACGTCATAATTTTTCAATATATCCCACAATTACTCTATTCTTACACGATCATAAATTTTCTCTAAGTCTACAAATGCACAAAATATAGTTTTCCCTTTTCCAACATTTCTCAGATATATTCCGAAACGCTACAACCTGGTTCATGCATCTTCTACCACAAATAAAATACCTTGCGCACTACATAATGAAGTTATTCTAGTCATTCGATTATTCTCTTCACGCTCAATCAAAATTTTTGCATACAGTTTACCTACTACGCTTAATAAACTAATAGTTCGTAGTTATTGCAGGAGTGCAAGGAGGTGGAGACTCTAGAACCCTTACCCTTAACATAATGGCACAACGGTTGCCTTGTTCCAGTTAGAAAGAGTATCCAGAATATATTAACCTAATTAATACCTTTTGAGGCAAATGAAGGGTGCTATTATAGTGCTAAACTTAAAAAATAAAAAACAGACTAATGTAAATGGGTACCTACCAACTTTTTGCGTTTTATCTAAATAAAAAAAAATTTATTTTGTGTTTAATTGCACGTCGTCATGGTTACACTCGTTTTGAAACAAATGATGTGATTATGTTTTGTTCCTGGGATATTAAACGATTTCTGCAGTTTCTTTGATAAGACATGATGTGTGAATTATTGACAATTCGAGTGAGTGAATCTTTTCCCCTGAAGACCAGTTTGTACTGTTCGAAGTACATCACAGCAATTTATCGATATGTCAAGAATTTTTCCGAAATCGGACGACGTCGATTATAAAACACCAGTACTATTTTCAACGGTGGAAGGCATTTGTTTACGTTATTTGGATAAAAATATCGATGGAAAATCATTAAAAGTTAATCAAAATGGAGAGCAATATTTGAAACCTTCGCTTCGTTATAAATTTGAATTTTGCGATCTGGCGGATATGCAAGAAGCACTCGAAGATAAACAGAAAAATACGGAAAGAAATTTAACTCTTGCCAAAAATAAATTGCAAACTCCAAGTGTGCAAATGAATCGTAATAATCACGCTTTTGGAGTTGACTATAGTTTGCAAAGTTGTAATGAAAAAGGAACAGGGAAAAAAGAAAGTAATAAAGTGGTGAAATTTGCGACTCTGGCGGCTGATAACCAAAGTTTCAAATTTTAGCTGCCTGTTTTAACGACAAAGAATGTTAGAAATATAGGGTTGAGTCTCTGATAATCGTGGATTTTTTTTAATTAATCCACTGAAAACTTTTTTCTGTGCAAACATGTAAACTAACTGTACTTTTAATTTCATTTTATGATATTAAAATAACCAACAAAAATATTACTTCATCTGAAATGGAGACTGGAGTTTTCTATATTTCTATTCAAACATGTTTTTTTTTGTAAATATTTCAAATACATTAATTGTAACATTTTAGAGAATTGTAGCATCTTACATTAATTGTAGCATCTTTCTTCTCATACAATTTTGTTTCCTCCATCATTCAACTTTTTTAACTCTAGTATTATATAAATGACAAGTAATTCACTGAATGATATTTACACAAGGGATAAAATGCATAGTATATATTTTTTCCATCAAAGATAAGTAAATAGCAACAGAGAAAATACACATGTTCATTTATCCATCATAGAATGTCAACTGCCCTACTCAGTCCAAATACTTCTAACTTATATGTTAACTCAGTGTGGACTTTTAGAATTAAATACCTGCTTCTTCTTAACACTAGAGGTATGAAAATTTTCACTGTTTTACCATGAACAACTTTATTTTTGTTTCCACTCAGTGATTTGGAATACTCATAAAATGCTTAACAATTTTCACTGTTTATCATTCACTTCATTTACGCTGAGAAGTAAATAAACAATTCAACAGCGAGATTAGAAATAATTTATTCATTTGCTCTTCACTGGTTCTCAGGAGTCCCAACCTGGTGATATTTATATGATCTTAACCAATTAGAAAGTTCTAATGAACAAGAATGAATATACACTGTGGGAGTAGCTTTCAGAATAATAGTGAAAAAGCTCAGGATATATTCAGAAAACTAGAATATGTTCAAGAAACATGAAAGGAAATTAAAACAATGGAATCTTTACGAAAATAATAGGCATAAAAATATAAGAATAATATAAGTCTGGAATGATTGATAATGCCTGTGGAAAAAGGATAACTGTACTTCTAGAAAAAATAACTTATTAAAAATTTACTGCAAGCCTGGATGTGAACAAAATATTATTTCTAGAAGTCTGTAGAATTTGTGTGACTATTCAACCTTTGTGCATGATTTTGAATAAAAGCTAGTAATCTAGTGTAAGTAAAAAAAATTTTTTTTTTACCACATCACTGTCGACCAGTTCAAAGTATATATATTAATGTTATTCTATAAATTTCACGTATTATAATTAAGGATAAATTTTAATAAAGAAACTTGTGATTATTTTATTTTCTTGAATTTTTTTTTACAAACCATGAACCTCTATCATCTTAATCGTTTTTACTTAAAGACAAAAAATACTCATTTCATTTGCTTCCAATTATATAATACTTAATCTGGACTAGAATTAATTATCTTCCAAAATTTTAATTCTAAATATGTACACCTAGAATAAATAGGGTATGTCATGGTTCAAGAGATATGATTATGGATGACTTGTTCTTTGGTGCCATTAAGTGAAATTGAACTTCCCCTAAGGGGCCTTCATAACTTCTGGAAAACAGAACAGTTTTTAGCTTTCTGAATGTCTCTCAATTATCATACAGGTTCACTGGCAAATCTATCCATTGAACAGGTTCAGTACCAGAAAACTGTCAGAAAATTAGAACTTGTTGGCCCACTTCAGCTCAATGAATCTATTTACTGATCAGTAAAGGTATCAAAAATGATGAGCTCAGAAATGTAGTTAGGTGTAATTCCTCCGAGTACAACATGAAGTCAATTCCTTCCTAGAATCTCAACAATAAAGAAAAAAGGAAAGTGTCTCGGGAATCCCTAATTAGTGTGCCAAGTATGGCAGACTTGGAATGAGTTGAGAAGAGGACTGCAAACTCCACGATTTCACGGAAGTTTGCAAGATGGACTCGATAAGAAGAAATCCTTTTTTCAACTGAACTCCAAGGCATTGCTTAGACCTACAATTACATTGTACTCTTTTGATGTCTATCCACTAATGTGTGCTGCATATATTTTCAAAGTGCGCATCTCCACACCCTGGGGCATCACGGGATATTTGAGACTTAATAATTCCAGGCAATCTTAGTACGTTAAAATCGAAATAAGTAAACTCTTGACTATACGGAGTTGCATTAACCAGGTTGTGGCTTAAGCCGTAACCTGGTTAACTACTGTTTTTACTGCCCTGGTTAACCAGAGCAGTAAAAAAAATTTCAAAACTGAGTGTGATTGGACAAATGCAGATGATAATTTGCCTGCATATGAAGTTTTAAATGATGAAGAGATTGCACGTGTTACTGCTAATGCACCTGCAGTTTTTGATGACGCAGATCTGGAAGAAGGTACCCTCATACAACAAAAATGTATACAGCACAGTACTGCTTTAACTACCGTTGAAAGCCTGCTCAGTTATTTGGAGCAAATTATTTTACAAAATCTGTATAGCATTATTTGCCAAAAAGCGAACAGAGAGAAAATTAACTTGTTTGCTTTCATATTGTTAATAAAAGATACGCATAAACATTTTTTTTTGTGTTAATTTGTTTCTATTTTATTTGGCAGAGATAATGTGTTTTTTTTTATATTAATTTTTTTCCCTGCCACCCTGGATAATTGAAAGTCTAATGTTCTATACATTCATAAAGCCATGCACACAATACAGATGACCTTATCTAGAATTGCAAGTTCTTTCATCAATCCCTATGTATAGTGTTGGTTTCTCTATTTCAACTCTCCAATCCCTATGTATACTGACTTTTCCATTTCCTTCTTTCAAACTATCATTTACTTGCTATAACTTGATATATTTTTCTTAGTCTCTTTACTGTGCCTTCCATTCGTATTTGTTTTGTTAAGTCTTTCTTTATTTTTTTCTATATCCCCAAACCACTCCATAGTGCTCTTTCTCATCTTATCTAACACCATTAAGTCCCATTCATACCTAATAACTTCTTCATATTCTATACTACATTGTCACCCCGTGTATTATTCTCAGTGCACGCATTTCTACTGCATTTACTAGGCTGTTTTCAGTATTTTTCCACTTCCATATTTCACACCCATCCAACAAAGTTGTTACCAGAATTCTTTTGTGGACTATTATCTTTTCAGATTTTACTACTGTTGGCTCGAGTATATACACATATGTTTGGTTCGAGTATATACCCATTGACTTTGTTTTAACTTTGCTTTTCGCAAGATTCAACATTTCATACAATCTACCAGCCATCAATCCCTATTGATGGCTGGAACTGGAAAATGGAACTTGTTTAAGGTTGACAAAAAGGGAAGCAAAATAATATTGAAATTCAATGTCAAAGATGTATTTTATAACTTATATAAGTAGATACAAAAAGAGAATATAAATAAAATATGTATAAATATTAAAAACTAAAAGTGCTATAAGTTTTTTGTTTTTCAGTCACATTAATATATAAGAATATATTTAAATGTTTGCTATTCTATGCAAAGCTTTTATTTGGAAAATGTATTTCTACTTTATTTTAATATTGAATATATTTATGCCTACAATTCTTACATTTGGTCAGATTAGAGTAACTTGATTCGATTTCTTGATTTATTAAATTTGATGAATGAAAACTCTTCATGTTTTCCTGTATTTTCCTCTTTTATTTATTCTACTTGATTTTAATATTGAATATATTTATTTTTACATCAATTTGACAAACATTTGGTCAGATTAGAGTAACTATTGATTCGATTTCTCGATTTATTAAATGAGATGAATGAAAACTCTTCATGTTTTCTTAAGCTTTTCCTCTTTTATCCTATTTTTTCCATTAACGTAGGAAAACAATTCAAATTATATAATTTACTTTTCTTCCTTCTTCTCGAGATGACAAAGAAATAATTCAAAGTTTTTTATTATGTTACAATGAATAAAACTAATATAAGACTATACATTAAATAATTTAAAACTGTGGTAATCTCAATTTTCACATGTATTTGATTGATCTAATATAATTATTAATATATTGCTTGAATAAATGGAATACTGCGGATAAGTTAAAAGTTTGAAGTATTTTATTGCTGTTTTATGTTGTACTCTTACATTAATCAACACAGATTTGATGGTCATATTTAAGAAATTACCAAAACATTTTTTGTAATTGACATTATTCAATGCCAGTTTTGAAAAGTCATACATATTTTGTTTTAAAAAAATATTGTTAAAAAAACTTGAAATGTGTTTAATTTAGTATCTATGTATATGGACAAGATGTATGGACATGGAAAAGGCACATTCTCTCAGCACACCCCTAATGGGACATGGAATGATGGTATGTATGTACATTCTACATATTTTATCTTAATATGGTATACAATTTTAGTCAGCGTTGACTGGCTTCCTGATATTCTTTTATTGAACTTAACCCATCTTCTTCAACTCTCTGAAATAAGGTTTATACTGCATTTTATTATTCTTTATAAGGTTATTTACAATATTGTTAATATTAGCTCAAATTATTATTCACACTCCTGCTAGAAAGATACGGAATCTTTCATTATTGAAATATCTCAATATCAATTTGTTAATGACAGTTGAAAATTGTAATTTATAAATCATAAAATGCAACAATCGGGTAACTCCATGTCTGGTTGGGTGGATATTAAAAATATAGATGTTGTTGGGTTCAGGAGGATTTTTCTCCAGCATTTCTTCAATCTTAAGCCTTAACTGGGAAACTGGTTATTCCATTTTCATTTTGACTTATTTTGTTTTCTTTTGTGATTTAATTAACTTTGTATTGCGTTTGAGTGTTTTTTTTTCAGTTATGTACTATACATTGGCGAGTTGATATGCCATATATGTTCTGAATTTTATAAATTTTTTAAAGGTGTTGATATTTTATCTTTTAGTAAATCATCACTGTATCTGTAAGCAAATCCATTTACTCTAGCAGTTTTTTTACTATACTCTGCTCCTCAGTTATAAAATGGGTTTGCAAGGTATTGAACCAACCCATATTGTAAGACAACTGGTCTATAGCAGATTAATACAATTATTCTCCTATTCATTAATTCTCTGCAAACAGGAAAAATCTATAGTATATCCGAATCCATGGTATAACAGACAGTATTATAACAGGTGAATTGTGGAACACTTAGATGGTGTATATTGCTGCTTTCCCCATAGTAAAAAAATTAAAATAAAGTATGACTTTCACCTAAACTTAAAAAATTAATTGAACATTATTTACTAACTACGAGGCATATCCAGAAAGTAAGTGTACTGAATTTTTGTAGGTTACAATTTTTTTTATTTAAACAAAAAAATTACGTGGTTACCGTAGTACATATGTAAGTTATTTTTCGACATAGTCGCCATTCCTCTCAATGCAGGTGGTGAAGCGGGGTATCAACTTTTTGATGCCTTCCTCGAAGTAGTTTCCCCCCAACCCCTCCGTCCACTTCTCCACCTCTTCCTTTACCTCCTCGTCGGTTGAAAACCTTTTTCCACCCATGTGCAGCTTCAGGGAGGTAAAGAGATAGTAATCTGAAGGTGCTAGGTCAGGGAAATGCGCGGGATGGTTCAGGACATCCCATTTAAACGAGGCGAACAGTTCCGTCTGGCATTGTCGTGCAACAGGCAGACTCCCTTTGTCAGCATGCCTCTCCTCTTGTTCTGAATTGCCCTCCGCAAATTTTTTAGGGTTTCACAGTATCTTGCAGAGTTGATGGTCTCCCCTTGAGGCATATATTCAATTAAAATTATGCCTTGACAGTCCTAAAACACGGATGCCATGATTTTCTTGGCTGAAATTGTGGTTTTGAACTTTTTGGCGGAGGGTGAAGAGGTGTGACACCACTGTTGAGACTGCCTTTTGGTTTCAGGCGTGTAGTCTGCAACCCAAGTTTCATCTCCAGTAACGATGGAGCGGAGAAATTCATCTCCATGGAGTTTGCAGCGCCTCAAAAACTCTTGCCCGGCCTCCACTCGATTCAACTTGGTGGGAGATGGGGTTGACATTTTTCACGAAACGTGTTGTCGCGTCGATACTTCTCAACGTACTGACCTCGAACCGGTCTCGTTGCGGAGGGGAAGGGTCAGGCTACACGGAAGTGTAGCCAACATGTCAAAAATAAAATCCACCCGGTCGTGAGAGCCTCAGTACACTTACTTTCTGGATACGCCTCGTATGATAAATTGTTACAATATTTGTACCAAAGGATTTATTTCTGAAGATGAATTGCTCCGATTAATATAGTACTTAGATAAAGTTTTGCATCTTCCAAGTGTAATGCTATCAAAAACCCATTTCTCAGTAACATTATGCGTACAAGTCTCTATGACTTCTCCAATGGCTACATTGGCTGCTCTTATATTGGGTGTCACCTTTCCACCACATAATGCAATTAACTCTTTGAGATCTTTGCAAGTCGGTGCACAATTTTTGCTAACATAGATAAAACCACAATCGTCAAATATGTCTAAGCTATAATTTCTCCCAAATGTTTGTTTTTGAATACGGCTTCTCTGAAAAAAAAAAAAACAAAATAAGTTATTTTTAATTTTATTGTATTGCAGTACATTTTTGTTGCATCCAGTACATCCTGGCGGGTTTATAGCCATGTGCCAACAAACCTGCCCGGTTGTACTCTTATCAACCAGAAATATGTTAAAGAGGTTTTAAGTGAAATTCAGACTACAGTATTTTAAAAATAAATT
The DNA here is from genome assembly GCA_949825065.1 of Odontocerum albicorne. Taxonomy (NCBI): domain Eukaryota; kingdom Metazoa; phylum Arthropoda; class Insecta; order Trichoptera; family Odontoceridae; genus Odontocerum; species Odontocerum albicorne. Next base: position 19,196,531 of record OX463849.1, on the reverse strand, counting down.
TGATTCCAATGGGAATCCAAGTCATAATCTCCATATTGGAAGATACACATTTTACCAACTAGGCCATGAATCAGTGTCTGGATTTATCATATAATATAGGCAATCTCTTCCAACCCACAAAAAAAGGGTGAGTGAAAATTAGAATGGAACCTTTCTTAAAATATATTGGCTTCCGACGGGAATCGAATCCGTAACCCTCTGGGTTGAAAGATCGGCATCTTACCATCAAAACCACAAATGATGTCATATTTATAAGAATAGTTAAATTAATCTCCTAAACATTATTTTGCATTACATTATACTTTCGTTGTATACAGTACAACCTGGCGGACTTATTGCCTTGTAGTAATCTTTTTCAACCAACTTGAAACATGTTAATAGGTCTTAAGTGAAAATAGGCCTAGATTTTTCTTATTTTAAATCTGTATTATAGGGTGTACAAATTAGTTGGGTCCGTTTTTTTGTGGTCAAAAATGCATTTATTTCTAAACAAAATGAACGAACAGATCAATTAAAGTATTGTCCATCGCTGGCTACTACTTTTTCCCATCTCTCAGGCAATTTTCGAATTCCATCTCGAAAAAATGACTCGTCTTTTGAGGCGATCCAAGTTTGGAGCCAATTTTCGGTTTCTACGAAAGAAGTGACCCGGTGACCTGCCAAATCGTGCTGCATCCTTCGGAACAACCAGTAATCAGAAGGAGCAATGTCCAGGGAATACAGGTGGTGCGGTAAACCATCCCATTTGAGCGTTTCCAAATATTTTTTTACGACTTTTGCGATATGAGGCGGAGCGTTGTCATGAAGAAGAATAACTTTATCATGTCTTTGCTTGTATTCCGGCCATTTTTCTCGTAATGCACGGCTCAAACGAATTAATTGTAGCCGATACCGATCGCCCGTAATGGAATCGCCAGGTTTCAGCACCTCATAGTAAACAACCCCCTTTTGGTCCCACCAGATACAGAGCATGAACTCAACACCAACACCAAAACAGAACATACAAACCATGTATGTTCTGTTTTGGTGTTGGTGTTGAGCTTAGCGTAGTATTTTTTCTTCTTGGGGTTGTCCTAGAATATCCACTTCTCATCTCCAGTTACAATCCGATGCAAAAAAACTTTTCTTTGCTGCCTTTGAATCAGCTGCTCGCAAGTGAAAAATCGCCTTTCAACGTCTCTCGGTTTCAGTTCATAAGGCACCCTATTTCCTTGTTTTTAAATCATTCCCATGGCTCTCAATCGTACGGAAACGGCTTGTTGAGTCACTCCCAATGATTCTGCAAGCTCCTCTTGCATTTGATTCTGATCTTCGAGTAATGCCTCTAAGTCTTTGTCCTCGAATTTTTTTGGCTGTCCAGAGCGAGGCTTGTCTTCGACGCTGAAATCTCCATCCTTGAAACGTCGAAACCATTCCCTACATGATTTATCAGTTGGAGCAGTGTCACCATAAACTTCGACAAGCATTCGATGGGCTTCAGCGGCACTTTTCTTCTAATTAAAGCAGAACATTAAAACCTCCCGCAAATGCTGCTTGGTTAACACAAAATTCGACATTTTCAACACTGTACAAAACAAGGTTTTTGCATGAGACTCAAAGCGATATAAACTGAATATTATTGGCAGATGTCTAACCTCTCTGAAACCGCCAAAATCGGCTGTCACTATGAACCATTCATAACAGCCAGAGCCATCTTTTGTAAACGGACCGAACTTATTTTTACTCCTAATACAACGGGAATCGAATCTGCAACCCTTCGTTTGCAAGAAAGTATCCTACCAAATAGGCCATGGAGGCCGACACATCTCCATGGTTATGGGATTAATTATATTATTTTATAGTACTATTTCTTTGAAAACAAGAAAATAATGTACCTGCACAACTTTAGAGAAGCAAGTCATTTCATATTGCCCTTCAGGCAGCCAGCAACCTGCTCTAACAGACTCGTCTACCCAAGTTTTATTCAACACCCAGCATCCACGGGCTATCGCTTTAAGGAGGTTTATAGTCCTTTGGGGTTCACCTAGTGAAAATAAAATAATTGGTTAGAAAGAGTAGTAAATAAAAAAGCAGTTTTATATATGTATATATAAATTATTACCTAGACTAGCAAATACTAATAGAACGAGGTTTGTGAAAGGCAGAGGCACACGGGAACAAATTTTGAATATAAGACAAATTATTGAGAAAAGCTGCGAGTTCCAGGCTTCCGTGATACCCTGCTTCATAGACTTACAAAATAACTTTTGATTGCGTCAAATGGAATTGCCTATGGACATTTCTGGAAGAGATGGGTATACCGAGACAGTTGATATTTCTGATTCACAACCAGCATGTAGACGAGTCCCCTCATTTATTAATTTATTAAACATATATATGGATAGCACATTATCAGCAAAATATTAGATGGATGGGAAGGTGGTTTTGTTGTAGACCGTAAAACTTCAATATAAGATTTGCAGAAAATACAAAGCTTATAGCCAAAGTCAAAGATGAAATGGCCTAGCTCGTTCGAGTTGAAATATACGCTAAATAGGACTAGAAATAAACAAAAGCCCTCATCGTGGACCGATTAAAAACTCTGATATGAAGTGACTCGTTAAGGGATTACGAAGAGATCAACGAATTTGTATATCTAACACATCGATCAATAAGTCCCGGGACTAACCAACAGATGGCGCCTTTAATAACAAATCCACACCATTCTCAGTTAGTACCAACCTTTAGAAGTTATGTGTCAAACTTTCATTACATTCTGACATTGTGTCATTGAGTTACAGTGGTTTAAGTGATGCTACTTTTGCTAAATTCAAAACAATGGAAAAAACCTAATTTCGTGTGTTGATAAAACATTGCTTTTTAATGGGAAAAAATACCGTTCAAACTCAGCGATGGCTTGAAAAGCGTTATCCGGGCCCTGCTCCGTCAAAAACAATCATTTGTCAGTGGTATGCTGATTTCAAACGTGGTCGTACAGACACAAAGCGACAGAATACCTCAAATCAACAAAACAAATTCAGCTTCCTAGTAACTCATTCTATTGTGTTCAGATGTGTCATCCACATTACTTTTCTGATATTCTGATGCCTACAATTATTGTTCCGATAAAGCGAAAGAATATCCAAAATAAGCAAAACGTATGCAACATATGTTCTTGTTTTGTTTATGTCCAATATTCCTTCCAAATAAATGACTTTCCCGATTATTCGGGATCTACTATAGGTTGACACACTAAATCCATTGTTTATCTATCCATAAACATTCTTTAAATCTCAGTAAGACAATTAGATCACAGTGACTTACCACATACTATATGTGTTGTTGTTTTATCCACTTTAGTTTTGAAATGGAAACCTCCAAGGCGTGTTATAACCTGTTTGAGTGCCTTGTTTTCAAATGAATGAAGTGATGTGCTGATCTGTAATATTAAATTAATGTTTTTACTATTAAAACATTCAAATAAGTAATATGATAGACTCACAATCCACCAAGTTAATTATGAACGTCGAAAACAACCAAAGCTTAAATAAAGATTTTGACAGCTATAGTAATTAAAGCATGTCTAAGAGTTATCCAACTAGCAAGAGTAAGTAAATTGAACAGAATTTTTTGATCATCATTGTGTCTATCACATATCTATTGTAAACAGTAAAACCTGATCGACTTATCGCCATGTGGAAATTTCTTTCAAGCAATCAGAGAATTAACAATATTTGTGATCTTTTTTATAAGATACATGTCTTCCGACCCGTGTTCGATTCCTGTTGGTAGACATTTTTTTGAAAAAGAATTTCACTCCTTTTTTCACTTAAGGTGTCATCATTAACATCTAATTGGTTGGGTGAAATTGCCACACGGCAAAAAACTCAACAGACTGCACTGTATATGACGAAAGTGTAATACAATTAGTACATAATTGTTAAAAGAAGACTGAAAAACTAGTCATTGACATTGTTTTTGGTCATCATAAAAAATTAAAGAATTTCAGGATTAAATCTATTATTTTTTATATATTATTTATAGTTGAGGTGTTGTGGAGGTTTTGTCTTGTTTGTGCTCCCCTGATGATGAGGTGAAAGTCTTAAAACCGGTAGGGTTATACCGTTATAAAAAGTGGAATAAACAGTGTTTGATAAAAACAAATTACAAAATATTATTTTTGAATTTATTTTTTAACTGAAAAGTGGAACTCATGTATTCTACCAACTACGCCATGGATAACATTCTTCAAGATTTGTTCCAATTTTGATTGTTTTAGTGAAACAGGTTTCATAAAATCAAGCAAAATAAAATACTTTTATTTCTCTAATTGTTTCACTAGTTAAATTTTTTATTTATCTAAGTGTATTTTTTTACTCAAGTGGTAGATATGTCAATAATTATATTACATGATCAAATCACATTTTTGCTAAATTGAAAGTAAATTATGTATATCTAATTTGTGACTATCAGAAGATTGTAGAAAAAATAATACATTCAAGTGATTGGTATTTCGAAAGAAAGATAATTCAGCCATCAAGTGATATTTCAGGATTGCATTGTGTTCTATGCGGTATTTTAACTAGGAAATTTATATAAAATGCATTACTAGGAGTAGTAAGTAGTTAAACCCTTGAATATTTCATATACAAGCACCGTTTTATCAACAGTTCAGAAAAGTTATAAAACAATACTCGAAAGTGAAGTAGTAAAATAAAAATATTACCAAAGATGGACATCTTCTATGGTCCTCATCAATATATTTACTCGGTGGTCTAAATGCAGTATGAGTTTTTGTGAAAGCGTTATTAAATTTTTTGATCCCATTATACACAGCTAAGTTCTTATCTTTTTCATGTCCACATTTTCTCAAACTTTGTCTCTGAAGAGGACTTTTATGTTTCAAAATCACCGATGACTGAGTTTTATTTGTCGAAGTATCTTGGTTGCTTTTATTAGATATTGTAGAATATGGATTTTGAACTACTACTCGCGGAGTCAAACCAGACAGTCTTTCTTCTTGCGTCAAAGCCACAAAGCTCTGTTCAATAGGTTTTTTTGCGAAAAGTCTTCTTTTTGGGGGTGATAGTCCAGTCTCAGTGGCTTCAACGTTTGTTATTTGATTTAGATTATTTTCATGGTCAAGATCTGCATTTTCGAGTGTTTGCTGATCATTACTGTTTTCTCTTTCATCTTGATCATTGTCAATACGAACAATTGAAGCTATATCCTTCGACGTACCCGCAGATGAATCTCTTTTAGATTTATTATTTACTCCAGAGTCATCGGAACTAACATGTAGATGTATAGATTCATTGCTCGAGTTGCGTTTATTCGGAACTTTATTAGATATAACATACGTATCACTTTTTGTGGTATTTGTTGTACCACTAATATTTGCATTACAAATATTTAGTTGTTGCAAATTTTGAATTAAAGATAATTGATTATTTTTTGAAGATTTGCGAATGATATCGCCTGTCTGTTTGTCATATTCGTAATATTTAGATTGATATTCCTAAAAAAGAAAACAAGGTGATAAATATTTGTCAATTCTTTGGCAAAATACAAATGATAATTATATGTTTCAAATAATTAGAACCATATAAATTGTATTGGTTCTATAAAGATTTTTTTAACACAAGATTTATAAGCCGTATTGGTTAGGGATTGGAACAAAATATCTTCAAAAGTGTGAATAACAATAATGTCCCTACAGATAAAAAAATAGATTCAACTATGTAATTTTTCAAAGATTTCAACTATCACTTTGTGGAACTTAGAATATTTAATAAGTTACTTTGTTTCTCCACTAATTACATTAATCCCCGTGACATGTGTTTCTATCTTCTTTCTGGAGGTTCTCTTTATGCCTGAAGCGACCCTCGAGATAGGATGTAGATAAATACATCTGTTGCAGAGATTAATGTAATTAGTGGAATAATAAAGTAAATTATTATTGAACATTCAAATATGTATTTTATTTCTTGAAATAGTTATTTTTGGAATAAACACAACCCAGAAATTACCATGAGGGCAGATTTTTAGAGTAGGTGAAAAATAACATTAATTAAAAAATGTATAAAAATTATTTAATGCTAAAAAATATTTCAACTATGTTTGATGCTCAAAGTTTTTCTATAAAATTCTGTTGTTTATTAAATTTTTTATCGTTTTTATGATCCATTCATTTTCAAATTATTTATTTAGTACATGCTTTAATATAATGTTCTGTTAAATTCAGAAAGCTGAATAGGAAGAAAAACGTAATAATATAGTATATGAGGCTATATAAAATAAATGTGTCGAAGTTTAATTTTAATCCACAAATTATCTAATTTTTTTCATATACCAGCTTGTTAAACAAAATATTGAACACAGTTTACTCACACTGATATTTTTACAACATTTCGACAGACTATGTTTGATGTAAATATTTAGGGTGTTTCAATTAAATTTTGTGTGCATATTTTTTTTATGAGTTGACAAATCTCCCAAGTGGCTGTAATTTGGACTATGAGTGAGAGGGCTGACATAAGCTGTTTGTCTTGTGTAGAATTATGTATATATTTAAAAAAGTAAATAAAGTTTGAAACTGCTTTAGTAAAAGTAACATGGGCTTGCACTTCTCAAATATTTTTTTTCTAGAATTGAGTCCCATTTTTATGAAAATCATTTAATCCAAAATGGTCAAAAAAATCCACTAGTCCACAATATTAATGAATAAAATAAAAAAAGTATTTTTACCTCCTTTTTTATTGAATAATAAAAAATAGCTCACCATGAATCTCCTGAAAACTCGAGGTGAATTTGTGTAGTCATTTGTGTCATGAACAGGAAAAAGTCTTTCACAAACTTTAGATTTAGAATTTTTACAAGCATCAACCCAGAGAGGAGAAACAAGATGGGCATTAAGTAGTTTAGCCCGTTTATAAGTTTCCAATGAACCATTTTTAAAAATCACATGGGTTACTTCTTTTTCAAATTTTTCTTTCACAGTGGCACCAAGAGATTTCAAAACATATTTTAATAATGCTCCATGGTTTTCAGTGGTCTGTACTTCAATGTATGCTACAATTCCATACAATATTTCTTTTTCAGTTTCTATTCTGCGATTTTCTTTTATGACTTCATTTATACTATCTTCTGATAAAGTGTTATTTTTCAATTCTTCCCATTCTTGGCGGATTTTCCTCCTTGCATCTTTGACCGATTCAAATTTTGACCTTAATCCTCTACTCTGAAAATCGATTGAAAATAAATTAACAATAACATACAAATGCGGGTAAAATTTTCAAAGAAAAATAAATGGGTGATTGCAGTGTCTGTATTACAGAGGTGTTTACTAAATAATCCAGACTTGTAAATTCAATTTACAATTCTGGATTGCTTAGCAAACCAGAATTCACATAATCAAATTCTACTGTACTTTGATTATGTAAATGTTTAAATTAAAAATATATAGAAGGGAAATAAAAATATTGGTTTCAAAAGAGTTAAGATTTACACTCACCATTTGAGAGATGGGCTGACTACATGGGAATTCATTTTCTTTCTCCTCCACCTCCACAAGTGAAGCATGTCTACAAAAAATATTGATAATATAGACAGGCGATATGATTGATGGTAGTCAGAGCAGCATTTGCTAACAGGCAAACCTAGATATTTGTTTAGGAGACCCAAGCCAAAGGGGCATTCAAAGATTTATACATATGTTATAAGATATTAAAAATATAATTCATGTGCCGCCACTGCTAGATGGGTCAACACAGGATATGCAAACCTGCAAACCTTGGAACTAGGGATACCTGTACTACAAAATATTTTTGTTAGACATAAAAGTGAATATGGACTTCAATGACATCGTAGATCCAATTGTGAATCTACAATCACCAGTTAGATTACTTTATCAAAGGTTTTGGTTTTAACTTAACAATAAATCACTTTGTTATTATATACTATTATATCAATCTCTACTACATGTATTTCTACCTCATATAGAACCATGTGTAATGGGGATTAATGTATTTAGTGAAATATAACAGTGATTAATTGTTAAATATTCTAAGTTCGAGTCCTTTGGGCACTAGTATATTTGCTAAGCAAGATGCTTGAATTCTATTCATATCCCCCTTTTGGACTTTTTCTTTGTTTTCCTAATATTTTAAACTAGCACGCTACTCAAGCAGCTTAGTTTAAAAGTAGCAATGACACTACTTTACATATTTAACTATAGAAGCCTCGAAACAAGAAGGCAAGAATCCATTGCGATATTCCTACTTAAGGTTTTTCAAGGTTGCTTTAACTGTCCAGCGATTCTAGAAGCACTAAGTTTATATGTATCCAATAAATATACCCGTGCAAGGAATCACCCTCTGTTCTACATAAGAACTTACAGGACGAATATCATGGTTAAACACTCAGTCACGCGCGATATAGAGATATTGAACCAACTGAATGACACTGTTGATATATTTTTGGTATCGCCTAGCAGAATGAGAAGAATCCTGGCTTATATTCTTCCTAACGAATAAGCTAACGCTAGAAGTAGATCCTCTTTGTGTAACAAGAGAAATCCGTGCAAAGTGAATAAAACAATTTAAAAAAATATATATATTCTTAGCATGATGGGTGAGTTAAAAGAGACATTGAAAGAAGGGTAACGACAAGAAACAAGGTGATTGGAGCACTTAATGTTACATACAACATCCGCACAATATCAACAGTAGCAAATATGACAATACATAATAGTGTGTTACACACTGTTTTTATTGCATTATGTCACACAGGTTTTAACTTAACACTATATATCAGAATAAGCAAAAATAAACCAAATACTAAAAAAAAAACAAAGTTCAATGTATGCTGTATACAGGAAACAATGTGAAAGACTTCTTAAGTCTCCAGAAACGGCCACAACTTTCAGATCCTTATGGCATTGGTATTATCATGGCCGAATTATTCAAGAAATTGATTGATCTCATTCAAATAACTAGCATAATTGTTGTTAACATTGGTTAATCATGCCTCAACAACGAGTATTCTGCAAGGTTATGCCCTCAAGAAATAAATATATATTTTTAGAAAACTTGCAAGGATCTGAAACAGCCTTTCCTCTTATAATAATATATTAGCGGAATCTTAATACATCTATAACATACCTGAATTCATCGTTTACTAGTTCCCTAGCACGTCTTAACAGAGTATCCGTATCTTCATCCATAATAAATAATTATAAAAATAGGTTCTGATCGTTCAATACACATAATTTGATATTTTTCCCATTTTACGCAACATCTTATGAAAATAATATAATAACGGTGCGTAATAGAAATTACAATAATAAATTTAAATCAAAATTTAAATATTCAGCCAAAATATATCGTTATCAAACCAAGACTTGTCAAAACTTGTCAAAGAATTTAAACAAGTGACAGGTAGGTCAGTTGAAAATAAGAGATGGGATGTTTTACAAACTAGAAAACGTAGAATTATTTTTGATTAGAAGGCTGCTATTTCTTTCGATACTGTTAAGTAGTGCCCTTATTAAAAAAGACAGAGATCACAAATCACTATTTTCTATACTGATTTTTTTTCTTTTGTCACGTACATAAACTTTGTCACACATACTCTCTATATTTTTAGACCTTTCAGTCTTCTGTTATTCAGAATTTTATCAATTTGGTCGAGCCACGTTTTTATAATTCTTCTGTTTAATTTTCTTAATAATACTTATTAAGGGTACAAACTAAAAAGAATATTTAGATTTTATTGAAAATCTTTCACAAATGTTTTTGTGGATTTAAACCATTTCAATTTCATCATTACTTATCTGAAGCTATATATTTTATATTTCACCATGTTTTCATTTACTATACAACCTCTCATTAGTTTCCCGCACATTTAAAATAGTTTATATCGTATGGGCGACCAAATATTATTGTTTGAAAATAAAAAGTGCCAAATGAATTACTACGACTGAAGATTTTTTTAACCAACGTAAACCGGACCATATGTATGATAAAATTGACCAAGCGCCAAACTTTCCCTTCATTCAATAATATCTTTCTTGGTTTCCCTATACAATGCCTTCCAATCACATTTTCTCTGTATTTTTTTGTCAGTCTTTCTATATTTATTATTTTAACATGTCCAAATTATAGAGTGCTCTTTTTCATTTTACTCAACACATCAGCCTTAAGTTCACATTCGTCCTTAATTATTTCATTACGTATTACTTTGTAAATTATTTTATTACATTAATCAATAATATATCATCAATAAGTTGATAAGTGTGATGTAAATATGTGAGTTTACATCACTATAAAATATTGCCATAATTTAAAAAAAATACAGAGACATCTATTGGAAAATAAAAATACCAACTTGACATTTCATTACCCGATTTAATTATCCGAACAAAGCCGAGTGCGCCCGACGGAAGAAGTGTCGTTTGTAAGGTTGTTTTTTTCCTTGTGTTGAAGATATTTAATAATGTTTGTGATTGTTTACTTAGATTTTTGACTGAAAAGTATCAAGAAATGAAATAAAATGTGTCTAAAATTCTCGTATATCGTGGTTTAAATTATTATTAACTTTCCTCCGCAAGCTAAATTCTAATTTGAAGGTATATCTTCATCATATTGGTTAAATTGTTTCCTTACTCAACAAGAGAAACTACCGATTTTCTGGATTATCAAAAGGTAAAAAAAACATTTATTTAATTTCATAAATCAACTATAAAGTACAAATAATTTATATAAATTGTATGGATATATTTTAAGGCATATAACCTGTTAATTCAATGTTTCTATTCGGCACTGGTTTCTATCATTTAATGTTTATTCCATGTATTATTAATATTATACTATTGATGTAAGAATATGTTTTACCTTTTACGAAAAAATGATGAATATATATATTTATATTTGCCAAATGATTCACAAATTGTCAAATTTTCCGTATATATTTCTTCAATATCTAAAGAAAAATAATAATGGTGTTTCTTCATGATTGTAAAATATCTGTTTCATTTTGTAACTAATGTTTGGAATGATGTTTTTAAATAAATTCATTTTATTATGAATACACACGGAACTTAAATCAATTAAAATCTGAATGAATTGAGTTGGAGTTACCCAAATTAATATAAATTTCACCAACAACTATATCGATAAATATTATTGTTTACAAAATCATGATTTTAATATTTTTAACTATTATTTACAATGATCTCTTAATGATAAGGCTGCAACGCATTTGAAACTAACGCACAAAACATATTTTCAATTATTGTACAACAGTTATGAAAAATTTGGGGTATTTTCGTTAATAGTCACATATTTGTATCCAACGTGTATTATCTTGTGCCAATAGTGTAGTCATTATTTATATTCTAGTTTTCGTATTTTACTTTTAGATCTTGCACCTGAATTTATTTCGAGACGTTTATGGGGTACTTTCATGTATCAATGTATGAATGAAAGAGAAAACAAGACATCAGAAATGAATTCATTACTTAAATGAATGTCGTTAGAAAGATTAAGAAATGAACGTTACAATTGTTAAGTCATGTGGAGAGAATGAACGACAGAATTATTAAAAGAATATACAAGTCGGAAACTTCATGTTGTGTATGGGGAAGATGTACACCGAGGAAAACGTTGCTGGATCAGGTGGACCAGATTTTGAAAGAAAGTTAAGTGAGAACAACGAATAATAGAAGATTGTATGTACCTGACTGGATTTATGAAAGAAATGCATAAAATGAATAAAAAAAAACCAATACACGGGTATTTGTTGAAAATTTTAACATACGTTAGCGTGAGACGACTCAAGAATGGAAGTAATACGATTTTCTTCGAAAATTGGAAATATCCAGTGTCGTTCTTCTCAGTTTAAGTCACTTTTGTATAAATTGTAATCCAAGTATTTTCCGTGTCGTTGGTATTTTAGAGGTTGATATTCAGAAGTTTAGGAAGGCTAATTGCTTAAAATGTCTTCAATATGTTTTGAAGTAGAAACTTTTTGCGAGATTTTATGGGATTTCTATTCGAGGAAGTTTCCTTACAGCGATTTCGAACTGTCATTTAAGTTGTCAATGAAATGGATTAAGGTGAAATGTTCGACTCTAAGTAGGGGTGACTAGATACGAGGTAAATATGCAGAGATAGACTTTCTTAAACGAACGTGATTTTGTATTATACAGGACTCGAGTTAAGTCCTTATTGAGCGATCCCTGTTACCTTCTACTGGAAACAAGTGCCATGACTAAAATTTTGTGGCCTAGACACTGGAATTAAATATGTGAAATCGCATTAGAGCTTTTTTTATATTTGCACAATTGTCTAAATTTGTTGATTAAGTAGATATTGAAACAGTAATAATTTTATCTACGGACCATTAGGGTAATATAAATACAAGAAGATTTTTCAGTATATTTCGACGAAAGATAGAAGAACCTGTTGCCATGGCTGTTCCTTGCAGCTAAGAAGCCTAAGCAGTCACCTAGGGGCGGTACGACCTAGGGGTAGCGTTTAAGCTCTGTATGCATATCATAAAAGTACGAGGACCGCCAAATTTCAGAACAGCCCAGATTTAAAAAAAATCTTAACATACTTTGCACGCTTTTAAGATGAAGAATGAAATCAAAATTCAAAGCATTTTTAACATGGATAATAGGACGTAATTTTGTCAAAAACACGTTTTTTTTTGTAAATTTGAAATATAAAAAAAATGTAGATCAATCTTGTATGTGCAGATATATCAAGTCTGTTAAATGAGTATTTTATGGTAAAATTACGCCTTATTTTTTTTGTTCCATAAAAAGACGCGAAATATTTCTTCAATTATCTCAGAACAGATGAAATGTGGGCTGAATTTTTTTAACATAATTATGTAAAATTGTCTTAATAATAATAATGATGATATTAACGAATTGTAACGAGTCTAAACAAATACGATGATTTATCAAAGAATCACATCTATAAAAATATATCATTAGCCATAGATAAGTTCAAACCTGGTGATGCTCTCGATCGAGACAAGCTCTTAAAACGTGTATTGCAAGAAAACTGAACCTGGAACGCTTCAGACGTTTTTCAGCCCACACTTATGTACAAACAATAAATTGCAAATAATAAATTGCAGTAATCGTATTATGATATACTATATAGCCAAGATGAACTGGTTTGTTGGAAGAAATAAGTTTACCAGATGTACTCGTATAATGATTAATCATGTATACAAAATAATTAAAATAAAATAGTGTAGCGAGTTTTTTTTGCGGAAAGAGACCAAATAACCTAAAAGAAGAAGACAAATTAAGGAGCAAGACTCAGTTCAATCATCAGAAGTAAAAACATGTGGAAGATACTCGATTTTTCAAACTATAACCAAGGGAAGAAACATGAAAGGGAAAATTGTAATAATATTGACACTGGCAGAATACCAGTAAAATGGAGGATTTTGTAAAATATCGGAAAACTATTATCCGTTAACAATTTTCTTTTAACCGCAAATCACATTTGAGAAGACATCGGCCAAAACTTTCCTAAACTAAATTCCACAATATTCCAATGAAACATAGTTTTGCTAACCGAGTTGTGGAATTTTGGAAATAACTGCCCAATAATTTGGTGAGTCCTGTAACAATGAACCAGTTTAAAAACCGTCTGGACTAGTTCCTACACATATCCTTCTCCTTCATGAATAATGGCCGTGAACTCCTATATGTTATACGAAGGAGTATACGCCAGTGTCAAGTGATGTCAACTTCATAGGATCTCGTTAGTTTTATTTCACATGGGCGACAAGTACTCGGCTTATTCTTTTAATTATTTCATTTTGCTTTTTCTCTATGCACATATGACAGTTGAACTTCATATAAATATTAACAGCATGCATGGTGCCTACTACTATATGTATAATAATTCATTGTTTATAAACTTCGGTGCGTTGATCATCTGGTGTTGAGCATATTATTCCCAGAAATATAGCGGGCTAACACAGATTAATCTAAATCAAGAGTTGGCATTTGAAGTTAACATAGTTCCATGATCGTTTGAGCAGTATTTTTCCATTTGTTACGATCTCAGTTCTAAAGGTAATTGTCATCTAACACATTTTCTTGACGTTGACCAAATAGCGGGTTATTTGACAATCTCTGTGTGGGTTTTACGTTGAATATTAAACGAAGCACCTTAAAGGTTTCACGTCGAAGATGATGGTCTCCTTCTGTCTACGAGAGACGATGGAATGTCGCAGAAATTCCGACACATCTCTGACTGTCTGAAAAGTTCAATCCTATTCTTATAATATAATATATTCTTGCACATCCGCTGCAAACATGACATAATTTTCCTGGACCTCATAGAACTGTTTACTTTGAAGACGCTTCCTGTGTAGGTTAGTTAGCCAAGCCTGGTCGTAACAAGCAGCGCTTCTCGAAAAAATACTCCTTTACAGGTTTTGGGTTTTGGCTTGCTCCTTCCAATGCAGAACATCCCGAAGGGCTAGATGTCTCTTGTGCAGGTACTCTTAAATCTAAGCTTAGGGCGTCCCTGTTTCTGATAGTACTTTTTCTTAAAGTCTTTCTTCATCCATTTTACAACATAGCCGAGCTAGCGTAGCCTTTTTAATTTAAGGATCGCCACTATACTAAAAATATCTGCTTTGATAAGAATTTATTCATTTATGGTTTTATCCTTCCACACAGTGATTTATTAATTTATCTTCGCCGATATTGCAAGAACACGTAACTCGATTTTTTGGTATAAGTAACTTTCTTTATATTTTGTCATCTCTTGTATCATTGACACATTTTTGCATGAACACTTATATTTATTTTCAACGCGGAACGCATTTATTCGTAACTGTAATACCAAGTGACGTTTTTGTTTTATTATATTTTTGCAGAACAATCGTTTTTTGTCTCCCCTGTAAAATTTGGGCAATCGTAGATACGTGTTCCTGCAGTATCGGCGACGATATTTAAACATCGCATATGGAAGTTATGCCACATCAAAAATGTTGGCAACCAGTAAATATTATTTTATTCTACCGATAATTGTACTCATGATAAAAAATATCCACTAACCGAGATATTAAACAGGAGTATATCATGGTTCTGCACATATGTTTTCGATTACTTGAACTATCCCTTTTCGTCCTTTATTCACGAACCAGCGATAGTTTCCATAACCATCTCGTTACCAACACCTGTATCTCTTTTTATATGAAAATTATCGATAACGTGCCAACTCTCTATAACGCACCGGCAGCTATTAAACCGCATAAAACTTTTCTTAACTCCTCTCTCAAGTAGGCCGTTAATATCGGAAACAAACAGTGTTGTATTTTACATACACTCGCTTAAACTGCCATATCGTAAAATTCGTAAAATAATTTGGCAGTTTTCCATTTGCGAAATCTCCCGGGACTAGGGGTTGGCTCGTAAAACATGAACGATTACGAATATAATTCGAATCTAGCACGAACTTGCAGAGCTAGCATTACACACGGGGGTAGTTCGCAAATTATATAACCCAAAATGGGGTTAGTTAGAAGAAAACTGAGGTTAGTTATAAACTGTTGTAATTATAGTATAAAGTCGAGTTATACTAAAGTTTTACACCTGTTAAACTGTGTATGTAGTAAATAATACGTGTACTATTTTTTTTTTCATTTTCCACATTATGTATATAGATTTCTCCTGTTACATTATGTTCTTATGATTAATTGTTATCCATATGGAAGAATACCCAGAAATATTTTCTCGGACTGCATGGCGGTGCCGAGAATATATCCACTGTGTCACCTAATTGGTTATATGATTAGTCTTCTTGTTTTTTTCTGCAAGCTGGTACTGAGTCTTTAGTCATCACGTCTGTTCTGCAAGTTGGTACATAGAATAGTAGATGATTTTTTACACGTTTGTGATTATTGCGAGTATAAAAACTAAATGCTTCTAATATTGCGAAAAAGTTGAAATTAATATATTAGGTGTTAACATAAGTTGTGTCCGTTTTTTTTTCAAATTTAAAAATGAGCACCAAAAGTAAAACAAAATGGTAAATGTTATACGTCATTCGAAAGAAAATTTTCGGCTCTACAAGATATTGTGTTTGCTTTTACGTTACATATATTATATTATTTTATTTGATTACAAGCCTTCTAAATGGAATGTCAAGTAGACGAAAGTGAGCATTTTCGACACCTCCGTCTTTTCGCATTCAATCGAGGAAATAAAGATGCCAAAGCTGCTGGCGATATTTGCGAAGTGTACGGTGGAGATGCTATGAATGAAAGGACAGGTCATCGATGGTTTTTGCGTTTCAAAGACGGTAATTTCGACCTGAAAGACATGGAGCGTTCCAGACGACCAGTGGACTTCGATGAGGACCGATCAATTGTCGAACGTTGATTTTTGTTGTTTTCACTCAAAACTTTTGATGCTCATTTTTAAATTTGAAGAAAACGGAAACAACTTATGTTAACACCCAATACTTTGCAGTGCTTTTAATAAGAATAGACGATGCAATGCCCCTCTTGTTTCGAGGCTTCTATAATTTCATACCGTCAAAAGTTTAATACGGAGTGCATATTTTGGATTATCACTCTCTGTTCTATATCATAAACTAAAAAATATCGAATAGGTATGAAAAATTACTCGAGAAGACCCTAATGAAGAAAACAAAGCTCTCCAAACGCATATAATGCTTTCACGGAACACCGGTTACCCCTAGAGCGCTCCAAGAATTTATCTCTGAAGGCTACTAAGTGCTAAGAAAACAATCAATTTAGACGAAAAAAAGCCTCCAAGTGGCAACAGCCCGGAAACCACCAGTGATTTAAACTCATAATCCACATCCGTACATCTCGCCATACGTCCTCCTTTATTTCTCATTCTTATCTTTCAGTTAATAATTGTCCAACTGTTTTCTTTCACTCTTCTATAATTAATGTCTGATATCCGTTAATTTCAGACTAATATACGAGTATATACCACTAGGGTCCAAAAATTTCTAGCCTGAACAAGTATGAGGGTGTATAGACAGATACCAGCCCACACCCATTGCATGGTCAGGCGATGTTAAAGTTAAAATTGGATACCTCTACCTTCACCAGTATGTCAACTTCACCAGTATCTATCGTGAGGGAAGCGTGGGTGGTAGGGTTGAGGTGCTAAATTCGCTATTGCATGACATTTTGGAAGGCCATTTCCCACTCAGGAGGAAAACTTTTTACCGCTCGCGTAGTCCATGGTTCACAGCTACAATACGGATGTTAATCAAGTCGAGAAACAGGGCGGAAAATAAATTCAAGAGGACAAAGCACCCATTGCATGAATATGAATATAAACTACTTCGAAATCAAACAAATAGTGCCATAAGACGTGAAAAAAGGGCTTACTTCTCTAATTTTGTTAACTGCAATACTAAAAACCCAAAGGAGATGTGGAAGAACCTGAACTCGTTGATAAATCCAAACAAAGGAACGTCTGGTGGAGTTCCATCCCATCTGACCAACCCTGATGATTTAAACAATTTCTTCGCGTCAGCGAGTCAGAGTGATCTGCCCGACACAACTCTTTTAAACTATTATGCAAACAATCGTAGGGAGGGAAGCTCAACGTTTGAGTTCTCATTCGTCACACCCGAACAAGTCGAAAAGGCTCTTGAATTTATTAAATCGAATGCAGTGGGTGCTGATGGAATTCCGATAAAATTGATACGACTCTGTTTGCCATTTATTAAGGACATACTAGCGGGAATTTTTAATACATCTCTTCAGGAGAAAATATTTCCATATGTTTGGAAGTCTGCTCTAGTCGTCCCAATTCCAAAAAAACAAAACGTCGTTGAATTTAAGGATCTACGCCCAATAAGTATTCTCCCAGTTATATCAAAGATTTTGGAGAGATTGGTGTTCGTTCAGATATCGAATTATCTTCTATCCAATGACCTATTGCCCAAGTATCAATCTGGCTTCAGGCCTAAATATAGCACAACGACGGCTCTGAGCTGTGTGGTGGATGACATATTGCGGGAATCAGATAAGGGAAAGGTTACTGCTCTGCTTCTGCTGGATTATTCAAGAGCTTTTGATACTGTCAATACAGATCTCCTGGTCTCTAAACTGTCCTTTTTGGGGTTCTCAGAGAGTGCATGCCAGTGGCTAAGGAGTTTCCTAACTGGTAGGAGTCAACAAGTTACCACTAGAGACCAGGCTGGACTACGGGTGTTGTCCCACCCCACGAGCCTTAAAAATGGATGCCCCCAAGGGTCAATACTGAGTCCATTATTCTTTAGCCTATATACATCTGATCTTCCAGATGTGATAAGGAACTGTAGCTACCACATGTGTGTGGACGATACTCAACTTTATTATTCATTTGGAAGTGATGAGGTTCAGTCTGCCACTCAACACATAAATGATGACCTCGAGCGGCTGATGATATGGTCTAGGAGGCATGCGCTTCGCTTGAACCCTACAAAATCGGTTATGATTGTAATGGGTACAAGACAACAAGTCGAAAAGTTGAACCAGCCTTTGGAAATAAAGATTGGTAACGCGACTGTGCCTACAGAGAGCGTGGTGCGTAATTTGGGTGTGTATATGGAATATGACTTAAGATTCGAGGCTCACGTTAGAACTAAATTACAATGGGCTTTTTCGCGGCTTAAAAATATTTATCGCATCCGTCAAAACCTATCCATTGAGGCTAGACGTAGAATAATCGACGCGCTCATTATCCCAATAGTCGAGTATGGTGATTGCATCTATGGACCGTGCCTTCTAAGGAGAACCGAACGGAAATTGCAAAGATTGCAAAATGCTTGCTGTAGGTATTGTTTCAACATTCCCCCCAGAGGACACATCACCCCTTTTTTGAGAGCTTTTAAAATTATTGACATGAAACAAAGACGGTTTCTTCACTTAAGCGTACTCATGCATAAAATTACCAGTTCAAAAATGCCACTTTATCTCTTCGAAAAACTGAATTGGTCTAGAAACTTTCACGGCTACGAGACTAGAGGCAGAGAGACTCTTTTACTTATCCCAAACCATAACCTAACACTGTTCAGGGGATCCTTCTCATACTCAGCCAGCAAATGCTGGAATGAGTTGCCCCAGGCCTTGAAGGAGCGGGTGAATAGTTATACCTTCAGAGATGCTCTAAAGCGTTATCTTCTGGGTGGTTAATGGGTTTCTCAGTGGTTAATGGGTTTCTCAGTGGTTAATGGGTCTCCTGTTTGCTTTTCTTTTCTTATTTTCTTTCTTTTCTCTCTTTTCGCTGGTGGTGAATCGAGGATTGTGCATACGTGTTTGTGCGTCATTTCCTCATTAATTCTTTTAAAACTGCTTATCTATTTCAATGTATTACTGCCTAACTATTTCAATGTTGTCTCAACTATCTTACTTCCCATTTGTCATTATGTAAAATTTGGACTCCTTTGAGGCTTTTCTCTTCTTTTTTTTTTTTTTCCTCGTTCTTGCTGACAGTTAACCTGAGGTGGTATATGTGGGTTTACTTTTTATTTTGTTTTCTGCCATACGTTTTTGTTTTTTTTTTTTTTTCTCTCTTTTTTATTATATTTATTCTTTAATCTAGATATGCGGGGGTGTGGGATGGAAGCCCCCTGATGCCCTTGCGGTCGGGCTCGCCCTACATTGGTGGGGTGTATCTCGGCCGTGGGAATGTTTGTGGGATGAGCCCGGACCTTTTGGTGTACTCTCTCTTGAATGTATTTTTTTGTCATCTACTTTATTTATTTTCTGTGTTTATTTTTTTGTATATATTCCTGTTTCTACGTGTTTAAGGGTGTGGGCTGAAAAACATCTGGTGTCCCCGTGGCTGGGTTCGCCCTATATTGGTGGGGTGTATTTTGGCCGAGGGGATGCTATTAGATGAGCCCAGACCTTTTGATAGCTTCTGTGTCTGATGTATTGTCTGCAATTTATGTGTTTTAGTAGTGTTACTCAGGTGTGATCTTGTACATACTATGTTGCTGTCAATAAACCTAATATCTATTTATTTTATTTATTTATTTATTTAACTAGAGTCAATAAAAGATGTGTAGTTTCGTAATATTCTGAAATGTTAAAAAATTAATATCGCGCGGTTATTTCAAAAGAAGGGAAAAGCTCGGCAGAAATGAAACGACGTCACTATCTAAATGTAGCATCTGTCCATACACGCTCTAACTTGTTCCAGTCGGAAACTTTTGAACCGTAGTGATATATTTGTTTTGTAACTCTCTTGCAACTCATTCTATCAATGCGACAAAGCATTCTTTTCTTAATATCTGACTCGAACAAACAGTTAGCTTTTATCCAATCATTATTTACTCTATCATAGATTGTATTACCCTTATCCCTTGAAGTCAGACTTTAAGGGATCTTCGGACTTAAGGTCCGACTTCAAGGGATCGTTGCTACTACTCTTTTTATGCTCAGGTGTGTCACCACCGGAGCAGTAGTGCCATTGAGCAGTTTCTACTTCGTCACTAAGTGATGTCACGCGCATAATGAATAAAGAAAATTTCGGTCGTCTAGTGTAGATAGCGTTGGATGTTTTATTTTAGCCTTCATACTCGTAACAGCGTCGGTGGGGGTAGGATCGAACTGAACTGCAATACTATTATATCCTCGGACTATCTCTCCCTGCTGATATATTTCTCATACATCCTACTTTTCCTTCAGTTAAAATTCCTTCAACTATTTTCATCAGGACCTGCCCGAGGCAGATACAAAGGTTGCAGCCGCACCTAGCCCCGCGCTTAGCGAGGCCTCGCGTTCATGGCAGATACGTATTATAAAAAATGGAGTTCAGGTAATTTATTCGGTCCCAGCCTATTTCAAATACGTGGCCTCTAATTCTTGTTCTTTGTATATTTTAAAATACTTAATGCTTTTTGGGTCCCATTAAAATATAATGCATTCGGAAAATGACGGAGCTCGTTCATCATAAATATTTATAATTAATCTATTGAATACACCCATTCATGAAAATATTTTTAATAAATAAGTACATTTTTAATGTCTTTTATGAATTTTGGTTTGTCTTTCATCCTTAAATAGATGTAGGTATAAATAAATAAGAAGTCTAATAAATAAGAATAAATAAATCCCAGACTTAGCTCCCTTTCCCTCAATTTTCCATTATTTTCATTAATTATTTTCTCGGTTAGCTTTTCTCATATTTGTCATATAAGTCTTTCACAACTCATTCTATCAATGTGACATTTGAAAAATTTCAGAAAAAAATTAGAAATGTTATCATCCATTGTGTTTCGGGCAAAATGTTCGATGTCGATAACCCTAACAAGCACCGCCGTCAGAATGGTCAGATTCAATTTAAATCATTTGTGGTTTTATTCAATTTGACGCTTTTTTATCCCTTAAATAAACATCAGACCCTGTTGTGGTTTTTGGACAGTCGTGTCAGCAATTGGGCGGAGTGAATGACCTTTACAAGGTGATTATCAATATTCTCTGTTTATCTTCCAATCGTTGTAAATATGAACCGACGGTTATGGATATTTATTGCTGAAAAGGGTTGTTTACTTCCTTAATCATCGATGGCGTGTATATTTTTCATTTGTAGGTCATTGTTATTTATTCTGTCGTTATTCATAACTTAATAATGATGATTCATGTTGTATAAATTCTGTACTATAAATCGGAGAATTTCAAAACAACATGTTGATCTTTTTAATGGTCTAAAATATGCATTTTTTAAGAACAACGTGACATTCAATATCTGGATCGAGGCACTTGAAATTCTATCATATTTCAATACATACGCTGCCTCTTGGTGTTAGAGATATATGTTAGGTGGTATGTGCAGCTTTAGGAAGAACTTGATCTAGGTAGTGTGTGGAATTTATGACCACTACACAAATACACAACCATACACCTAAAACCGAATGTGTTACTATCACGGAAGATCTACAGTAATGTTTATTTGTAGTTCGTCTTCCCATGATAAGTTTTTTGCGGTTTTCTTACCAATAATGTTTTTCTAAACATATGCAGATAGTACCTAATCTGATGGCCGCAGCCTCTTTCTTCCTATACGTACACTCAACTTGTATATATTTATTTTGTAATATTTTTAATCTGTCAATTATAGTGGGTTCGTCAGTTTATTAAAAAAAAGCGTTTTGTTGATTAAGTCATTTTTGCAGAATTACGTCCAAACGTATTTTTAATTCCAACAAAATTTCCGTTCATAGCGCAAATTACGTTAAGGGTGAAAATGGATTATTACTATTATGGAAATCAGCGTGATTCAATTTATTACAAAAAATGCGTTTTGTTTATTAAGTCATTTTTGCATAATTACGTCCAAATGTCTTTTTAATTCCAACAAAATTGCCGTTCCAAGCGCAACTTAAAACATCATCGGTGAGAATGGATTATTTTTACTGTGGAAATTAGTGTGATTCAGTTTACTACAAAAAATGCGTTTTATTTATTGAATACTTTTTGCATAATTACTTCCAAATGCCTTTTTTACGAGTAATTTCAACAAAATTGCCGTTCAAAGCGCAATTTATATCATCAAAGGTGAAATTAGATTATAACTATTATGGAAATCAACACGATTTAGTTTATTACAAAAAAAAAGTTTTTTTATTGGGTCCTTTTTGCATAATTACGCCCATATGTATTTTTAATTCCAACGAAATTGCCGTTCAAAGCGTAAATTAAATTATCAATGGTGAACATGGATTATTACTATTGTGCAAATCAACTAGCTCATTAAAGGTGAAAATTAGTTGGTTCTGTTATAGAAATCAGCGTGATTCAGTTTATGTTACAACAAAATAATAGTTTTGTGGGTTAGGTTCTTTTTTCATAAAAACGTCCATATGTCTCTTTGATTCCAACAAAATTGTCGTTCAAAGAACAAACTAGATCATCAAAGGTGAAAATGAGTTATTGTTATTATGGAAATCAGCGTCAATCAGTTTATGTTATAAGAAAAAAAAGTGTTTTATGGATTGAATCTTTTTACATAATTACGTCCTTTAATTCCAACAAAATTTCCGTCCAAAATGCAAACTAGATAATCAAAGTTAAAAATGAGTTATTACTAATATTTGAATCAGCGTGATTCAATTTATCCTATTGTAAAAAAATGCGTTAAACATAACGTTTATATGTATTTTTAATTCCAAAATGCAAACTAGATAATCAAAGTTTCTTCTTTTTGTTTTAATTTTGGTTGTTTTTGTATTTGTGTTTCTGTGTATTTTTTGTTTTAATTTTGTTTTAATTTTAATTTTTATTCTTATGATTGTGTGCGGTATATTGTGGGATGAATATTTTTGGTCTTTCTGGAGTGATGATGTGTGAGGAGTTGAATTTCGCAAGATGTTTCCAGTTGTAGTTGAGCGTCACTGTTTGTCAGGTTGATGAGCGTGCAACGGGGTTTTGTTTTTGTGTAATCAAAAATCGGAAAGAAGTATCGATTTATTTTTTCATGTTAAATATCCTCAGTGAGATACAGGCAAAAGCCTAGTTTACTGGGGATACGATAAATGAAAGGCAACAAACCCAGATCCATTAAAATTTGTATGTCCAAATCAAATTACCTTTTGTTTTTTCGCAAATTGTGTATATTTCTTGTCATGTGTAATAATAAATAAATTAAATAAATAAAAGTTAAAAATTAGTTATTAATATTATGGGAATTGGCGTGATTCAATTTATGCTATTATAAAAAATGCGTTTTAGGCATTGGGTCCTTAAACATAATAACGTTTATATGTATTTTTAATTCCAACAAAATTGCCGTCTAAAGCGCAAATTAAATCATCAAAGGGGATAATGGATTGTTACTATTGTTGAAATCAGCGCGATTCAGTTTATCACAAAAAATGTGTTAATGTTACTGCAAAAAGAAATCTCTCAATTTATATTACTTTTCCATACTGGACAGATAAGAGCTACTCTACCTTACTAAAGGGATTAAACATGTAGCACTTGAATTATTATCTCAATATATTTAAGGAAAAAATGTAAATTCGTGTTACAGGGGTAGCGTTTTATTTTTGTTCATTTTTTTATTAGCATCAATATCACCAATCACCTATTGGTTTCGTCTTCGCTGCTGATCTTTGTATTCGAGGATCCCCTCGTTATTCCAACTTCAATTCAGTTGAAACGCGAAGCTGTGCCGTGGCGTTTTTGTTTCTCTCTTCTTTTGTCTTATTTAAGTGAGTGAGTCGTTGCAAAACAACAAACTCGCCGGCCGCCACACCACTGCACTGAATCCTAAAGCACACCAAAGTCGAGACGATCGAGGAACGCCGGCATATTTTTTAACTTTTAAAAAATAATAGATACGACCGAAGTCATAGGTATCCTTATACCTACCTCCGAATGCTAGGCGGAAAAGGTGTCTGTTATTCGAGTGAAGTAGCACAGCGCGGGGTTCGGACCGGTGACCTTTTGCACGGAAGTCCAGTGCGTTACCGCGAGGTCATGCACCTCAATTTGGGTTAGGTATAGATAACATATCTCTACTTATATATACTAAGAAAATAAAAATGTTCAAAGGTAAAGATACTTAGACAATAGTTATTTATCCCTTTATTTGTATCCGTTTCTTCTCATTTCTTCACTCTCTTAGCCTTGTTAAACTATTGTAAGGAAATAATATTCTAAAACATATTCTGGCACATGTCTTTCGCTTCTACCATATCCATAGATCTCGTCATGCATACAATCCTATTGTAAAAGCTTTTTAGTCTTCCATTTTCAGAAGTTGATTCATTTGGTCATACCACATTTTTCTACGCCTTTCCAAACATCTCGTACCTTATATGCTACTTGTATAGATTATTTATAAAATCTTCCATAATTTATTCTTTTTACGTGACCAAACTATCTCAATGCTTCTTTCTTTATCTTAAGCATTAACATACTCGTACATCTGCTTTTGATCCACTTTTTTATTTATTGTCCTCATTCATTATTATCGTATACTGTTTTTCTACACAACGCCTTCATTTCTACCACATTTATCTTTTTTTAATTTTAACTGTTATTCTGCATTGTAGTAAAGTGCCTTATTTATCATTTAACTATTATACGTTGTAGTCAATTGTCTACTTTTCCCTTAAACTATTATTTTAGATATTTGTAGTGTCTCCTTTGAACCTAGAAGAGAGCACTTGTTATTATATGGTTTAAATTTTCTTCTTTTTTAAAAGAATAGATATGACCGAAGTCATAGGTATCCTTATACCCTCGAACACTAGGTGGAAAAATTGCCTGTGTCGTTCGAGGGGAGTAGCACAGCGCGGGGTTCGATCCGACGACCTTCCGCACGGAAGTCCAGTGCGTTACCGCGTGACCATGCACCTCATTGAATAGCCACTCGTTCAGAAAATATGATATGCATTCCTTCATTACCTTTAAAAAGGTCGCACAAACGTAAAAAAACGAGGGTTATAATACGATTCTCACGAAGCGAATGTACAAAACAGTGACAAAAAATGTATTAAATGGAAAAATCATGTTTTTTAATAATTTTCACACCCATATAACTGTTTTAACTATAATATGTGATCCATCTTATTGCTGTAAATTCTTTTGTGTAATTTGTAATATCTGAGCATATAAAAAATATACTTTTCTAAGATACTTTTTAAGCATGAACTTGACACGGTGACTGATGAACTCTGTGGCCTAGTTGGTGAATCGTCTGTACCCGTGAGTCACGAGTTCGTTTCCTATTGAACACATTTTTTTAAAAAGGGTTTTAGCCTGCGTTTCATGTCAGCCCCCTTTAATATCATTGTGGTTAAGAGTACACTTTGTCTCCATCCTTCCTGGGTTGGGTCATGTTGAGTGTATTGTCGAAAGAAAATCCTGTTAACTCATTTATTTGGTCCGTTTATCTTACACGACACCTTTGTCTTGCTTACCTTCTCTCCAGTGTCCCCATGATCACCAGTTTCTCTTGACTTTCACCATTCGTTGTACAATAGCAATATGCCTAAAGTACGTTAGGTTTATTTTTTACGCCTTGTCGTAAGTCTTTTGGTAATCTCCAATTCTTGGATGGTAGAGATGTAAATGTGCCTAGCGGTCCATGGGATATGAAGCATTCCCTACAACACTACTTCTCGAAAGCATACGAGTATATCACGTTTTTTTCCTTCTTTCTCATTTTCCATGTTTCTATTCCAAACAGCGCTATGGAGAATACAAGAGATTCCACTAGATGATTTTTGATGGTCAGATTATTAAAACTGTGCCTGAATAATATATATTTTCAAAATGCTAGTTACGTAACAAACGTTACAGATTTGTAAAGATATTCAGTTCTTCCTTTATCTTATTTTCTCAAACTACAAGTATTACATATTACAAATGAATCTATAAATAAATAATGGATCGATAATTGCCACAGGAACGCAGATTTTCTTGAATGTTTAGAGCCTGGAGACAGCGCATTACTTTTTAGTGTGTGATGCAATCAAATCTATTCAAGTTTTGAAGGAAGAATAATTTGGGAATATAATTGTCATTCTGTATTTTTCCTTCGAAATAACGTCTTAACCGTTAATATCACAGCTTTTTTAGAGTCGAGAAATTTTTATGAAGCTTTGAATATATTAAAATCAATGGCGCGTTATTTTTATTTCATGTGCCCTTTTATATGTAAATAATTTTCCAACGTATTTTTCTTAGCATAAAATTATTGTTATTAATTCAAATGTCTGTTGTTTTACTGAATTTTGTTTTTTTTTGCTTCAATTGTCATGTTGTATTTGAGTGATCAACATATTTTTTTAGTAAAGTTTGAAATGAACATCCTCGGAAATACGGAGTGCCTCAAGGCAGTATTTTAGGGCCCATTTTATTTTTGATATATGTTAATCAATTTTGCAATCAGGGGTAAGATTGGTACTTTTGGTGATGACACGGTTCTTCTTTTTGAGGGCAGAATATTGGATGATGTATAATAAAAAGCAAACGAAGAATTATATATAGTTAAAAATAGATTTACTTATATTAGATTTACTGATATTAGATTTCCAAAAAAACTAAATATATCACATTTAGCTTACTAAAATTCTGGCACCTACGAACAACCTCGAAGAATGAGTGTTTTTTTCCTTCACTTACATAATTGTAGTATTTTCACAGATTTATTAACATGGCTAAACACCGCATGATATGAACATTGGTATTTGAAAAGTTTATCGTTGGTATTGTTGAAAATTGACGTGTTTTATTATGTATTCATCGATTAACTATCTGTAGGTATTTTTCCTTATTTATGCTGCAACACTAAAAAGGGACGTTAAGCTCAGCACGTGAAATAAATTGTACTTAGTTTTGAGCAGTGGAGTAACAGAAGGAACCACTCCTACCGACTTCCTAGACCATCGGCTATAAAGAGCCAGATTTCAAGATGCGCTTTCAAGCACTCTTATTCCGAGTATAGTCACGCCTGTCAGAAACTTTCAGACAATATCGCGTCATTCTTCACACTGCCCTCCGATTCGACTCGTGGTCCCTATCGGGGTCTTCTCCGCGTATTTCCTTACAAATCAGTCTGGATGTTCTGGACTAGTTTGTTCTCGCATTGTGTCTGACCCAAACCAGTCTTTTTGATCACATTATGGAGACTGTATTTGGTTGCCATAAGTTTTTCCTTAGCTCGTGGTTGTGTAGTGCAAATATGTTAGTTTGATCCTATTTTCGAAGACCTGTGGAATATTTCTTATCTTTCCAAGTCTCGTATCCATAAATTTGTGAGAAAAAAGTTTGTACACAACGATACATTTTTGGTGATATACCTATAGATAGAGAACATACATGCTCTCTGAAATATAAAAAAATGGAAATGTATATTGTTTACATTTTTCAAGTGCGTAAGAGGTCATGAAGTGTCGTAATGATGGTTTCGAACTTTATTCTATTCAACGTTTTAAATTTTATTTCCTTTATTTACGGGATGTTCGTTTGGAGAGAAGTATAATTTTGACGTCGATTTATTTTTCATCTAATAAATTGGTTGTTCCAAATCAATCCAATAGGGCGGGCTATTATGATAGAGTTTTTTGCGTTGCTGGTCTTGTGGTGTGGAATGGTCTGTCTCCATCAGATATATGGGTGACGTATGCAGCTTTAGGAAGCACTTGAAGATAATCCTTTTTAGGAAGTTTTATCAAAATTTACGAGTGGGTTCGAATCCTGAGTTAGATCGTTTTTGAGGAGAGTTTGCTATCTAAACAGCGTTATATAAATTGTCGTTTTATTATTATTATTATTATTACATTCTCAATATCAATCAATACAATCAAACTCGATTATGTTTTTTTCCCGCAAATTACATAATTAATGTATTCATTCAGCCTACCGCAAATTGCATTTACTTAGCGAAGTGTACAAACATTGCGTGCATCTTGTATTGCATCTACTTGGGTTTGCTTCTTGTCGTTTCTTTGAATATTTAACCCTTTTTGTGAATCTTTGTTAGAATCGAGAATTACTGTAATGATCGTTGAAACGGTTTGTTAATGCACAATCACTACAAAAAATGTATTACCTATTGTTCTTTTCCGGAGCTATCTGTTAGTTTAGTATTCTCTTAAGTATGTAGTTTCCTCATTTATGAGGAATGTTTTTATCTTGTTCAACTTTATATGCAATCTGTCTACACCGTGTATGGTGTAAGACTTTGTGCATTACATTAAAACGTGCTCTTTCTTTTTATTTTTATTGAATAAAAAAATCTACAATATAATACAAACATTTGCCAAATACCTATAAACAAATTTATATCATAAGAACTAATCTAATTTATATACAATATTACAACTATGAACTAACTTAATTTAAATTTTCTACTTGTAATTTTTATTTTTAATAATCTTATTAATTAATTTGTTAAGGGTTCTTTCTATAGTAATAAAATTACAATTAATATAGCGTCGTTTGTAGAGTAGGTTTTCCTCAAAGGCGCATATCCATATTCATTTACGGCTTGGAAAATTAGACATTGCGAGCCAAGGAAAAGAGGTTGATTAACGTATTTGAGATGTTGTGCTAGGGAAAATTACTTAGGATGTCATATACTGAACACATAACAAACTTATCTACTCGTATACTGCAGGAGCTGAGCATTCGAGAAAGACTCTTTCTTGTATATCTGAAACGCTCTATTCAATTTTTTTGGATATACAGTTTCTGAAAAGAGTTCTGGAAAGTTTATAACAGTTGATTGCCTTGGGAGGTGTGCCGGGAAGGAGGGGAAGAGGTTGGTCACCGATGTGGTGCATTGACCAAATTAAGGAGGGCTCTGGCTCAAATATGACGAGCACATCAATAACGGTAGACGAAAACCCCGAGACATTTATAAGAAAAATCCTTAGTGATCAGAAATCTATGTTAATAAATATTTTCTCGTTTTTTGTATGGCCTCATATTTTTTAGCTCTATGAAAGTAAAAGGTTTTTTAATTTTTTTTGGTTCCCAACCTCTGTGCTGAATTTTTCTCCTTTGTTCTAATATTATTGTTTTTGAGGCGTTGTTGTTGAGAGATGTCGGACGTGCTTCGCGAACACAATAAGCCACCCCTGCACAATGAGATGCCTTCTTTAATACTAAACTCAAAAAGCAGGGATTCAAAATATTTTGCTCGAGAGCCGTTCATGTTATAAGGATAGTTTATGGAAACAAACAACTCTTTTGCTAAGTCCAAGTTTCATATTTTCATCAGTCAAGGTGGGCATCACAACACTATAATGTATTGTCATTTTGCTACATTTGATTTAGCACGTTTGTTCTCTCTCTCCCTGGCTCCATCCCAACTCATTGTCTGCGAAGACTGTAGGGGTCAGCTCTCCTCGTCCTCAGGTTGTATGTCTTCTGTCCCGGACTACGTCCCCCAGGCCATGCCTCTGCATCAGGTTATATTTTTGCACCACCCATGAATTCTTTGGTCTTCCTCTGGTTGTTATTCGAGGAAGATCCATGGAGATTGCCTGGTTCACAATGTGATCGGGTGCTCTGCGTCCAACGTGCCCATACCATCTCAATCGCCTCTCCTCCATCTTGCTGTTGATGTCTGTAACACCCAGGCTTCCACGAATGCGTGAGCTTCTTATTTTGTCTCTTAGGGACACACCTACTGACCATCTTAGCATGCGCATTTCAGCAGTTTCTAGTTGCCTAGAGTAAGAGGTAGCTGATTTAGCACGTTTGTTGTATATTATAATACATTCAATGCTATTTTTACCTTGTTCCCTGTCGATAACCTTCTTTCAATGCTTCTTTCAACTCGCCCATCACATTAAACCTACAGCATAGAGCACACCAAAGAACATGGCCATAAATCTATTATATTTTCTCAACAAAAAAATACTTAAGATAAAATAAAATATTCAGTCTTCCAGTCAAGACCTTAGATTGAGGAAATACTGAAGCTGAATCCTCCTGAACTCAATAACATCTACATAAAAAATATCCACCAAACCAGTTAGGAAGTTATTCAATTGAGATTCGTGGACACTTGCGGTCTTCTGCTTCTGATGATCTGAACCTAAAAATAAAAACTGTAATAAAAAAAACAGTACTGAGTGCTTCGTTTATCACAGAAGACACAACATAATTAAAAAAAAAACAACTTACATTAAAAAACATTTAAACAAATGCTAAGAAACAATCATAACAAAAAAAAATACATAAGCATTCAACTACACTCTCATCACATTCTCACAATACTAGAAAAAAATTAACTACTCCTATATTCATTGTCACCAACACAATACGGGACCGTCCAAAATCAGACAGCCTGCACTGCACCAAACCTGGCGCTACTCTTGATAACCATGTGAAAGGGGAATACAAAAAAAAACATAAAATTAACATGTGCATATCACAAGCGCAACCAAAAGTCAAAATCGTCCATACAACACTCAATAAATAACAAACACAAATAATACATTAAATAGATTCCTGGAGCTTACAATCATGTTGAAAAAAAAATCGTGATAATTTTCTCTAGGGTCCGTTGAATGCTGTTTTCCAGGAGTCACGAGATATTTGCTTGATGGTATGAATGAATAATGAATGCATCAATAACTAACTTTAAAAGGGGTATTAAACCTTGTCTGATCATGATGGCATAGCCGTAGATAAACGTTTTACGAGATATCCACCTTAACTTTGTGTAACAGGAGAGGAAAATGTTTGGCCACATTTATTGTTTAAGGAAATGATTTCAGTTATCTTTTTTATGCTTTTGAAGAGAATACAAATTTTAA
Source organism: Odontocerum albicorne (assembly GCA_949825065.1). Lineage (NCBI taxonomy): Eukaryota > Metazoa > Arthropoda > Insecta > Trichoptera > Odontoceridae > Odontocerum > Odontocerum albicorne. The sequence continues at coordinate 19,165,251 of OX463849.1, read as the reverse complement.
TGTAATATTCAACACGTCGTTGCCTTTGGGCAGCGCTAAAAGTTTAGCATCCATCTTGCGCTCACCCTATTAACGCCAAGACGATCTTGCAGAATTCGAAGAACTGTGGTTTTGGAAAGCTCACACCTTGCTACTATTTCTTTGAATTGTAGTCCTCTATCTTGTAACACTTACACTTCATAAAAGGAAAAAATAAGTAAAATAAAAAACTTATTTTATATTTTTGTGTTCACCACAGGTTTAATTAAGGTTCACAACTAGTTTCGAAGACCACCGCCTTCTTCGTCAGGTGAATATAAACTAAGTTGCTAAAATATATTCTGTACAAGTGTAAATAACATAATATAAAAGAGGTGAGGTAGGGGAGTGAAGTGGGGAGAGATGTAATACAATGGTGAAGGGGGCGTGGAAAAAAATATGTGAAAGTGAATGTGAATCTTTAAGACAGGGAAGGATTTTAAATTGGGAACATATTAAGTAGAGGGCTATTATGAAAATTGGTCTGGTTATTGATGATATTTAGACTTAATTTTATAGATTTTTTAATCTCGAGAATTTCCAAATTGTCAAGATGCAACCCCCCTCGGTTTATATGTAGAATCCTCAAACCACGATTAATATCAAACGAATGATTGTTTTCGATTACGTGGTTAGCGAACTCTGAAAAATTAAATAAATAAATAAATAATAGGTTTATTGATAGCAACATAGTATGTACAGATTATATTTAAATAACACTTCTAAAACACATAAATTGCAGTAATACATTAAATACAGAAGCTATCAAAAGGTCTGGGCTCATCTAATAGCATCCCCTCGGCCAAGATACACCCCACCAATATAGGGTTGTTCAGGCATCTTAAATTTTCCTTAACTCGTTTTTCAAAATTTCTTTTTTCTTGCCAATATAAAAATATGAACAATCATTACATTGTAATTTGTAAACTCCGGATTGAGTAAGTTTACGTTCCGTGTCTCTATTGTTCATAATTTTATTTTTTTAAATTTATTGGATGTATAAAAAGCTGGTTGGATATTATTAGGTTTTGTTTTGGACACCGTTTGGGCTAAATCGTTATTAATATAAATTATTCGGCGCCATTGTTTCTGTTGTATTTGAATAATTTGTGGATACAAATATTTGTTTACAAACATTTTTTTTAACTTCTGCTGGTCTGTTTTGATGAGGATCATCCTCAATCAATTTTCAGCTTAAATAAAATTGTTTAGTTCAGTCTTTCACTGTGGAATATGGTGGAAATGATTCTCCGTATACAGCACCTACGTAAACGTCGTTTAATTTTTGCTGGGCTTTTCCCTTTTGAAAGAAACTTGATAATTGCGGGATATTTAATTTTGATTATTCAGAATGTAACGAAACACCACATCTATCGGACTTTAGTTGACACATCGCTGATGGTAGAGGTATTAACTTTAACATCGTCTGACTATGCACCAAGTTTAGCCGGTATGGTACATGCTCATACACGCTGTAACTACGAGCTACGTATAACCAATGTAACTACGAGCTACGTATATGAGCTATGTATAATAGCTACGTAACTACGTATAACCGAGCTTTAAAAAAATCAGATTTCAAGATATTTATGAGAAAATGAATTACATATTTCTTATTTCTTCTTTTTCACAACAACAACGTATCGTGTGTTTATAAATATATAACATGTTGTTGAGTTATGAAGATTTTTTACTGCTGATATTTTTAATTATGCAGCCTTACAGGTTGAAAACCTCCGTCGTGTACCATAAAGCACCATAAGCAAAGTACAAAAGATAAATGTTAACGAGTGCAGTTCATAATTTTACCGAGGTAATTAGAAATTATTACCCTCCGCCAAGCGAAGATTAAAATGATCAGATAGTTGTTCCACCTTGATGAAACTGTGGACTCTGGATAGCTTCCTAGTCTTTTTTGATCCATTTATACAAAGAATCGAAGAACAAAACATATTTTTAATGTTATTTTAACACCTTGTTAAAATGGTGTACATATTGTTTTAAATTTATTTTCATCTCTTTTTATGTGTAAAATTGATTAGTTTAGACATTTACTGTTTTTTTTTCTTTTTATGTTATCCAAACACTTTGTTTTTCACCAGCGATTGACACAAACTGCGTAATTTTTGTCAGGTGGGCTGAAAGAGTTTGTCGTAGGCCAATAAACCCTCTAATCGTTTCTATATGTAACAAAGTGCCAAAAGAATAAAATAAGATGAAATTAGCTTTTTTGAAAACATCGTTATATCCTTACGAAATAACATAATTAAATTACTACGAGAAAAATATAATTGCCCACATTTGCGGCCTAGTTGGTAAGATGTCCGTCTTCCACTCCGAGTGTTGCGGGTAACATTTCTGTTTTTATTCAATTTTCAAAAATGTTTAGGCTGATATGTTTCAAGATTTTCACGGTTGTTTTCTACTATTTGAAACTATTTTCGGAACATTTTAAACTGGTTTCAGTCTGGTTTTGACTTAAGGCCTATTTAACATCTTTTTGGTTTTTAAAAAATATTGCCACATGATAATAAGCCCGCCAGGTTGCACTGTATACAACGAAAGTGTAGTATTATACATTAAATCTGCAACATTGTCTTAATTCGGTAAAAAGTATTATATTTTGTTCTTCTAATAAGCTAACGTGCATCTTTACAATTTATAGGCCAGGTCAATGACATTAGTTTTGTGTCAAAATGTTAATATTTTTTTCCTTAAAAAAGTATCTAAAAAAATAAACCAAATAACAATTTGAAAATTTTAATTGATGGTCCCTTTCCGCATCACATATGAAAAAGACTCCTAATCGATAAAGCGTTGAAGTATATCTGAAACAACTTCCAAGTACCATCAGATTTCATTAATTCCACTTCAGAAGAAGAATAATTAGATGCGCCAGTAATTAGTTGTGGCCAGGCCTCCAGGTGTCTCCTCTCTCCCATGGCTGGTTACGTTAATGGTGTCGTGCAGTCTGAGGTCTGCGGCTCCTGGTGTGGAAATTTTTAATTGCCACCACTTTCCGTCCTCGCTGCTTTCTACTTACTTCTCATTCTATCCATCAAGTGGAGATGGAAATAAATACTAAAACTTGATTCAAACATCACGCTCAATTATTTGTCTCTTATAATGTTTGCTTTGTGAAAATTGTTCCCTTCTTCCTTACGTTTTTCTGGATCTGTAAATTAGAAGTGAAATCTATTATTCTGACTGACACACATTCACTTAATTTGAAAATGTGTTATCGTTACCTGCCTCGAGGCTGGTTTTTTTTTAATAATTACTCTCGTACAAGTCCTGATGACTTTTGACTTGCAAAAACTAAAATGACATAAAAAGTAACCTACATTATACACGTATTACAAAGGTTTCAATATTTTTAACGATATGCCAAAAAGTGTTGAAGAAACCGAAAGCATCTTGACTTTTTATCTACATGTTTTATACAAAAAATTAAGGGAAGATTGACGTAAAAAAATATGAATGTTTAAGTTATTGAATATAAAATAGTAGACGTACTCGTAAGTTAATTAGATTCAAATAAGTTTATATATTTTTTAAATTAAATAAATAAACATTGTAGTAGTAATAAAGGAAAATTCAGATTATGTTTTTTTTATAATATTGTATTTTAAACCAGATCCTGGGTGTCTTTTTCAAATGATATATTGTATAATATTTTCTATACAATTTGTTAAAGAATCCGTGCGAATCAGCTGGATGAAACCATTGCTTATTTCTGCTTGTTACGTTAAAAAAGCAATATAATAAATCCATCTAGACTGTTTCCCCTTACTATTGTGAGCATACAATATTTTTTTAGGGTGAATCTTTAACATGCTGTGCATCAGATAGAATACTGATGAGACAGTGGAGAATGAATGTAAACCGAAAAAAAGAATGTAAGAAACTTTTCCTTTGTATGGTCTATATTCTTTGATTTGCTTGTCTATGTCTATGTTCTTATATGAGTTACAAAACATTCTTTGCCAATGTTTGATTCTCATTATATTTCGGACTGGTTTCGCTTATAATCTTTTTCATTTGAATTTATGTTATGTTGTATAACACTTAGCAGACTTCAATAAAAATGTATTCAATGTTTTATAAGTAAAACCATGTGTGCAAGTGTAATTGGTACAATTATTATAGATTGATTTGTATTTGATTGAAAGCTAGTGTATTGCTTAAATAATTATTTATAAAAATATTTGAATGAATTTAAGTTCACAAGTCAAATTGATGAATACGAAAATTGTAATATTTTTTAAATCATTGTTTCCTCTCAGTTCAGATCGACGTTAAAGAATATTCAATTGAATTTGTTTAAATTTATTATAAGGCCTTTTCGGATCGTCTAACGCTATCGCTAATTTATAAATCATGAAGAAGTCAAAACTCAAATTTATGAAAATTATGAATGAGACTTAGTTCAATAAAAACGATGTATTCAACAAAACGCTTAAAATTGGAATATTGATAAAATTTTGTTCGGTATGTTTAAATAAATTTTAACAAAAAATATGATCTTCAATGAACTTGTAATAATTTTGAGCAATCTCAACACTCGACGTATACCGGTCCCGCTTGTTAACGTGATAAACTAGATTTGCGTTGAGTCCCGTGTTTTAACGTGATGAACTAGATTTACGTTGAGTCCCGATCACGTGTTTTAACGTGACAAACTAGAGTTGCGTTGATTCCCGGTCCCGTGTTTTTACGTGATCGGTACCTTTTACAAAGAGGACATATTACTGGCATCTAGTTAAATTTAACCTTTAATCAATAGTCTCCTGATTTCTAACATGGGCAATATCCTAGATAATTAAAGTATGCATTCATTCTGACGTCGCGTCATCAGTATGCAGTCAAGTGTCAGATCTTGAAGATTCTGACTTTTGAATCAGGAGATCAACAAGTCTCGGGATCCAAAGAGATCCTCCAAGCAGATTGACAAATAACGTGTCTAAAGATGTGTTGATATGTATTCCATCACCTGACAAAAAATAATCTCAGCAGAACTTGCAAGGCATGTGCTAAGCACAAGAAGAGAAGTATGACCTGGTACATGTATTGATATAGTTATTTATTTAACATCTGTTCATCTTTATGCACATACAATCCGGCGTGCTTGTTGCCAGGCGGCAATCTCTTCCAACCAACCATACAAAAGTAAATGGAGCAAGTTCCATGGTCCCATAAATCATTCAAATGACTATCCATCCCCACGAAATCCATAAACATATACGTGAGCACATGCCCACGAAACCCACAAAGACGGACAATCACCCGAACATTATTTTTCATATAAAGTGAGATATCATCAATCAAAAGGAAAGGAAGGGATGGTGGAGAGGAAAGGAAAAGAAAAATCAGGAATGAAACACGTTATTTTACTGACTAGAAATTAAGAGTTTTTTCAGTCGCTTCTTCAAGCATGCCAAGGACGGAGCGAGTCTTGTATTGGTTTGTAACTGATAACAGAGTCTCATTGCATGTACAGTAAAGGACGACGTAAATAAAGAGGAGCGGTGAGCTGGAAAGGCCAATAAATAGTCTGTTTGGGCGTAGCGCTAATCCATGATTGGAAAGACGCTGAAAATTTTCGATTCGAGAATTTTGAAAATCATATTAAACTAAATTATTAAAGTGTTATATGTATAAACAAATATACAAAGGTGTTTACAATATTTCTAATATTTACTTAGATATATTATTTTTAAGTAAACCCTTCACTAAAAAACAGATCCCTCAAAAATCAACCGGGCACAGGGAAAGGTTGTCTTGATTTCGATCGGGTTTTAAATTGTTAAAAGGAAAAGTTATCATTAATTCTTCAAGTTCCAAATCTCTATAAAGGATTGCAGCACAATATTGATAGATGAAGAAATTTCAAGGTTTTTGCGTGATACACAAGGCAGTACATACCTAATGTTGCATTTTCTAAATAATGCCAATTTTGTACGTGACCATACTTACTCGACGTTCAGTTTAGTCTGCCTCTGTTGAGTTGTTTTTGGGTACAACAAGGTGTTATTTTTATGTTCATTTTTCTAGTGTGTCCGTTCGTGACGTTTGTTTTTGATAAATTACTTTTCAATGTGAACATGAAGACTTGCATTTACTCTGGCGGAGTTTTTGATTTTTAGCAAATGTGTTTGTTAAATAAAGAGTATTTGTTTCATAATTAATGATATACGAGTAAAATATTAATTCCTTCATTTATTTATTTAACAATTAGAAAACGTAATCATAGTACGAATGGATGCAGAAAGAGAAGATGCTATGAACAAAAATACATAAATATCAAAACACTAACATGACTCATACAATATCCTGTCAAAAATATGATAAGTACCGCACACAGCAGACCAGAGAAGGCCCAGAACTCTTGTAATTTATCTATAATCGTGTGTATCTTTTAGTTTAAAAAAAACATGACTGTCGTGGTAAAATGATCAAGAAATAAATCTCCGTCTTTCTATGCGGAGGTTGAGAATTTGATTCCCGTTCGTATTCCATTTTTTTAAAAAGAGTATTAATCAGATTTTCTTTTCGATTTCTTAAGCCTATTTCTGGTTGGTTGCAAGAGATTGCCTCATGGCAATATACCAGCCAAATTGTATTGAATACAACGAAAACCTAATACGATACGTGACTAAAGGCTCGAAGAGAACAACCATTTTTATATAATTTTTTTTGGATCCTATGCTATAATATTAAAGGTAAAAAATTGTGATATATAGTAAACCATATTTATACCGTTTAATCTTTTATGGGTTAAACCCCACAGCGTCAAATATATTTTGAAAGAAGGAAACGTAAATTTAGAGAAATCGTAGGAGTTGTATGAGAAAGTGTATGGATGTAGAAGAGGCGAAATATGTCTGTCGAGATAGGAAACATGGCACTCTGTACTCTCTGCCTACTTCAACAACGAATTGGTAAGTGTATGTATATAAATAACAACAATAAAAGTGACATGTCTTCAATCGATGATACAAGGCGAACGATGATACAAGGATGGCGAATAGAAAGGCAAATCGGGAACGAAAAACGTAACATTTAATTTTAAGATCTATTCATAAAATTCTCGATAAATCCAATTTTTCTTGTTTTATGTAAGCGTTGTTCCACTAATAACAAATCTAATTACTTGACCACTATAAAATATGTGTTCCACAGCAACGTATGAGCAGAGGTCCATAAATTCGCGGAATGAAGGGGTAGAGGGAGAGGGTGGTAGTACGCATGTTCCGATAATACGACTCATTAGTATAATATCCCTAGATGCTGATGGAGGATATTTGAATATCCTCTATCAGCATCTAGGGATGTCATAAGTGAGGGCAAGGTGGGTACCCAGAATGCTCACGTCGCTTTAAAAACAACAACGCGTCGAATGTTCGCGACAGTTTAAGAACCTCTGTAGAAATAACAAAGATGAAATTTTCAGCCGAATTGTTACTAAAGATGAAACATGGGTTCATAATTATGAGCCTGAGTCGAAGCAGGAGTCCATGCAGTGGCATAAAAAAGACACATAGCCCCCTAAGAAGTTCAAAATCAGCTGGAAAAAATATGGCTACATTTTTTTGGGATGCGGAAGGCATACTGCTGATAGATTACAAAGATAAGGGCATCACAATAACTGGAGAGTACTACTTTGGTCTGCTGATGCAGTTAAAAGAAGCTGTGAAGGAGAAAAGGGGACGAAAATTGACAAAAGAGGTGCTGCTTTTGCATGAAATGCACCCGTGCACAAAAGCAATTCTGCATTGGCTTCTCTTCACAACTGTGGCTTCCAAACATTAAATCACCCTCCCTACAGCCCAGACCTGGCTCCGTCTGACTATTATTTGTTTCCAAATATGAAAAAAATTACTTCGAGGGAAGAAATTTACGAACGATGAATAAGTTAAAAGTGCAATTTCGGTTTATTTTGAGGGCAAAATAATAATTTTTTCGTGGGTATAAATAAGCTAAATGGTGAATATATTGAAAAGGAAAAATATTTTTTCCCCTCTTCATTCCGCGAATTTATTGACCTCCCCTCGTATGTAAGAAAAGATGCCTAAAAATGAAAATCAGTTTGAAAGTATTTTTTTGTAGATCGTTAGGCGGCTTGTTCAAGTTTTTAAAATCCTATGTCCTATGCAAAGAAGTAAAATAATGCTTATTTTTACTACAGAATAGAGGTGTCCTACATAGGCCCGTGTCCATGAACACGACCCAAGCTAACTCAAATAATGTGCGTACTTTCACTTCACGCACAGACACCAAGTCATATTTCCCAATGCGTATACGGTCTTACAAGCTTTATATATATTATGTTTCGGCACTTCATAGAAAGGAACAGGTTTAAGTAAAATTGTCTGAAAAGTTCATTGAATATAGCAAGTAATTTTCCTTAAATTGTACAGAATTACTTGAGAATTTTTGTTAGCTGTACCATGTTCTAGATAAGAATACGAGTACGAGTACATAATCTGCAAATATTTTCAAATATTAGACAAACATAGAACACGAATGGGCGGTCAGGTCAGCACTGATGACAAAGGTGATAGAATTTCCGTGGTTAATATGTTTATTGTTGGAGATTTGGAATATGAAATATTGAGTCAAAGATTTGGAATATGCCTCTGTCTGTATATGATCTCTGTCTATTGGAACAGGCAGAGATCTCCATTTATTTCTATATTTGAATACATTATTAGCTTTTGCAACGTTCACGCTACTTATACTCTCCTACTCGTATTATAACGGCTTTTCATTCTTTCCTCTTTCACAATTTGATTCATTTAGTCATGTCACGTTTTTCTAAATCTTCCCAAACTTCTCGTATCTTCTGTATTACTTATATAGATTATTTTTGTAAATTTTTTATCATTCATTCTTTACCATCTCGAATCATATTCATGCTTCTTTCTTCAACTTAAGCAATACATCTTCTTTCAAACCGCATTCCATTTTGAGCAGAGCAGCTTTACTTCTTTTGAAATGCTTCGGTCAGTAAAATTCCGACGCTTGAGAGGAAGTTTATTCTACAAGTCAGACGGAGCCATATCTGGGCTGTAGGGAGGGTGATTTAATGTTTGAAAGCCACAGTTGTGAAGAGCAGCCAATGCAGAATTGCTTCTGTGTACGGGTGCATTGTCATGCAAAAGTAGCACCCCTTTTGTCCATCTCCCCCTCCTTTTCTCTTTCAAGGCTTCTTTTAACTGCATCAGCAGACCAGAGTAGTATTCTCCAGTTATTGTGATGCCATTATCTTTGCTATCTATCAGCAGTATGCCTTCCACGCCCCAAAAAAATGTAGTCATAATTTTTCCAGCCGATTGCGACACTTTGAACTTCTTAGGAGGCTGTGTGTCGTTTTTTGTGTCACAGCATGGACTTTTACTTCGTATGTAATAGGACTATGCGTTCTGAAAATGAAATCCAGATAGCCGTAGTATAGCTGAAATACAAACGAGCTTAGTATACTACGGTTCTGGGAGAGCATGCTCCTAATACACAATTCTGTAATGAAGTACGGTGTCAGATTATTCAAGTCTTTAAATATCATAATATAATAACTTGAACTCCGTCTTCCCAGAATACCTTGACCCCTGAAGCTCCTTTAATATCTAGTTTTTTTATACAGTCTTTATAGTATATAGTAGTTGTATACAGTCGTTGCTGGGCCTCATAGTCGAGGATCCCGTCGCCATTCCAACGTCAATTCAGTTGGAAAACGAAGCTGTGCTGTGGAGTTTATTTTTTTTAAGTGAGTGAACCGTCGCACACCAGCAAACTCATCGGCCACACCGCTGTACTATATCCGAACCGAAATAAGACGATTGGAGCACACCGTCATGTTTTTTTTTTCTTTCTGTTTTTGAAATAATATATGTGACCGAAGTCATATGTATCCTTATACCCCCGAACACTTGGCGGAAAAAATGTCTGTGGCATTCGAGGGGAGCACCTCAGCGCCGGGTTTGAACCGGCGACATTCCACACGGAAGTACAGTGCGCATCTCAACAGTACAGCGTGGCGGGTTTGCTGCCACGTGGTAATCTCTTCCAATCAACCAGAAAGGTGTTAAACAAGCTTTAAGTGAAACCAGATTGGAACCATTTAGAAAAAATCTTGGTACCAATCTGGCCACGCCCTGTTGTAAGACAGACGTCTTACTACGAGTAACTAGGCTATGAAGGTCGACATGAAGACGCTTCGTATCAAATCCACATCTTTGCGATATTATTATAATCAATATTTACACACATTAATTAGTATTCATTATTCTTGGTTCTGAATTTTCGAGATTCAGATATTCAGAATTATAATTAATAGAAATTATGTAATAGATAATTGCTTATCTTGAGCCAATAAGATTCTATTATCGAAATTACAATACCTCCCATTATCTGTGTTGTGTTTATTCTCACAATTTTCAAGGTGAAATCAATTTTCTAGTAATATTTTCATCTTGTAAATTTTATTTTTAATCTTAATAATATCTGTCGTTTAATATGCATAATATTGGTAGTTGTACGAGTTTGCTGCTTAATTTTTATTTATCAGTTTTCTCCCCTCAGTCTCTTGAAAAAGAATACACTTGATGTTAACTGATTGCATAATAGCGCACTGAATTTCACCCTGCTTTGTCTTAACCTAGTGTCATTCATTTGTCGTTGAGTTTCGGTTTTAGATCTTTCTATGTTGCGACATAATATGGTTTTAGATCCCATGGTAAACCCATAATCTTTTGTATCATTTGTTGAGAAACATGAAGTTTTTTTTGAGATCTCTGTTATGTATAGGTATTGCAAGGAGGCCAGCGTCTCTATTTCAAAGAATGTAAAATACACATCAAGGATTTTGAAGTGGTCGTTGGCTAGTGGAAGTCTCGTATTCAAGATGTCGAATGCGAAGGGAAAAGCTCCTGGCAGGAAAGTTATGATACCAGCTGGTTAAAGGATCTGGGGATGAAGAGGCAGAGCGAGTGGAGGTGATACATCTGTGCTCGATTGTGCATATCGAGAATTGGTCTGCATAACCACAGGAATAAGTGTACAATAACTCAACACAACTGCCTGACACATAGAGGGATGTTTCATATCCATTGTCTTTCGTAGATATATGACTGCCAAGATACATACATGTCATCGTCAGATAACAGATCTACAAAGTTTTCTATCCAAGCGCACAACTTTCGCCTCCTATACATTCATACATGTTATGCCCAATAGTTTATCACTCGTTCTTGTATTCACAATATACACTTCAGAATTGTGTACTCGTTTAGTCATTTATTTGCTCCACGTGTCCAAACCATATTAAATGTCCTTTCTATATCTTACTTAAACCATCTATTTTATCACTGTTTTAATTTATGATGTCTTCATTCCGCCTTTTTTCATACATTGACACTCCAAACAATTGTTCTTAGTTTCAATTCTAAAAAAATAATATGACCATAATAATATGAATAGTACGTTGAATGCGAGGAATGGCTAATAAATATATTACTTTTGCTTAAACAGAGGAGGAATAATTTTCTCTTAAAATAAATGTTGTAGTGAATAAGCTAGTTTGTCAAAGTCTCGGAAATAAACCGATGGGCCTCCCAGGAATAAAAAAGTATCACACTCTTCCACAATGTACCTATGCCGCCACACTTGGCAACTCTCCACATGAGGCCATGAGGGAATCGATGAAACCCCATACGTTGAAAATATGAGCACAACAATTATGACCATGGGTATCTTCATAATTCCCTAACAACCGGTTCACTTCAAATTCTTGTCATATTTCGTTAAAACCTCATCAAGAACATTTTCTTCGAAATCAGTTTCTGGATTGGATTTTCTATATTTATAATAAACTGACTTACTATCTTGTCTGCCAGTATTAACTAATTCCTCCTTTATCAAAGAGTTGAGAATCATCGACAGATTGTCCGCAATATGCCTACGATAAGTCCTTCGATTATTTGGACACGTTGCTCGTTGCCAAGGAAACACTGAAGAAGCTTATGATCACTGGAAGCGTAGAAGGAGGACGTAGAAGAGGAAGAACCCCAGTGCGTTGGGCTGGGACTGACTAAGTGAGAGACGCTAAGACCACCCTTAATAATTGCTCTTCGAACTGCAGACTGGACTAAAGGAGTAATTATTTATCTATAACTAAATGGATAGTAAATTTCTACACATATCTTTCAGTTTATTTGAAATATTGAATTAACATACCTCTGTGAAAGTATCAATTCAATGAAATATGTATTTCATATTTAAACTTAAGCTTAAAAAATCATTCCATACAAGCCCATACAGAGCGATGCAAAGTTTTTTCGATCATCTAAAAATGAGTAAAATGTGGGCTGGATTCTTTTTGCAACTATATTTCCATATATACCTTCTTTTGGTAGATTTTAATTTAACATTTTCTATATATAAAGCTTTGGAAGTTATTTAATTTTTTTTAAATGTCTTATTTCATTTTAAAATGCGAACTTTAATTCAAGATAAATGCTTTTTAAAATAATTTATCTTAAATCAAGTTTAGTCTCTTTACAATTTTTTCTGTCTTTGAAATCCGATGAATTCTGAAAACAGTATTGATTCTATGCTGAATTGTTTTGCTATGGTTTTCTAACCATATCAATCCCTTGTTTTGCTTAGAATATTTTCGTCAAGAGCTATCATGGGAATCATGATGCTCAGTCATGAACTACACGACAGGATGAATGATGCTAACTTTCTTGTCTAATTGCTTCATATATGACTATATTTTTTGACATCTGTTTGAATGTCTTACGTAAAACTGCTTACACCAATGGTTTAACGGTGACTGAACTTGGATACACTTTTGAAGTTCTGGTTTGATGTGATTAGAGTATTCTAATAAGTGAGTCTACGAACAAGCTGAATTTGTTTAAACACTTCATTGTACAATGTACAATTGCCTCTTCCGACCAACCAGAAAATAGTTTGCAATGGCGAGTAAAGCATTTAAATAAAATTGAATGATAAAATATAGAACCGTCATGAGTCTGTTGTTAGTCGGCAGCTGGACGAAGGCTGGTCATCACAGTATCAAATTATACCATATTGTGGAAGTTTTATACTAAGCTCACGTTTAAACTAATTTTCACAAATATGGTGCTGCTTCTCAGAACATCATATTCAAGTAAATGGATCAAAATTATTTTTCGAATCTTAAAATAAAAATATATAATATGCCACTATGTGATATATAACCATCACGCCATTTCCATGTCAGGGTAGGAGTTTCAACGTTTCCTTTTTTAAAAATATCATTCACTTAATCCAATCATACTTTCCTTGGGCTTCTTCTACCACGCCTTCCACTTACATTTGCACTATGTATTTGTTTGGTTAGTCTTTCTTCATTCATTCATTTTGTATACCCAAACCATCTCAGAGTGATCTTCTTCATCGTGATATACTCAATATATAAATATTCTTTGTTTCATATTTTTCATTGTTCCTTGATCATCTAGTGTCAATCCACTGTATGATGAAGGTCTCCTTCGACGTCCCTATCACTTTCTATTTCTCTCCATTCTCCTCAATATTTAGTTTTATATCAATGTTAACTTCTTATTTATGGTAAAATACTAGTTCTGCCAGAATCAGTTTTCAAAGATGGTCGGTTAAATTCAATCGATATCGGTCTGAATTCACCATTCCAGCCAAAAGGGATCCAGTTTTTGCCAAGCAAAGGTACAAAAGGAATTCTAAAGATTCTCGGGCGCATGCTAAGCAACCACATTTGGTAGGGATGTTTATATTCAAATAATTATTTATGGTACTAAAACATTCTCATTTGAACCAGTTGTTCAAGTTACTAGAGAAATACACTTTTGTTAGTTGTATGCCGTCGTCTCCTGTTGAATTGTATCTTTCGGATCGGTTTCAGAACAGATCTTGGAGCTCGATCTCATCTTCATCGAATAAAAGTATTGTTCCGAATCAATCCGACAGGGCGGGGTATTATGATAAAGCTTCTGCCGTTCCTGGTCCCATACCGTGGAATAGTCTTTATCTAAGTGTTAGAGATATGGGTTACCGATGCAGCTTCCAGAAGTACTTGAGGGCAACTCGTTTTATAAAATATTATCAAAATGTATGATTATATACGAACACTACACACATACACTAACTACACTCTACCTAAAGCCGAATGTGTTACTATCCCATGTCGGAAAATGTATGATTATATACGAACACTACACACATACACTAACTACACTCTACCTAAAGTCGAATGTGTTACCATCCCATGTCGGAAAATGTATGATTATATATGAACACTATACACATACACTAACTACACTCTATCTAAAGCCAAATGTGTTACCATCCCATGTCAAAAAATGTATGATTATATATGAACACTACACACATACACTAACTTCACTCCACCTAAAGCCGAATGTGTTACTATCCCATGTCGAAAAATGTATGATTATATATGAACACTATACACATATATTAACTACACTCTACCTAAAGTCAAATGTGTTACTATCCCATGTTGGAAAATGTATGATTTTATTTGAACAATACACACATACACTAACTACACTCCACCTAAAGCCGAATGTTTTACTATTTCATGTCGGAAAATGTTTGATTATATATGAACACTACACATATGCACTAACTACACTCTACCTAAAGCCGAATGTGTTACTATACCTTGTCGGAAAATGTATGATTATATATGAACACTACACACATACACTAACTACACTCTACCTAAAGCCGAATGTGTTACTATCCCATGTCGGAAAATGTATGATTATATACGAACACTACACACATACACTAACTACACTCTACCTAAAGTCGAATGTGTTACCATCCCATGTCGGAAAATGTATGATTATATATGAACACTATACACATACACTAACTACACTCTATCTAAAGCCAAATGTGTTACCATCCCATGTCAAAAAATGTATGATTATATATGAACACTACACACATACACTAACTTCACTCCACCTAAAGCCGAATGTGTTACTATCCCATGTCGAAAAATGTATGATTATATATGAACACTATACACATATATTAACTACACTCTACCTAAAGTCAAATGTGTTACTATCCCATGTCGGAAAATGTATGATTTTATTTGAACAATACACACATACACTAACTACACTCCACCTAAAGCCGAATGTTTTACTATTTCATGTCGGAAAATGTTTGATTATATATGAACACTACACATATACACTAACTACACTCTACCTAAAGCCGAATGTGTTACTATACCTTGTCGGAAAATGTATGATTATATATGAACACTACACACATACACTAACTACACTCTACCTAAAGCCGAATGTGTTACTATCCCATGTCGGAAAATGTATGATTATATACGAACACTACACACATACACTAACTACACTCTACCTAAAGCCGAATGTGTTACCATCCCATGTCGGAAAATGTATGATTATATATGAACACTATACACATACACTAACTTCACTCCACCTAAAGCCGAATGTGTTACTATCCCATGTCGAAAAATGTATGATTATATATGAACACTATACACATATATTAACTACACTCTACCTAAAGTCAAATGTGTTACTATCCCATGTCGGAAAATGTATGATTTTATTTGAACAATACACACATACACTAACTACACTCCACCTAAAGCCGAATGTTTTACTATTTCATGTCGGAAAATGTTTGATTATATATGAACACTACACATATACACTAACTACACTCTACCTAAAGCCGAATGTGTTACTATACCTTGTCGGAAAATGTATGATTATATATGAACACTACACACATACACTAACTACACTCTACCTAAAGCCGAATGTGTTACTATCCCATGTCGGAAAATGTATGATTATATACGAACACTACACACATACACTAACTACACTCTACCTAAAGCCGAATGTGTTACCATCCCATGTCGGAAAATGTATGATTATATATGAACACTATACACATACACTTACTACACTCTATCTAAAGCCAAATGTGTTACCATCCCATGTCGAAAAATGTATGATTATATATGAACACTACACTCATACACTAACTTCACTCCACCTAAAGCCGAATGTGTTACTATCCCATGTCGAAAAATGTATGATTATATATGAACACTATACACATACACTAACTACACTCCACCTAAAGCCGAATGTGCTACTATCCCATGTCGGATAATGTATGATTATATATGAACACTATACACATACACTAACTACACTCCACCTAAAGCCGAATGTCCTACTATCCCATGTCGGAAAATGTATGATTATATATGAACACTATACACATATATTAACTACACTCTACCTAAAGTCAAATGTGTTACTATCCCATGTCGGAAAATGTATGATTTTATTTGAACAATACACACATACACTAACTACACTCCACCCAAAGCCGAATGTTTTACTATTTCATGTCGGAAAATGTTTGATTATATATGAACACTACACATATACACTAACTACACTACCTAAAGCCAAATGTGTTACTATCCCATGTCAGAAAATGTATGATTATATATGAACACTACACACATACACTAACTACACTCTACCTAAAGCCAAAATTGTTACTATCCCATGTCAGAAAACCTGCCAAGGTTTCTTTATAGTTCGTCTTCCCTTGATACGTTTTTTGTGGGTTTCTCACTAAATATGTTTTTCTAGACATATGCAGATGCAGGAACGCCACCTTCTTATACTTACACTCAACTTATTATATTATAACACTACGGAGACATTGTAATTTGTTTAGTCAAACACTGTTCATTTCACTTTATATAACGGTATAACCCTACCAGATTCAAGGTTTTCACCTCATCATCAGGGGAGCACAAACAAGATTCTAGCATAAAAAAGCCATCAAACACTGTTTATTCCACTTTATATATAACGATATAACTCTACCGGTGTTAAGGTTTTCATTTCATCATCAGGGAAGTACAAACAAGACTCCAGTACAAACAAGACGTCTTGTTTGTGCTCTCTTGATGATGAGGTGAAAACCTTGAAAAAATTTCAAGATTTTCATCTAGTATGGTTATGCCGTTATATAATATAAAATTATTTCACCTAGGGTTGGGTTATACCGTTATATAATATAAAATGATTTCACCTAGGGTAGGATATACCGTTTTATAATGTGGAATTGACAATGTTTGACTTAACAAATTACAAATTCAGCTTACTTACTTTATGTTTTTGTAATATTTTTAATCTTTTAATAATAATAGCGCGTTCCATTCCCGAGTTTAAGACACTCGAGGAGAGTCTCGGCGCTATGTAAATTGACTTTTTTATGATTATTAAAGTACTCTGAGAATATTAGGCTTTTTGGTTTGACAATTCAACCTGGCGAAAAAGCTTTGTGAGACCAGACTTTCATCGCGGCATTCACCTGTTTTATATTCCATTTACGAACAGATCTACCCGTCAGAAATATTTCTTGATTTTTCTGAGACATTCACTTGTTT
The DNA here is from genome assembly GCA_949825065.1 of Odontocerum albicorne. Classification (NCBI taxonomy): domain Eukaryota; kingdom Metazoa; phylum Arthropoda; class Insecta; order Trichoptera; family Odontoceridae; genus Odontocerum; species Odontocerum albicorne. Next base: position 19,147,700 of record OX463849.1, on the reverse strand, counting down.
CATAATTTCGTTAACTTAGTTAAAACGGTTCCAGAGTTTGTTACGTCTGCTAATAATACTCGCACGCGTTTAGTACATGTTCAAATATTGATATTTAGTAACAATGTTATTGTTTTCGCAAAAACGGTTTATTGATATTTATATTGTGCGAGTTAATTTGTTCAATTTAACGGTTATTCGATTTAAATTTAGAACCTCTACGGCGTGTAACGACATCACAACTTTGTCTATCACGATCCCAATTGGACGCATATACGCATTAAAGATCCAATGAGCTTTCTAACTACTTTATTTTTTATTGAAAAAATAAAAATTTAAGCGTCCTTGACATATCACAGCAACTTAAAAAAACAAAAGATAACGGGTAACAAAAAAAAACAAAAGATAATACCTTCTTAAAGAAAACTTACAATTTAGGATACATACATGTAACATACACATACACGTATGTATCCTAAACTCACACATACACGTATGTATCCTAACTAAAGTGTATATTTTTCAAATATGGTGCATAAATATTTCAATAGTACAATACGGAAAGTAAAAAAATAACCAAATATAGTGTTTAAGTATGAATGTGAACTAAAGCTGATGTGTTGAGTAAGATGAAAATGAACACTGAGATGGTTTGGGCACGTGGAACGAATTAATGAAGATATACTAACTTAACCAACTATACAGTGCAAATGTTAGTGGAAAGTGTGATAGAGGAAGATTAAGAAAGGTATGGTTGGATCAAGTTAATAATATTTTTAAATAGGAAAAGTAAGGAATTTGAGAGCTGTATGAGAAGGTATGGATGTGAAATATGTGTGTTAATATAAGAAAGTATGTCCTCTCTGTCTACCCCAGCAGGGAAATGGCGTGATGATATGTATGTATGATGTTTTACTATTGTTTTTATTTATTTAACACTTTTATTGCAAATACAATCTGGCGGGCTTATTGCCAGGCGGCAATCTCTTCCAACCAACCAGACAAAAGTAAATTAAACAAGTTACGTAGTCGCATAAATCATTTAAATGACTATCCATCCCCACGAAATCAAAATAAGTCATATTTTTTTAAATTGTTTTGTGTATGTATGTTTTTTTGTACTTGTCATGTTTGGTCCTTGTATGAATTAGGGAAACCTGTAATGTGCAAAGGACCTGATTTTTTTTTATAAATTGAGTTTAATACATGGCGTGTAAATATTATTAAATTCAACCAACAATACATACCCATAAAAAATACGTTTGACTTTAAAATAAAATTTCTCTCAAGATGGTATTACAGGGTAAATTAAAATAAAATTTCTCTCAAGATGGTATTACAGGGTAAATTAAAATAAAATTTCTCTCAAGATGGTATTACAGGGTAAATTAAAATAAAATTTCTCTCAAGATGGTATTACAGGGTAAATTAAAATAAAATTTCTCTCAAGATGGTGTTACAGGGTAAATTAAAATAAAATTTCTCTCAAGATGGTATTACAGGGTAAATTAAAAAAAAAGCTGATGAAATTAATTACCAGACGAACTCTTTTACCAGAATGTTATTCTTTTTATATATTTTTGAGTTTATCGGCAATTGAACCTGAAATCCTCGGGTGGAAATCAAACGTCTTACCAACCAAGCCACGGGGTTCAAACGAGTTACTGAAGGAACTGTATGAGGAGATGTATGAATGTTCAAGAGAAGTAAGTATAATATTTCGTGACAGAAAAGTTTATCGCGCTCGAAAATGAAAAATACATCGACTTACTCGTATGTACACATAACATACTCGTATGTTTAAAGACATTGTAACAAAACAGATATTTTCTTACATAAATGAGATATTTTCTTATTTATAGTAATAATGTGTATTTATTGAGCTGGATCGTTTTTGCAAATCTAGTACAATTATCATTCCATAATTCTCTCTCTACTTCTCCCACGATCTTCTCCCCGTTTCCAATTTCGCTCCGAGAATATATCTTAATAGCATCATTCCTTTTTCTGTCACAGGTGGGAATATTTTTTTTCCACATTTATATTTCAGAATATAGGGTAAGATTAAGAAAGTTTTCCTATTTTATGTTAGGACTTAACGCAATTGAAATTCGATACCCGAAGGACGCCATTATTCAGGTAATCCAGGTCGGAATATATCACGAAAGATCACGGGTCCGTCACGGCTCCGTTATCATTTCTATTAAAGGATAGTTCAAGTTGAAAAAGGACAATTCTACTTAGCAGAATAGTATAACATAATAGATGAAGTTACATCACTTTGGCTGGGCTACATAAATGGGGAACGATCCAATTATAATCTGCTGTGTTGATGATGTAACAATCGTTGCAGAATCTAAAGACGACCTCCAAAAGTTGTTGCTCCATTAGGTTCCATCTTTCATTACAAAAATGTAATCTAATGTTTGATGTTAATAAAAAATGCAGCGAGATGCCAACTGATGATCGATGGCAAACCTATTAAACGATGACAGACCTGTCGAAACCTAGATATTTGATCGAATTTAAATATCTAGGTGTCGATTTGCTCAGTTGCAATGATCTCAACAAAGAAATAAGAAACCAATTAAATAAAGTCGCTACTGTATCCGGATGTCTAAAATATGTGGTCTGGAATAACATTATGAAAGACAATGTCAACATATTCAAAGTACGTGTGAGGCCAATCATGATTTATGGAATCGAGTCTAGAGCAGATACAACAAAAATAAACAAAAACATGCTCAGAACTAATGAAATAAACCCCCTTAGAGTTATTACTGGCAAAATAGAGATATAGCTACAAATTCCCGTATTCAAGAAATATTAGAAGTAGAAGATATTGTGAAATAGGGTAGAAACCGTAGAAGAAACTTTCGAGGTCACGTGGAAAGGATGGATAACATTAGGGTTCCCTACGTGGCAATACGTGAAATACCCCTTGGCAGTCGTTTCCTAGGAGGATCGCCAAACATATGTAAGGTTAACTGGGAGTCATCTCAAGAGAGGCAGTTCTGATGATAAACCACAGTTAAAGGAAAAATAGTCGTTCAAGATCCGGCGACGATATCGGATCTGTGATAAATTGTGAAACAACCCGGTCTTAATGAACCAATTATTATATTTATACCTCTAAAGCTGAAGTTATCTGAGTTATAATAAACCACAGGTAAAGGAAAAATAGTCGTTCAAGATCCGGCGACGATATCGGATCTGTGATAAATTGTGAAACAACTCGGTCTTAATGAACCAATTATTATATTTATACCTCTAAAGCTGAAAGTATCTGAGTAACCTGATAATGATTACGTTTCCTCTATTAATTTATTCATTTTCATGTTGAGCTGAAATTTTCATTTTTTAAGCTCAACATGAAATTTTCATTTTCAAATCAAGCATTTTCAAACTGCTGTTTGCTCCCAGTTACGCTGAGAATTAATGTTTTTAATCGTCTCATGCAGTACATCCTTATATATCTTGCGCTGATCACCGTGCTTCCTTCTGCCCTTCGTCAGCTCGCAAAAGATGACATTACTTGGAAATCTATATTCAGGCATGGAGAGCCAAATGGGCGTAATCAGGAACCTGTTGGGTCGAGCTGTTTTTTGTAATCAGGGACCCAATCGAGAGGGAAAACGTAGACAAGCTGCAAGTACTGAAGCTTCTTGATCTATATGCAACAGGATAGGCCAGGCCTATCACATAGTCATCTGTAGTGGCACCAACGCCAAGTACCCTGACCACTCACTTTGTATTGTGCCTTGTATTATACTCGTCACGTGTAATGTACATTAATTAATTCAATCATTCTTTGTTTGGACTATACATTATTAATTGTCACTAAAATTTAATTATTCAAGATGGCCTGATGATGTACATTGATTTGTATAGTATTCAATTGAAAGTTAATGTGTTGATTGAATAATTATTTATAAAAATAATTTAATCAATTTAGGTTCAAAAATTAATCAACGAATTAGAAAATTCTGTAATATTTTGAGAATCATTGTTTCCTCTCAGTTCGGATTAACGTAAAGGAATATTCAATTGAATTTGTTTAAATTTATTAAAACGCCCTTTCGGATCGTATAACGCTATCGCTAATTTATCCGTCGTGACCCCAATTATCATCTAACAATCCTCTCTCACTCTCTCTTCTACGCTTACGCGATCTTCTCTCCAATTTCGCGATGACAATTTTTACTCCCATAATTTGATTTCAACTTGTACTACGGCTGGAGGCAACGATGCCATTATGACACTGCTTCTCAACATGTGAGTTGCGAATTTTTTTCTTGTAATTGGTAGTAGTTTATTAGTTAGGTAGTAGTTTATTTATTTATTTATCAATAATAATAATAAGACAATATATATAGCACCATTTAAAGATCAGACTTTACTAAAAGCCTCTCTTCCTCAGGATTTAAACTCATTATTATTGATTAATTAAGAAAAAAATTAGGTGTATGTACAAATTTGGTAAGAAAATGTCATAGAACGTACCAAGGAAAGACGAACTACAATGAAATCTTAATACATCTTCCGATATGTGATAGTAACATATTCGACTTTAGGTGGAGTGTAGTGTGTGGTATTCATACATAATTTTTGATAATACCTCCTAGTAGGTCTGTTTTTAAATATTTACCTAAAATTGCACACGCCACCCATATCTTAAACATTTGAAAAAAGACGAAAATTTGAAATATTTCTCAAAATAACGAATGTGAACCAAAATAAAGATCATCAATTCATTCGATATTACTCAATAATAATATGACTAGTGCGGAAAAAATAAACACGTCAATATGACGAAAAACACACTTATCGACTGAAACAAATCAAGTAATAGATAAATACAATGGAATATGGTGCACAGGTTCAGGAATAGAGTCTAATTAAGGTTGGAAAAAAATAAACGATACTTAGACGTTATTTACATATCAAGTTACAAATTGGTAAAAAAGAAACAAATGAAAAATGAAAGTATCGATCAAACTTCAAGATATATTACGTACTAAAAATGATAATCAGCATCAAAATTGAAAACATCATCAAAACTTGAATACACAATCAAAACGGAAAAAAACCTTGGCAAAAACAGAAAAAATATAAATATGACATAAGTACATAAAGAAATCAATTACGCTTTTTAATTAAAAACTGCTTTAATTTCACCTCGATTAATCTATTATTAAAATAGTCATAGTAAATAAAAATAAATTTTGTTTAATAATTTTCAATGCGAATGTATGTGGACTGTACACACTGATGACATGATAGTGTTAGTGGAGAATGGAAATAAATTATAGCGTATGCTAAGTAAATTGTACGAAAAATAAGATTGAAAAAAACATGAGAATAAATATTGAAAATTTCAAAATAACGTCCAAAAGCTTCCGGTTTGAGCAAATTAAAATGTATTTGAACAGCTATTGTCGGCCACCCCACGCATGATCAGGCAATGTCGCGTTAAATTTGATACCTTAGTAGTATGTCAACTAGAGTCGATAGAAAACGCGTTGTTTCGTTATCGTTTTATTCGGGAATGTTAAAAATGAAATAAAACGCATTTAATCGATGTTTAATTTCTGTCAGACTTTTCCATTATTTTGATAGAAACTTGATAGCTGCGCGATATTCCATTTTTAATATTTTAGAATATAACTCAATTTTTCTATCGCTGTAATTGGCTATTACTACTGAGGTTCAATATATCAAATTTTAGGTGTTGCATCGTCTTACCATGCGGTGAGTGTGGCCGGCGTGGTGTCTTTCTATACATGCTCTTAATTGTTCAGACCGGAAAGTTTTTGACCTTGGTGGTATGTATCGATTGTGTTATTTAAATACATTTCTTATTAAGACAGAGTCTTCAAAAGATTGAAAACCGCTATAAAGCGACAAGAGGGATTTCGTGTTTCATCAAAATTTAAAGGACTTTCTATCAATTATAAAAATTCCCTTGGAATTATCCTTACCGCAGCGCAGCGCACAGGTGATGCAAATTTTCCTCTTGATTTCATTATAACTTCGTCGAAATATTGTGTTTGAGTCATCTTATACAAGTGCCTATAACTTGACTATAAATTATTCTTTAACTTTTATGAGCCTTAGGAAAGGGTCATAGTAAGAGTAAGAAAATTTACAGGTTGCTAAAATAAGAAATGATTTCATAGTAAAATCTTTGGTTCATTGCACCGAGAGGCTCGTTAAGGAAAGAAAACCGTTTGGATTATCACGACACACCTGGTAAAGACAGCTGAGGAGGCTAATTCCATTATACCACAAAGTTTGAAAGTTAAATCAATAACATTCGACCTTAAAACGGTTAAAACCAATACGCGATAAAAAGAACTATAACATCCATGACCGTTTCGCTGTATTTCGATTTTTGTATTCAATATTTTTATTCACGAAATATTAGCACATTCCAAGAACTATTTCACCACGATCATAATAGATCCATTTACATCACTATGATATTGTATCACATATCTATTATCTGTTTGAAAGAAGTAAGGTCTATTGTATTTAACAAAAACAGGATGTCTCTATTTACTACAAGTTTATGTATGCTTTGCTTATTTTTGCTATCTTCCATTTGCTTTGAATAGGGGACGACCTTCATGGTTTGGGTAATGGATGTCTCATTCTTTATTATTTTGCTCTGATTTAAATACAGACAGTCCTCGACTTGCATAAATAATTGGTTCCTAAAAAAATGTTAACAAAAATGTAATGTACGAAAGTAGAGCAATATAACAAAAAACCTTAAAATTGTGTTTAAGAATACTTATTTTACATTTTTATCAAATAATTTTAGTGAAACTCTATATTACAACATTTAACAATAAATTATTTTGTTATTTCATCAATCCCCGCCAAACGTGTTTCTACCTCCTATCTCAAGACCGGATTGGACGATCTTGCTTTGTTACGAGAGCAAGACGTAGGTCATATTGGTGTCATGTTTTATCGGAAGTGCGTGTGGTCTATTGACCCAAAGAATAGTTTTTTTTAGTGATGGAACCTTTTAAATTCTTTGATTATTTTATACTTTTTTTTTGCGTATGCCCTTGTGTATCTCTCATTCCTAGTCAGTAATTCATTCCTGATTTTTTTCTTTTCTCTCCACCATCCCTTCCTTTTCCTTTGATTGATGATATCTCACTTTATATGAAAAGGAATGTTCGGGTAATTGTCCGTCTTTGTGGGGTTTGTGGGCGTATTCGTTTATGGATTTCGTGGATATTCATTTGAATGTTTTTTGCGACCATGTAATTTGCTTCATTTGATTTTGTATGGTTGGCTGGAAGAGATTACCGCCTGTCAATAAGTCCGCCAAATTGTTTTTTTATGACAAAAGTGTTAAACGCAAATATCTAATGTTTCTAAATTCATTGTTTTATATATATTTTGTGACATACTCGTATGTATTATAATATTTTAACTCTGCCATCCATCTATGAAATTATGATTTTTCTCTAAAATATAGTTGGCGAATTCTGAAAAAACGTTATTGGATAGAAAACGCTTATATTCTTGTATTTCGATGCGTGTTCATTTATATCATACCAATATAATTATGTTCTTTGACAAGCACCATCTCTTTTATATTTGCCGCTTTTAATAACTTATTTTACAGTTCAGTCCGATTCCGTCATCAGCCACGCTGTTACGTTTCACAAAGGTTCTGATCGAGGTTCAATTAACTCATTAACATCTTCGTTGTTGAAATCCATATTAAATCTAACCATAAGATTGACTATTTGAGTTGGGATGAGTACGAAATATCTAGTAAAATGCACTTAACTCAATTATCCACTGGTAAATTTACAAGTGTGAAATATATACGACATTGTACGCAAGTCGAGGATTGCTTGTAACATTATCAAATGCTAAACCTGAATTGACTTTTCCATTAAGGCTTTTGAAATATTTTGTAAAGTTTGTATTTTAATTTAATTTAACCAAGCTCGGGTGACTGATTTGAATTTCTTTCTTTTCTTTCCAATACACAGTAGTTTCCCGAACCCTTTCACCCCTATTATTGATAAAGCCTCCTACTATATTTTAAAGAAATTATCTGCTTGTTATTACTTGTTACTTTTTATTCTTCAGTTATTCAGTGGAAAAGGGGATTCACCAATATACTTCAAGGAGAATAGTTTGGATTCATTATCATCATCATTCTGTACTTTCTATCAGAAACACACGAAAAGTAATAGACTACTGACGTCTGTATTATTGTGAAAAATATTCCACACATGCTACACTTGCAATCTCTTGATTCATTCAATAATGATAATGCAACAAATTATCGGATAAAGGAGAACTTTGTGTTAAGAAATATTTGACCACACTGTAAAAATGAGTTCTAAAAGACAAAACTAATACATGTACACAGCACCGGTACAAAGGTTGTAGAATAAGTGAATTGCTGTCGCTCAATCCTCGAACATTCCAGCGTGATTCTAATGAGTCTCGGTGATAGCTGGGTGAAGACATTTTTTTGTTGACTAGTAGAACTTTTAGCACTAGAAATAAAACAGTAGAAGTTTTAGACGAAAATATATTTTTATCATTTTACTTCGTCTCGTGTATAATATCACACGTCGGAGGTACATCGATCCGACCACTTACGCCATCACCCTTCGCCAGCTCAATGCTTACCAAGCGGTCATTGCACGCAAGGGCCATCCGACCATAATGTTGCGATAATGCGAGGACCACACAAAGGGTCGTTTGATTACAATAAAATAATATTATATTACAAGCAATTTTTTTATAACAATGTTTACAGGCAGTGCCATAAAGATAATTACTAATCTAGGTGATGCATACGTCCGATACAATATATGTCTGAAACTAATGAATAAGAGGAAAGAGTAGAATAATATTTATTTGAAGAAATTTCAACTCAGGGAGAGATAAAAATTATGAGATACAACAGATCGTGTACGACGAGATGTATCGATGTGAACGGAGCGAGAACTGTATGCATTGAGATAAAGGTGTGAAGATCTGTCGTCTCTGCCTACCCCAAAACTGACATGGCTTGATAGTATGTTTGTGTATATTTTTGATAACTTCTCTTAAAAATTACAAATTAAAACAATTTTTATAAGTTTCTTCTTATGCCGCGAGTCTGTAGAAATATGAAACTAATTTATTCCTTGAAATATTAAATTTGTTCACAATTGAACGTAACATATGTAACATTTTTAAAGACGATATGGAACTATTTTAATTCCATTTAATAAGTTTGATATTTTTGCATAAACAGGAATTCTCCACGCTTTTTCAATATTTCGAAAACCGCGGACTTGCCAGAAGAAGGATAAAAGTAAAATTATTGCTGTGGTGATACATGTACTAAAAAAAATATTGGAGTGTCAGCGCATGAAAGAAGACGAAATTAAAATACTAGAAACAAATGTATGGATAAAAGGAATGTCGTTAGTGAGAGAAAAAATGGAGCTTGAATGGTTTGGACATGAGGAGACAAAAAAATTACGAAAGGATGATTTTCGAATATACAAGTCGAAAATACATGTGTAGAAGAGGAAAATGTGGGTGAATAAAGGGGATCAGATTTTCAAAGAAGGTAGAGTAAAAAGTATGAATAATAGAATATTGTCCATGCTGAGACATGTGTGATCTGTACTCTTTGCCTACCCTGCAAGGGTATTTATCTCGTGAATTTTTCAGTCCAGACTATTTCGAAGAAGTGTTAATTTTATGGTTTATTAAAAACAAATAGTACAATATTTTTAAGTACATTTTATATATTGTATTATATATTTTTAAGTACATTTTATATATTGTAGATACATATCTTAATTATAAAGTTTTATTAATCATTTGCAAAAACTATTTCATAATATAATATTTTGATTCGCACCGTCTCGCGCGTCTGGAGATAATACTCGGACAATACTAGTGTGACCTTATTTCTGATTAAACTCGATATTGGATCCTTTCTCTCGTTTCCTTGACAATATGCTAATTCTTTCTATAGAGTTTCGCGACATTTCATGCCCCGCAGCTTTGGGTCTACACTGATCTTGTACCTTGACGTCTTTGAATAAGCCAGTTTTTATGTGTTCGTGAATTTAAATAAGCAATTATTCTTTTTACGTGCCATGTGTACGCATTAAAATTGGCTTTCTGTTATTTATATATTAAACATTTCATTCTTTTAAAATTAATTGTGATATATTCCATTTTTGGTTATTTAGGTATTCTTGGAGCCATGCACAATATTTTATTATATTTATGATAGGTTTAGAATATGTAGATTGGTTTTATTCGATAACAGTGTATTCATATTATTATTGCGTAATATTTAATGAATTAAGAATCTTTATTTTTGGTAAACGTTAGTTCGAGTAATATTTGAATCGATCTTTGTCCACCACAAATTGTAAGATGTATGGGTGGCATGTGGAGCTTTAGGAAGCACTTAAAGACAACCCTTTTTGGGAGGTCTTATCAAAATGTATAATTCTAAAAGAACACTATACACATACATATCACTACACCGAAATCCGAATGTGTTACTATCACATATCGGCAGATCTTATAGGTTTATTTGCAGTTCGCCTTCCCTGGTTAGCTTTCTGAGATTTTAATCTTAATCTTATGGCCACATCCACCGCCTTCATGCCCCTTCACGTAATAACAGTAGGTTCGAATCTCGAGTTAAAGCGCCCTTGAGGAGAATCTGCTTTCTAAACGGCGCTATATAAATTGTTATTTTATTATTATTTATTGTGTAACAATCTGGCGGGAGTATTGTCAGGTGGATATCTCTTCCAACCAACTATACAAAAGTAAATAAAAGAAGTTTCATAAATGATTATATTGTACATACGCTATCAACAATAAAGTGAGATATCCTTCAACCAAAGGAAAAAGAAAGGGGTACTTATGAGGAGATGAAAAATATGAATGAACACGTATCAGTACTGATTTGATATAACAAGTATGCTAGTACTATAATGTAATGAAGAGTGACAATATTTTCTGTTCTAAGTTTACTTTTTTTCTTCGTCTAACTGAACGTGATTATCAATCATCAGTCTTGTGGGCTCGATTCCCTATCGAATAGAACCTTACTTAATTAAATTGCCATCGAGGGGACTTGGCTCACTAAATAACGTAATGTAAATCATATCTTATTATTCTTTTGGATTTATTCATTTTTAGTCAATAATTTAACGTAATAAAGGGGTATTGTGTTGAAGCATCTAATTTAATGTTCAATATTAGGAAGTGACATCTGAGGACTGAATAAAGCTCTCGTAAAAGATGGCACCAGTAGACCAACTGTTTTGGCTTACTTGGAGAGCCTTGAATAAACTTTGAATAGGGGTTGGCTAGATTCAAGAGGAACATGCAGAGATAAGGTTTATTGTATGCAAATAGCAATAAATATGATTGTGGTGCTATACAGGACCCATAACCTATGCTAACTTGTCCGAACATTGGGACTACTTATTTGCTCGGGGTAAGACCTGAGTAATACAAACTATAGGGTGATCTATTTTGATTTCAACAGGAAACACGTGGCATAATTAACAATTGATGACCCGAACGCGGAAGTGAATGGCTGTTAGGAAGTCTATTGAATGTTCAATAATAAATATGAATAATTTATGTGTATATGCTTTATTTCATTAGCATTAAAATCTACATCATACCGTGGATTCAATGTTGCACCATGTAATGTATTATAACCATTCAAGTCGATATTTTGATCAGTATAACCAAAAAACAGGCCTCTTTAAATAATGTAGCAATATTTTCGTTTTCGTCTGTTTTAAATATTGTTAGTGTATTTGCAGAAAGCTATTATTAACAGACGGTTAAATATTACAATATATTTGATGAGAAATGTACATTATATTATATTTTTTATGTATTATTTACGAGTATAGTTAAGGCATTAACATTGTGGAGGTTTAAATGCATTGTAATTTGTTTTATCAAATACCGTTTATTCCACTTTTTGTGACGTTATAACCATGCCGGTTTCAAGGCTTTCACCTCATCATCAGGAGAGCACAAATAAGACTGAATTCTGTTTGAACTGGTACCGACATACACGCTTCTAACGGTAAACATTTGGGTTGGGGACTGTGGGTGGAGGGAGGAAAGAGACAACCTCAGCGAGCAGCGACGAGATTCTTCGGCGGGTTTCACGGATACCACAAAAATGTACATTATTCAGTGAATTTATTCAGTTCTGCCTGAACCTCCGTTGTTTAGTTGGTAAGACGTTAGTTTTCCACTCGCGGGTTTTGGGTTCGATTACCGATTATGCCTGGAAAAAAGGCCCCAGTCTGGTAAAATAATTAATCTGGTAACAATACTCGTGTGAGTGAGTTAGCATTTTTGTGTGCCATTGTAGTATTGCCAACACGTGTGAAGATGAATTGCGAGTTCCACGCTTACCTAGTTGTTCAAATAATAACAATAAAATGACAATTTATGTAGCGCCATTTAGAGAGCAGACTCTCCGCAAGTTAGAGCAACTTGGGATTCGAACTCTTTATTATTGACATTAAAACTGATACAAAAAAACTTAAGTGTAAGGATGAGAAGGTGGTAGCTGCGACTATTAGATTTCGATCTAAATTAAATAGTACTAGAGAAAACGAAATAAAGAATTTTAATTTATTAAGTATTACGCAACAATAATACTAACGTATCAACTGGAGCGAAGGCTTGATATATTAAACCGAAGACAATGCTGTATCCCGGCTACGCTATTCAATATATTCGCATCGCTAGTTCGGATGCGTTGAAGGATACTACACGAACGAATGAAAATGCTTTAATCTTGTAGCTACATTTGCTTACTTTTAGGTAAAAAGAAGACACTACAACCACGTAAATGGATGAAGGAAAAGTAGACACTCGAAGAAATTTTTTAATATTATATTATTGTATTTTATTACACTTTCGTTATATTAGGTCCTTACATATGAAATTGGCGTTTTGCCGTACTGGCAACTTTGATCTCAAATATCTTCTCTTTGGTTAGGAATTCCAAATTCAAATTTATACAGCTATTTACTCAAGTATTTGTGTTTCGAAAATTATAATTCATTTGTTTTTTCCTCAATTGTTTTTTTTCTTTGCGTCACTCAGTTTACAAAATGGAAAACTTGAAATATCGCGTTATTTACGAGTACGAGTTCCACCGTGGCACCAGTGCTGCAGAAACGGCTCGAAGGATTAATGATGTGTATGGCGACGGTGCCGCAAAAGAAAACACAGTGCGTTTTTGGTTCCAACGTTTTCGTTCTGGAAATTTCGACCTGCAGAACAAGCCCCGTGGACGGCCGGAGACCAAAATTGATAATGAAGAATTGAAGGCTATTGTGGAAGCGGATCCATCGCAAACCACGTCCGAGTTAGCTGCAGGCTGCGGTGTTAGTGATAAAACTGTTTTAATCTACTTGAAGCAAATTGGGAAGGTGAAAAAGCTTGAAAGGTGGGTACCTCACGAATTGAGTGAAGCAAATCAACAAACGCGCGTTGACTGCTGCGTTGCATTACTCAACCGGCACAATAATGAAGGGATTTTGAATCGAATCATTACCTGTGATGAAAAGTGGATCCTGTATGATAATCGGAAGCGCTCATCGCAATGGCTGAACCCTGCCGAACCAGCCAAACCATGCCCCAAGCGAAAATTGACTCCAAAAAAGTTACTTGTGAGCGTTTGGTGGACTAGTGCTGGTGTCGTTCACTACAGCTTTCTTAAATCTGGCCAGACGATTACGGCAGATGTCTATTGTCAGCAACTGCAAACCATGATGGAAAAGCTAGCTGCTAAACAACCGAGGCTGGTTAATCGCTCTAGGCCACTGCTGCTTCATGATAACGCTAGACCACACACTGCACAACAGACGGCTACCAAATTAGAAGAGCTTCAATTGGAATGTCTAAGACATCCACCGTACTCTCCGGACCTTGCCCCAACAGATTATTATTTTTTTCGAAATTTGGATAACTTCTTGCAAGGGAAAAAATTCAACTCCGATGGGGCAGTCCAAACCGACTTCAAAGATTTTATTGATTCCCGTCCGAATGGTTTTTTTAGTAAAGGGATCGATGAACTACCTATGAGATGGCAAAAGTGCATAGATAGCAATGGTACATACTTTATTTAATAAATATATTATATTAAAAAAAAAATCAACTTTATGTTCCTCCCAAACAAAACGCCAATTTCATATGTAAGGACCTAATATATAGTAAAACCTGGTGGGCTTATTTTCATGTGGCAATCTTTTACAACCAACTATAAAGATGTTAAAGAAGCATAAAGTGAAAACCAAACTGGAATCCTTTTTAAAAAAAAATCTGGGTATTAGCGGGATTTGAAACCGCAACCTTCGGATCGGAAGACAGACGTGTTCCCAACTAGGCCACGGAGTTCGTCAGAATAAAAGTGAAAAGGGAAAAAAAAGTGAACTGAAATTACTCAAAATACTTTTAGATATTACACTATGTGTATATTAAAACCTGAAACTGATGTTTTTTGTCGACTAAACGTATAAAAATATTCGTTTTCTATGAAATTTATATTTTTTAAACAGCTCCTTAAGTCAATAATGTAATTTTTAATATATGAGCTGCATTTGAAATACCTAATAAAGTTATTAAGTTTGTGGTTACCAATAAAACAATTCATTACATGATATTTTAACTTGGACTGCCATGCAACCTGTCGTGTGTTGGAGCAGTTGTATTTTAGAACATTGAGTTAACGTGTTATTTGACATGAAAAAGCGATAATGCATATTATGCAGTGTTATCTAACTACAGTTTTTTTAGATCACATTTAAGGAGTTCAGATAACCTTTTACCAATTTAGATAACCTTGATTTGTACGAGATTTTAAATACACATGTGTCAAAAAACGCGTTAATGTTTTTTGATTGGTATCTTAGTTTTATTGTATGTGAGCAAATGTTTTACGTGTAATATTAAATATGTCCTTGAGTCACGTTGTTTCTTTGCTTTTATATCCATATTTCCGAGAAAATCATTTATTTGAGTATTGATCCCTTTTCTTCGTAGATTTGATTATTATTTAGATGCGCGTGTATGGCGTGTAAAATCAATGTTACACTTGATGGTCTGCCCTTTTATCCTGTGAGTTGTTCGAAAGAGAACGTGTTATGGGGAAGCACTATTGATAGGATTTGATTTTGTCGATACCATAGGAATGGAATTATTTTGATATTATTTTTCGGCTAAACTGTTACCTTCCAACTTCAGCGCCGTAGACTTATTTAATATATTTTACTGTTCCAACATTTATACTCTTTCTTCGGACCATACTATCATTTGACGCCACTGAATCGGGGTAACCAATCGGTCCAAAGATGATGAGTGGAAATTATTGGCTCGATTGTCATCACATTATTCGAAAATGTGATTTGCAGATTGATGAAGAAACAAGATTGAATCTTATAAGTTTGCCATTCAAATGTGCATGACCAGAGAGAAATTGGTTAGTTCAATAGTTTGGATACTCCCACTAGGAGCCGAACTGCATTAACTATCTGTTTTCCCACGATGATGGTCTAAAACAGTATTTTGGTGCCAACTTTGATTAATAGAAATGAAACGATGATGTAGATAAATACTGATAAGAGTCGAATAAATGCTGTAGAAATGCGTGCACCGAGAATAATACACGAGGCTACAAAGTATAACAAAATACAGAATAATGGGATAAGGTATGAATGTGAAATTAATATTGATATACGAGTATTAAGTAAGGTGAAGAAGAGCACCCTAAGATGGTTTGGGCACTTGAAATGAATGAATGGAAAAATACTAACAAAACAAATACATAGCGCAAATGTGTGTGAAAGGCGTGGTAGAGGAAGACCAAGGAACGTATGATTGGATCAAATGAATAGTATTTTGATAGAAGGAAGCGTAGAAAGTCAGAGAAATCGTTGGTGTTGTGTAGTAAAGTGTATGGATGTAGAAGAGGCGAAGGATGTGTGTTGAGATAGATTCCTTTTTCAAAATATCATTCCCTTAATCCAACCATACTTTCCTTTATCTTCCTGTACCACGCCTTCCACTCATATTTGCGCCATATATTTGTTTTGTTAGTCTTTCTTCATTCATTCGTTGTACATACCCAAACCGTTGTACATACCCAAATCGGGTGAGACTGGGATTTAGTATGTCTTAGATATCTAACAAAGTTTAAAAATATTTAAAATATGTTTTCTGCTGTTTCCAGATTGTCCTCATTCTGGTGTTACCGAGAAGTGTTTGGAACCAGGGCAAGGCTGATCTCCTTCAGGTCGAGATCAATTCAGGTAATCCCACTTATCAGTAAGTTGCTCTTGGTAATGACTGATAACCGCAACCGTGGCAAGACCAAATATATAAACAATGCCCAACCATGAACCGATATAACAGTTTTTGCCATAGATTATAGTTTTTATAATATTATTTATTGACAAAATAAACATTCTTTACATATCACAGTTTTCTTCTTTGTCGTGACCTTAATGGTGATGAACGTGGCCCATAAATTGCTGAGTATATTCACGTGGTTCTGTGGGGAAAACATTGTGGTGGTTTCCCATTGCCTTCCACAACGCAGAATATGTTATATAGTAGGAATTGTATACATGTTGTACAGGTACAGATTTTGAACGCTGCCAATACACAGTATTTTGGGGTGTAGCACAAGTTGAAATGTGCACTTGCATTCGTTTCTTAGAATATGATTCAATGAAACCAATCTTAGAATAGGATTTAATGTAAAACATACGAGGCAACTTCTTTGAATTAGAGGTCCCTCGTTTTATATGTTTTTCGCACAAGATCAAAGTACATAAAGTTTCACCATTTTGTTTGCATGATGCCTTTCGTTAGATATAATTTATATGCTAAATATAACTTTAAGAGTCTTTATTGTCTCTACTAACTTTATACCCTAATATTAGAAATGTAAATATATATAGTATGTGCGCTGGTGCCCTCCTTGAGATATGGAAGGGATATTTGGACTTGGCAGAAAAATAATAAAAATAAGATTAATGCTGTGGACATGCGTGCACGGAGAAAAAATGTGGAGTGTCAATGTATGAAAAAACACATCAGAAATGATTGCATGGTAAAATGGATGTTTTAAGTAAGATGAAGATATGAATTTTAAGATGGTTTCGACATGTGAAGAAAAGGAATGACGAAAGCGTGTATACAAGTCTGAAGTGGAAGGGGTGTGGAAAAGGTAGGTTGAGGAAATTGTAGCTGGATCAAATTAACCAGATTTCAAAAGTAGGTAAAGTGAGAAGTATGAATAAAAGAAGATTGTGCATGACGAGATGTACAAATGTAGAGGAATCGAAAGTTATGTACTTGGATAGTAAAGTTTGGAGATCAGTTCTCTCTGCCTACCCCGCAAGGGACACGGCCTGATTATATGTATTAGAAACACCGTAAAATAGAATATTTTGGAAACATAATACGCGACTGAAAATAACGAGTCCTTGAAAGAATCACAACGATTATAGGTAAGTGATTAATTAATAGAATTATGCTCTTATTGTTGAGAAATACTAGACTGGATGGGTCATGGAGTCAAACGTGTTGTTCCAGTTAGCGAAGGATCGATACCGGATTTGACAAGTGGTGGGCGCTGTCTTTGACGCCAGAGGAAAGAAACCAACGCCAGAATACAGACACGACACTAACTGAAGAAAATACTCAATATTGTAAATAAGATCAATATTACAATAAAATTTCTTATATACTCGTAGCTTCATTTTTAAGTATATCGCTTCATTCATTATATTTTCGTATGATACTCTTCAACATATCTGACTTGGTTATGTGTACATGTTAAGCTTGTCGGCTGACTACATTGTCTTCAGCACGTAACTAGTAGTTCATCAATGTTACTGTAACTGGAGTAATACTTTGAACAGGCGAACTCTCAAACCAGCCTAGCATCATATATAATTTAAATGTACAATACAAAATAGAGTATTTTAATCTGCTAAAATAATAGTGCTCAAAAGTATTTTGGTACCAACCTTGATGCATGGGGGTGAAACATAGACGTGGAAAAATACTGGAAAATGTCGAATAAATGTTTGTAAAAATATGTGCACTGAGAAGAATACAATATACGAGTATAACAAAATACGGAATGAAGTGATTAGGGATGAATGTGAGCTGAAGGCTGTATTAAGTAAGATGAAGAAGAGCACTCTAAAATGGTTTGGAAATAACATATCATATATGAATGCATGAAGAAAGATAACAAAATCAATTTACAGTGTAAATATGAGTGAAGGGCGTAGTAAAGGAAACCATTGCAAGTATGGTTGGATCGAATGAATGACATTTTGAGAAGGATCAATCTGAACTTAAGGTTGATGTATAAGTTAGATGAAGAAGATCACTCTTAAGACGGTTTGGGAATATAGTACGAATACATAAAGAAAGACGACAAAACAAGTAACAGTGTTGATATGAATGGAAATCGTAGCAGGGGAAGCAATGGTTGGACCGAATGAATTATATTTTGAAAGAAGGAAATGTAAAAGTAGTATGAACTGTATAAGGTGCATGAACGTAGAAGACACGAAATATGTATGCCACAATAGGAAAATCTGGCGCCCTATCATCTGTACTTACTCCAACAGGGAACCAGCGTGACCGTATGTACTATATATGTGTTTTTGTTCGGCTGTGTCGTATTTCAGTGTAATACTTTCTTTGACCAGAAATAACAATACAAGTAACGTATGTACACTTTCAAGAGATCTTTATTCGTTTTCATTGAAATGGAAACATAATAGATTTTGTATTATTTCAATACCGTATTGTGAATAAGCAATGAACAGTTCATCCAACATTACTTCTCGATTGAAGACAGTTGAATGTTGTGCGTGTCAAAGTTTTCCAAACCAAGTTTCGCAGGAAACGAAGATAGGAATACATATGAAAAGGTCAGGTGCTAATCACTTTATGTATGTCATTTTAATTGTTTAGTAAAAGTTGTGAAGTGACTATGAACGTTTTGAAATTTGATCACTAAGGTTTTTTGGAGTGTTCAAATTGTATGAAAGAAGGCGGATTAAAAACATCAGAAATCAATGCATGGATAAAATGGATGTTTTTAAGTTAGATGAATAAAGGAGTTTTAAGATGGTTAAGATATGTGGAGAGAATGAATAATTAAGCGAGTATACGTTAGAAGTACGAGGTGCGTATTGAATATGTAGATCAAGGAATTGATCAAATGCACCACCTTTTGAAATAACGTAAATTGAGAAATGTGAATAATAGAATATTATGCATGACGAGATGTATGAATGTGAAGGAGGTTAAAGTTGTATCTAACAATAGAAAGGTTTGGAGATATGTCCTCTTTGTTTAGCCCGCAAGGGACACGGCTTTATGCTATGAATATATTATTGAAGTTCAGTAGCTGTCTAACATCACATAACATTCTAACTTTGTGTCTATCACTATTAATTTATGGAGGGTATTATGAATATTGCATTTTATTTCTCGAAACCCACAGGAACTTTGTTAATAGAAATGAATATTTTTTGGGAATCTGTATTGTATTGTACTACTAATCTTTCCTACATTTTTGTACGGCACTGAAACATGGACATTGAAAGTTTGTGAATGTACAAACATCAGTTCATTTGAGACGTCATCTTAGCGTCGAATGGTGAAAATCTGATGGACTGCCAGAATAACGTATATCTCCACACACCAGTAGGTAAATGTGATGGTACGACTGTCGCCAATATGCTTTTAGTGCGGTTTTTAGGGCACATTTCCCCAGGTGTGAGCCAGATAACCTAGAGAAGTTGACCATCAAAAGAAGTGCGTCAGGAAGATTAGGCAGAAACAAAGCGCCAGACCGTAAGAGAAGTTGAAACGTGTTGTTGCAACATGTATTGGGTGTTAACATAAGTTGTGTCCGTTTTTTTTTCAAATTTTAAAATGAGCACCAAAAGTAAATCAAAATGGTAATATCATCTCCACCGTACACTTCGTAAATATCGCGAGCAGCTTTATTCCCTCGATTGAACGCGAACAGAATGAGGTGTCGAAAATGCTCACTTTCGTCTACTTGACATTCCATTTTGAAGGCTTGTAATCAAATAAAATAATATATGTAACGTAAAAGCAAACACAATATCTTGTAGAGCAGAAAATTTTCTTTCGAATGACGTATAACCTTTACAATTTTGTTTTACTTTTGGTGCTCATTTTTAAATTTGAAAAAAAAAAACGGACACAACTTATGTTAACACCTAATACGAGGCGTATCCTTTAAGTAAGTGTACTGAGGCTCTCACGACCGGATGGATTTTATTTTCGACATGTTGGCTACACTTCCGTGTAGCCTGACCCTTCCCCTCCGCAACGAGACCGGTGCGAGGTCAGTACGTTGAGAAGTGTCGACGCGACAACACGTTTCGTGAAAAATGTAAATCCATTCTCCCGCCAAGTGCGAAATACGCGGCGTCATCCGTTATCTCGTTTGGAAGAGAAAACCTCCGGTTGAGGTTTATAATGAGGTGAAAACTGCATATGGTGATAAAGTTATGAATCGTACGAGTGTATACAAGTGGTGTCGCGAGTTTAAAAACGGTCGTACGTCTGTGCATGATGATCAGAGGAGCGGAAGACCTTCAATTGTGACTGACGAAATTGTTTTGGGACTGTCAAGGCATAATTTTAATTGAATATATGCCTCAAGCGAAGACCATCAACTCTGCAAGATATTGTGAGACCCTAAAAAAATTGCGGAGGGCGATTCAGAACAAGAGGAGAGGCATGCTGACAAAGGGAGTCTGCCTGCTGCACGACAATGCCAGACCACACACGGCCAACGCCCCGAAGGAACTGCTCGCCTCGTTTAAATGGGATGTCCTGAACCATCCCGCGCATTCCCCTGACCGAGCACCTTCAGATTACTATCTCTTTACCTCCCTGAAGCTGCACATGGGTGGAAAAAGGTTTTCATCCGACGAGGAGGTATAGGAGGAGGTGGAGAAGTGGACGGAGGGGTTGGCGGGAAACTAATTCGAAGAAGGCATCAAAAAGTTGATACCCCGCTTCACCACCTGCATTGAGAGGAATGGCGACTATGTCGAAAAATAGCTTACATATGTACTACGGTAACCACGTAATTTTTTTGTTTAAATAAAAAAAATTGTAGCCTACAAAAATTCAGTACACTTACTTTCTGGATATGCCTAGTACATACCACAATATCCCATAGATCATGCACAATAATGAGGAATGACAGAGATCGTGGTGATAATGATGATGTACTGCACTTTTTTCAATACACTTATATGCAAATAGATAAACCCATAAAATTTAATGAGGGCGGGTTGTTCAAAAGCTGGTGGTTCCCAACATGTAAGGATGGACGGCTCCTATTAAGTTTTTATGTTCATTTTTTTTTAATATTATTTTTTACTCCATAGATTGTTAACTATTTTGCTATATAAGCTTGGTAAGCAATGTATTGAGTACAGTTTGTCAATGCTTTTATAAAGCGAAACATATGTGTCATTTTGATTTAGATTTACTATGTAGAATTGTTTCTCATTTAAGTATTAAATCATTATGTTTAAAATAGATTTCTTTAGTATATAGTAAATACCAAATAAATTATTAACCCATAAAGTATTTATTTGAAATCTTGTAGTGGTATTTAGGTATGTACATTTGTACTGACTGTTACGGTTATTCCACAATTTTAAGAGACAGGAACATATTGTAGTGCAAATTAAAACGATGAATTTCGATAAATTCTCTCAATTGAAAACGGACTCAAGAGTCAAAATGTTGACAGTCAAATAAAGTGGCGACAAATATTTCGTTGCGAATAAGAATGGCGTCAAAAATACCAACAAGACTAGCAAGCCCTTGCCGGCAAATGGTGAGTGTTCAGCGAGTAAGGCATTCCCGAATCACCCGAAATCCACTTTGGGACCCGACCACTTTTTGCTCCTGTCGTCCGACATTCATTCGGGTCCTTTGCCTCTAAGGGGTGTTCATTAAAAACGTATTTTTATTTAGTTTTATTGTTATTTTTTTTAAACAAAGGTATTTGATGTCATTAAAATTGTTTTTAGAGACAGGTTTTGGGAAATATTTCACTGTAATAAATGTTATATTGTCGTTCAAATTAACTAGCTGCTTTCTGATATTTATTACATTTGTAACCACAATTGAATGTACATACGTTTGTTGTCACTTGGTTGAACCACAGTTTCAGATGTAATTAAAATAATTAATAGAATGCATACTTTAATGCATACTTTAAACAGTAAAATAATATATATTTTTTGATCTCTTAGTCTATATTTTTAACTTACATATAATATTTTGTGATCAAAGTATACTTAAAAAAAGTGTAAAAAGGAGAGGTCCATAATAACACCACGAAAAGTTGCCATGACTTACGAGTTCCAAAAATCAAAATGACAAGAAGTTACAATTATTTTTACTACAAAGGTTCCAAAATGTTCAACGAGATGCCAAAAGTTTTCAAGAAGCCGAGAACATGCGGGCTTTTGGGTGTCTACGTGTTTTATGTTACATGTAAAGAATAGATTGAAGCGGAAAAAATGTAGATGTATGTTATGTTCTCGGATATAAATTGATAGATGTACGTTAATTTGGTTAAAAGTTGTTTATAATTTTTTGAACTAAATAAATGATTTTTTAAATTTTTTTAATTTTTTTTTTTAAATAAACTGGTTTTTACATAACATATTCAGACCTGGCGTCCATTATAATGAACGCAGAGTTCATATGCACTTTGTAAACAACTTGGTGACATATTTCTGTTCCCAATGATAGCAACCACAAAGATGTTAAAGTGGCCTAACCAGACTGTAATATTTTTTTTGTCTTGGTTCCAGCGGGATTTGAACCCGCAACCTCTAGGTTGGGAGACAGGCGTCTTACCAACTTGGCCATAGAAGTCTTCTATCTAAACTAATACGACATAATTTGCATTTAGTGTAAATAATACACGTACAAGAACATTTTACCTTAGAATTAATTCAGGCCTGAAGAGATTTAGGCCTCGTTATTATCTTTCTGATTAGTTGGGAGCGATCATCACATAAAAATAAAGCCGCCATATTGTACTGTGTACATATAAAAAGCGTAATATAATACGATAGGCTACCTTTCATGGTCGAGTATGATTGTCAACCATCTTCTGGAGAGAAGACGCCTGTGCGTGATGGTTTATAATATGTAAGCACACATTCTTGATAGATCAAACTCAAAGTTCCCATGGCGAGATTAATCGTAAATTTATATGTAAAACAGTCTAAGAGTAAAACCAGTCCGAAAGTGAACAACTTTGTCAAATCACAGCTTTAGATCTAATCAATAATATTGAGTGGAATACACATTTTTAGAAATACTCGTAATTAGTTGATATTACATTCACTGAACTCCGTTCATTTCATTTTCTGAGAATTGTTTGCAGACCAATTCTTTTCATAAAATTTGATTTTTTTCCAAAACGTATGCAATATAACGAATAGAGGAATTAAAATATTGGAATTTGTCCTTCGAGTTGGCACAGCTTTTAGAACATATACATTGGTATACTTCGGAAAGTAGGATGAACCGTGCGACGTTTGTCACAAAGGGATGGGGTAAAATCGTTTATTTTTTTACAAATCGAATAGTTTTTTTACAAATCGATCAATTGTTTTTCTCTAAACTGACGTTTTTATTCTTAATTTTCATTATACTGACTTTCTAATGTGGTGGTATGCCGCACGCCGCAATCTTCGTCCGCGTGCACCCAACATGCATGCGGCGCATACGCACTGCAACTCGCTACTCGCTTCCGCTCGGTGCAGCGGACGGCCCCCCCCGGCAGTCGAGTTTAATGTGCGACGGCGAATGCACGCGCATTCTTCGATCTACTTCCCGCGCTTCTCTGCCGTAAACTATTACGTTACGAATTAAACAGATAATTAACTTTAATCTATAGTATACGTTATCTTATTGTAAATTGACTTTGTGACTGTTGTGTAAAAAACGTGCATCCTCGAATAAAACTTTAATGGTGATTTAATTGTGTTTTGTTATCTACCTATCGACGGACCCAACTGTGCACGGTAACAGGTACCTACATTGGTGACACCGACCAAGAATACGACAAATACGAAATGCAATCGGAAAACGTGGAAGTTTTTCGCGTCGGCGTACGTATTCCACCCTTTTGGCCCGAAGAACCGGCACTTTGGTTCGCTCAGGTCGAAGGTCAGTTTGTTCTGTCAAATATCACAAATGACGCTACAAAGTTTTACTACGTGACTGCGCAACTGGATCACCAATATGCAGCCGAGGTGAAAGATATTATCACTGCACCACCGGATTCCGACAAGTATGACAAGCTTAAAAGTCAACTCATCAAACGGCTGTCGGCTTCGCAGGAAAAAAAGGTAAAGCAGTTACTAATGCATGAGCAGCTCGGAGATCGCAAACCGTCTCAATTCTTGCGTCATTTGCAAGATTTGGCTGGCCCGTCTGTACCTAAAGACTTTCTTAAGACCATATGGTCTAGTAGATTACCGCAAAATATACAAACTGTAATCGCGTCACAGCCCGATTTAAATTTAGATAAGCTAGCAGACTTAGCCGATAAAATTAATGAGATCGCGCCAACGACTCCTCAAGTGTGTGTCGCAGAAGCAAGCTCATCTAATAATGTTATCAGCGACATGGCAAAACAAATAAGTGAGTTGACAAAACAGGTGCAAGCACTTTCCTCTCAAGTTAAAAATACCTCTCGTTATAGATCACACTCGCGCCATCGCCAACGTAGCCGTTCACATTCTAGGCAAACACGACCAAACTCTTCACATTGTTGGTATCATACCAAGTTTGGTACACAAGCAAAGAGATGCACAAAGCCTTGTTCGTACGAGTCGGAAAACTCTCAGGGCAGCCGGAAGTAGCGGCCAGCGACTGCCCATCACAAACAGGCCGCCTTTTCATCACCGATCGTGCATCAAAAATGGCATTTCTCGTTGACACTGGGTCAGATTTATGTGTTTTTCCTCGCACTGCTATGAAGGCGTCCTGCACGAAAACGGATTTTCAGTTGATCGCAGCTAACAACTCTATCATCCAGACATATGGCCCCGTACGACTAAGCCTAGATCTAGGCCTTAGGCGAAATTTCACTTGGAGCTTCACTATAGCTGATGTTGCTAAGCCCATAATCGGCGTAGACTTTTTAAGTTTTTACAACTTGCTTGTAGATACGCGACATCAGCGCCTTATTGATGGAACTACGACGCTATTTGTTACTGCACTTCAACAGAAGAAGAACGAGGATGTGGCTTCCATCAAGGCTATTGCAGGCGAGACTGAATTCCACGAGATCCTGAGAGAATTTCCAGAGATCACCAAACCTGCAGGTACGTCAGCTCCTTCTAAGCATAATACCATGCATTTTATTAGGACTACGCCTGGTCCACCTGTTAAATGCAGACCACGTCGCTTGGATCCTGAACGCTTACGACTAGCGAAAAAAGAGTTCGAGGACTTAGTAGCCAGTGGCATAGCTAGACCTTCTGAGAGTTCTTGGTCATCAGCACTACACATGGTTAAGAAAAAAACTGACGGCTGGCGACCCTGCGGAGACTACAGAGCTCTCAACGCTCGCACCATCCCCGACAGATACCCTGTCCGTCACATCCAGGATTTTTCTCTCCAGATTCATGGATCCAAGGTATTCTCAACCGTAGACCTGGTCAAGGCCTATAATCAGATAAGGGTTAATCCTGATGATATTCCGAAAACCGCACTTACTACGCCTTTCGGCCTCTTTGAATACCCATTCATGAACTATGGTTTAAGAAACGCTAGTCAAACTTTCCAACGCTTCATCGACGAAGTGCTCAGAGGCTTGGATTTTTGCTATTCCTTCGTCGACGATATCCTCGTGTTTTCTCCATCAATAGAGCTCCATAAACACCATCTACGCCAGCTATTTAATCGCCTCAAGGAGTATGGTGTATTAATAAACACAAACAAATGCGTTTTTGGTGAATCAGAGGTAACATTCCTCGGATATCACGTCTCAACCGCTGGTACTAAGCCATTGGACAGCAAAGTTCAGGTTATTGAAGACTTTCCTACTCCAAAAACTGTCAAAGAACTCCGTCGATTCTTGGGAATGCTGAATTTTTATCGTCGCTTTATTCCCAATGCTGCGCAGATTCAAGCGCCACTCAATTCTTTGTTAGCTGGACAAAAAGTCAAGGGTTCACAGCCAGTTCACATGTCACCCGAACTATTAGCTTCCTTTGAGGAGAGTAAAAAGGCACTGGCATCCGCAACGCTACTGGCACACCCGCAAGTAACAGCAGAGCTGTCTATCACCACTGATGCATCAGATGTTGCGATGGGCGGTGTTCTTCAACAAAAAAAAAATAACAGTTGGGAACCACTTGGATTTTTCTCACGAAAGTTGAGTTCCGCTCAAAAAAAATACAGTCCGTATGACCGGGAGTTGCTAGCCGTTTACGAAACCATCAAACATTTTCGTTACATGGTAGAAGCAAGAAATTTTATAATTTTCACGGATCACAAGCCACTCACTTTCGCTTTCTCCACACCACGTGAGAAATCCTCTCCAAGGCAATTCAGATATCTGGACTACATATCGCAATTTTCGACTGACATTCGTTACATCCCTGGAAAAGATAATATGGTAGCAGACACACTATCCAGAATCGAGGAAATAGCCTTAGGAATAGATTACAAGGCACTTGCTCGTTCTCAAGATACAGACCTGGAACTTCAACAGTTTTTGACAAATGACTCATCGTCATTAAAATTGCAAAAAGTCGCAACTTCAATGTCGAAAATACCAGTTTATTGCGACGTTTCTACGAATTTTCCAAGACCATTTGTCACAACTAGTTACAGACGTCAAGTTTTCGACATGCTGCACAATTTAAGCCACCCAGGGCGTACAGCTACAGTGCGGCTGGTCACCGAGCGTTTCATTTGGCCAGGGATTCGCCGAATCTGTAGAGAGTGGGCAAAGGAATGCATGCACTGTCAACGGTGCAAAGTAACGCGTCACACATCCGCTCCACTTTCCACTTTTCCTAGTCCTTCCTCGAGGTTCGAACACATCCACCTCGACCTCATAGGGCCGCTAACCGTTTCGGCTGATTACAGGTACTGCCTCACCGTCATCGACAGATTTACACGATGGCCTGAAGCATACCCACTCACTGACATCACTGCCGAGACCTGCGCGAAGGCATTGGTTTCTGGGTGGATAGCTAGGTTTGGATGCCCAGCTAGAATCACTACGGATCGAGGGCGGCAATTTGAATCTCACCTCTTCAAATCTATCACGAAGTTAGTTGGCGCACACCACTATGCCACTACATCGTTCCATCCGTCTGCTAATGGCTTGATAGAGCGCCTCCATCGACAGCTGAAGGCAGCCATCATGTGCCATGCTGATTCACAGTGGACCGAGTCTCTTCCCTTAGTCCTACTTGGCATACGCAGCGCCTGGAAGGAGGATCTACAAGTTTCACCAGCAGAGCTAGTATACGGCGAACCTTTACGTTTACCAGGTCAATTTATTTCACCTACGGATGACCACCTAGCCGCCGATATACTAAACTTTTCCACAAGACTCAGCAGCTACATGGCCAAACTATCGCCTAAACCAACGTCATGGCACCGAAATGGACCATTTTATATTCCACGGGACCTTAATGAGACGTCACACGTGCTGGTGCGACAAGATCACGTTCGAAGATCGCTGGAACCACCCTATGTCGGACCATACAGAATTTTAAAACGCAGTCCAAAATTTTTCAAGCTTAATATTAAAGGCAAACCAATAAATGTTTCCATAGATCGTTTGAAAGCTGCATATACGGTAAAAGAGACTGATTTACAAGTTGAACCGACACCAATTCAAGTTCCATCATCCACCACAAATGAAAAACGTACACGTAGCGGAAGGAAAGTACATTTCCCAGAGTACTATCGATCGTAGTAACGATCTCAGCGAGGGAGTACTGTGGTGGTATGCCGCACGCCGCAATCTTCGTCCGCGTGCACCCAACATGCATGCGGCGCATACGCACTGCAACTCGCTACTCGCTTCCGCTCGGTGCAGCGGACGGCCCCCCCCGGCAGTCGAGTTTAATGTGCGACGGCGAATGCACGCGCATTCTTCGATCTACTTCCCGCGCTTCTCTGCCGTAAACTATTACGTTACGAATTAAACAGATAATTAACTTTAATCTATAGTATACGTTATCTTATTGTAAATTGACTTTGTGACTGTTGTGTAAAAAACGTGCATCCTCGAATAAAACTTTAATGGTGATTTAATTGTGTTTTGTTATCTACCTATCGACGGACCCAACTGTGCACGGTAACAGGTACCTACATATTGTATGATTTGTATGTATCTTTAAATAGGCCAAGATCCACTATGAATTCATACTAATTACGAACATTTAATTAAAATCGATTTTTGAAAATCCAATTATCGAATACCCCATCCCTAGCCAATGCAGACTAACGTAGTGAATTTTGACAAACGTCACCAAATATTATTTGATTTTAACAAACTGCCACATTTTTGCTAATTTGTGACAAGATGTATTAATTTGTCATTATTGTTAGTTTTATGTAATGTATTTACCTAAATAACTTGCTATTTATTAGAATCGAGGCTTATATTGAAGTTGATAAAATAATTAAAATTACTGAACATCGTTACAAGGTTGTATTGGGGTTTGTGAATTTGTGAGTCATACGGTTCATCCTAGATTTTCCGAACTATAGTATTCACCACTCATAAGAAGTATACGAGTCACCTAACTTTCTTGTCCATTCCAATAATTAAAATACACTGAATACATTTCTGAGACATTCATCTTCGTCTCGGTATTCCACCTGATTTGTTTGACTACGATTTCTTATTGAATAACATCCGCTTACTTAAACTCTGAAAGGATTATATTCAATTAAGTGTTTCTGTATAAGGTTATTCACAAATTCACAATATCGAGGTGCATGGTCACGCGGTAACGCATTGGATTTCCGTGCGGAAAGTCGCCGGTTCGAACCCCGTGCTATGGTGCTCTCTTCGAATGACACAACCATTTTTTCGCTTAGTATTTGAGGATATAAGGATACCTATAACTTCGGTTATATTTATTCTTTAAAGAAAAAAAAGGGTTAAAATATTTCAATTTACTCCGATCGTCTTACTTCAGGTGTGCCATCGGATCTAGTACACCGGTGTGGCTGGTGAGTTTGCTGGTGTGTAACGGCTTAATCACTTAAATAGGAGAAAAAAAGAAGAAAAATAAGAAAACTCCATGGCACAGCTTCGCTTTCCAACTGAATTGATGTTGGAATGGCGAGGGGATCCTCGATTACGAGGCCCAGCAACGACGACGATAGCCTCAATATATTGGCTTGAATTGGTTTTTACACTCCTGCTAGAAACACATGAATCTTTAACAATTAAAATGTGTCAATAGCAATTTGTTAATTACAGTTGCACGTTGTAATTAATTATTTGTGAGAATACAATTGGATAACTAAGTCCATGTCTGATTTGGTGGATATTTTAAATGTAGATTTTGTTGGGTTCAATAGAGTCCTTCTCCAGCATGTCTGATTTGGTGGATAGTTTAAATGTAGATTTTGTTCAGTTCAAGAGAGTCCTTCTACAGCATTTACTTAATCTAATATCTTGACTTAAATACTGTTAATCTATTGTATTTTATCCTAAGTACTCGTATATGTTTTAAATGTAATTTGCCCTATACATCTCCTTAAGGGAGATACATTTTTTAAGTTATATTTTATAAATCTTATATTGTTGATTGATTTTATTATTACATGGTATGATGAAGCATCATATTTAAAAATATAAAGTTTTTAAGTTTTGATACATTATCTTTTCTTTTTAAATTATTTTTGTCTTATAAAACACTTAATTGTCGTTTATTTTGATAATATATAAAAAAAATTGCCAAAAATACTCGTACATTAGGTTTCAGTCATTCATTTATATGGTACAGTCCGATATGTCGAAGAGCATGACCGGGAGACAGTATTGTTTGAGATCCTACTCGGGTGTAGAGTCACTGAAGTAGGCACAGAACTCGATGTTCGTAATCACACGTATTAACAATACTACCGCATGTGAAGAGGCAACAACAATCGTACACGTCTAATGTGCGTGAGTGTTGTTACTAGACGACTTTTTTTTTGCCATACCGTGCCCATTTTTTAACTTTTATTTTGAGTATCACCGTGAATCGAACTAGACTATGAATACCGTCAGGTAGTTTTCTCATAATACCGGTGATTTTGTAGATCAACAAAATACCTCGTCGAGATGAAAAGTATCAACTCTATTGCTTGTCTTACTTGGAATATATTTTAGTAACCTGGCACCGTTTAATGAGTTAACTCACCCTAAGAGCAGTAAAAAAAATCTTCAATCTCCATGCTTCGCTAACCGCAGGATACCGAGGGAATTGGAATCGTTTCATTCCTCAAAAGTGAGGTATGCAAACAATGCTGAACGTCCTCTTGGTCGGATTCCATCCCTCCGTGTGCGCGGAATATTTCTGGCAGAAAAAGTGGCAAATATAACACATGGATATGGTCGTGTATGGAAGTTTTATCGTTCAAGTTATGAGTATCTCTTTCACAGGTTAAACCTGCCAACATTACTGGTATTGATTTATTTTTTTAAGAGTAGGCTTCACATGTGATATCCATATACATTACTTAACATTCACGCTAAGCAAGCGAGCGTCCTGGCGGATTCACTCCCAGACTGGTTTTACTCTTAGACCGTTTTCCAACTGCATTAATGTTTTTCTGTAACTTGTTTCCTGCGTATCATAAACTCTTACAGTAGTTTTAAGCAATACAAAATTACCGCTCTTCCTAACAGAAGGTTGCAGCAGATTAAACCTGCCGATCATTTTGGAAGTTTAATGGGATCAAGCACAATGTTGCCTACTGGCCACGCTCTTCATTTTGTCCGAATCACCAGCTCTGATTAGTGAAGGGCTTTATACGAGTGAAAAAAATAAACGATCCGAATAAAAGTTTTTTCTGCATCAATAAGAGTTGGAGCTCCCTTGAGAATATTTTGCTTTCTAAACTGCTCTATATAAATTGTCTTATTATTATTATTATTATCAAACAAGTGGTTTGATGGTGATGATAATTAGGGGTCAGTGAAACTCCATGTTATTGAATATTCTTCATAGGGTTGTTGAACGAGGCAGGGTGTGATAAATGGTTAAGGCTGTCAGCAAAACGATCAAACAGCGCTAACACACAAATATTAGAATTTACGATCACTATTTACAAGATAAGTACGTGTGCTCTATTTCGAAATGTTTCATTATGCTAATGTGTTTATTTCAGCCAGTTATTCTGAAACTGCCAGCACTGCCTTTAACGAAATGAAGGCTGTATGGCACTCCCCAGCCTTTCTTTTGTAGACAAAGTGTCGACTATTTTGATTCCATTAATTAATTTATTTATAATTTCACTACATAATGGTGTGTTGGTGCCTTCCTTGACTTATGGAAGTAAAATTTGGACTTAGCAATGAAAAATAAATGTAAGATGAATACTGTCGAGATTCGTATACTAAGAAACATTTGTTGAGTGCCAATGTATAAAAGAAGACAGAATGAAGACATCTGACAGGAATCCATGGATAAAATTAAGTAAGATGAAGCTTGAAAATTGTTAACACATGTGGAGAGAGTGACGAAAGAATGTCTAAGTTAGTATACAAGTCTGAAGTGCAAGGTATGCGTGAAAGAGATATACCGAGTGAAACATGACTGAATGGAAAAGGAAGGCAATGGAAAAGAAAATATGATACATTTGAGAGATAAGCTATCAAACGATCTGGGCTCATCTCATAACATCATCTCACTCGAGGTACACCCCCACTAATAGGAATGCAAGTCCAGCCGCGAGTATATCAGATGTTTTTCAACACACCTTTGTACATGTATTATAAATTCTAATTTAAAAATATCTAAATTAAATAAGCAGTTGATATAATTATAAAATCAATAAATAACTACAAGTCCCACATATTCGTTATAATCCCTTTCGTCCTCCAGATTTTTCTTTGTCTATTATTTGATTCCTTTTTGTTCATCTAAGATGCGGCCATTGATATCAATTATATATATTTTTTTAACACAAAAATAATAATTCCGCTAGATGCATTTTCGTAGAAGTGATAAATAAATGGATCTAACCAATATTTCACTTTTACTAAAATGTTACGGCGCAACATAACATTTGTTTTTATAATAACATGGACGTGTATGGATTAAAAAAAATACAACTTTGAAGTTCAATTTTAACTGGCTCAATATTTTCGCAAATTAAGGAGATTGCTTTTTTAAATAAAACAAAGATATTTATTTAACTGTTGACCTATATGGCCTAGTTGGTAAAACACTTGTCTTTCGAGATGTTGCGACTCGATTCCAGTTAAAACTAAGTTAAAAAAAAAATCCAGTCTGGTTTTTACTTAGAACCTCTTTTCCGATCTTTATGGTTGATTTGAAGAGATGTTATTCTCGCTTTGTTTTACTTTCCAAATATGTTTTTTTTAAACAGCAGATGCGGGGAAGTATCTCATCTTAATGACCGCAGCCACCTCCTTGTTATCTCTTTGCATTCAACTTATATTTATTCTGGAATATTTTTAATCTGTCAATAAAAGTCGGTTTGAATCCCGAGTAAAATGACCGCAGCCACCTCCTTGTTATCTCTTTGCATTCAACTTATATTTATTCTGGAATATTTTTAATCTGTCAATAAAAGTCGGTTTGAATCCCGAGTAAAATGACCGCAGCCACCTCCTTGTTATCTCTTTGCATTCAACTTATATTTATTCTGGAATATTTTTAATCTGTCAATAAAAGTCGGTTTGAATCCCGAGTAAAATGACCGCAGCCACCTCCTTGTTATCTCTTTGCATTCAACTTATATTTATTCTGGAATATTTTTAATCTGTCAATAAAAGTCGGTTTGAATCCCGAGTAAAATGACCGCAGCCACCTCCTTGTTATCTCTTTGCATTCAACTTATATTTATTCTGGAATATTTTTAATCTGTCAATAAAAGTCGGTTTGAATCCCGAGTAAAATGACCGCAGCCACCTCCTTGTTATCTCTTTGCATTCAACTTATATTTATTCTGGAATATTTTTAATCTGTCAATAAAAGTCGGTTTGAATCCCGAGTAAAATGACCGCAGCCACCTCCTTGTTATCTCTTTGCATTCAACTTATATTTATTCTGGAATATTTTTAATCTGTCAATAAAAGTCGGTTTGAATCCCGAGTAAAATGACCGCAGCCACCTCCTTGTTATCTCTTTGCATTCAACTTATATTTATTCTGGAATATTTTTAATCTGTCAATAAAAGTCGGTTTGAATCCCGAGTAAAATGACCGCAGCCACCTCCTTGTTATCTCTTTGCATTCAACTTATATTTATTCTGGAATATTTTTAATCTGTCAATAAAAGTCGGTTTGAATCCCGAGTAAAATGACCGCAGCCACCTCCTTGTTATCTCTTTGCATTCAACTTATATTTATTCTGGAATATTTTTAATCTGTCAATAAAAGTCGATTTGAATCCCGAGTAAAAGCGCTCTTGAGAAGAGTCTGTTCTCCAAAACGGGGATATATGTGTATAAGGGAAATGGCGTTATAGTTTGTATGTACGGATACTATTGTAAGTTTATAATGCCACGTGAATGATTATTTGATTCAACTTAGTAGTTTTCGTTAGATAATGTCCAATAAGATATGGTTTGTATCGAGAATAAATAGCAGTATTTGAAATATGTTTTCTTCTTTAACCTGACCTCAATAGTGAGGCACGTGACCCACAATTTTGTAATCATATTTATGTGGTTTTCTCGGGGAAAATAGGGCGATGTTTTCTCTTTGGTATGTATACAATGAAACTGTATTACAATATATATTACAATAGGAAATAGCTTAGAGCCTAGGAAGATGTTTACAACTGAATTGGCCTAGGAGCTAATATCTAAAAATGTAGGTTATAAAATAGAGATTTGGAGACGAATTAGTATGGCAAAGGAGTATCATTGTATTATTTTTGTATCTGCATTGACCATAGTTATCAAGATATTTATACGAGTATATCGGTGTATACTTCTCAGAACCGAAATTAGTCTTGTGAGAACTCTGGTTTTCGTCATAGCACTTTATGAAGTAAATCCAATAGACCTGAAGAAAAATATAATTGTTCAAAGGTTTCGGCTTTAACTTTGTAGAACTCCGTATTATAATATTAAACAATAAATTACTTTGATATTCCACTAATTACATGGATTAATTAATTAATTAGTGGGATATTAAAGTAAAGGATGTATTAATTTGTGGAATAACAAAGTACTCGTAATTTATATGATTTATAATTAAGGCGTTAGCACTGTGGGGTTTAAAGACACTTTAATTTGTTTATTCAAACACTGTTTATTCCACTTAATACTTGATGATCAGGTGAAAACCTTGAAACCGGTAGAGTTTTACCGTTATATTTAGTAGAATAAACAGTGTTTGACTAAACAAATTACGAAGTAATTGATAGTTAAATTTGTATATTTACAATCTTTATTTACTATTCGTTTACAAGGATATATTTTTTTTCTAATGCTTCTGAAATTTTAGTTGTGGTGGTTTGAATTTATGAAATAGTTGTGAACTGCTGATTTATTGACTTCTGCCGATATTATCGCTTTAAAAGGGTTGATTAATGTCACGATCCGTTACAGCGATACGGCACCGAGCACTGCCCATTTCCTTGCCCAGGATTGCCCTTTCGCCGTGTTTCCTGTGGACGTCGGAAGGAGTAAACTTTATGAATTAGCCGATGATTGATTTCGTTATAATGAACCCAGCGTTAAAAATATAATTTTTGACGGCTTTTTTTTGAGTGGGTATTTCAAATGACCTTTTTGCATGTTAAAAATGTTTCATTTAATCGAACTTTAAGACCTAGATGGGGTTTCAGACGTAAATACTCGTAGATGCGTTTGAAATGTGGTACTAGAGAAGGATGTTATATTGCCTGCATTCTCGAAGAACTGAGAATTACTGACAGATTGTCGACAATATGCTTACGACGAGTTTTTCGATTCAGTGAATAGCTCGTGAGCAAGGAGATAGTTTGAAGATACTTGTGGTCACTGGAAGCATGGAAGGACGACGCACAAGAGGGAGAGTCCCAATGCTTTGGACTGACCAATGAGATACCCAACAGGACTACCCTTAACAACTGCTCTCCGAACCGCAGAGTGTAGGGATGGGTGGAGAGGAGTCGTCAAGGGCTATTATGGGAGTCACGATGCTGAGTCATGAGCAAAACGGCAGGATGAATGGGTTTTCAATATGAATCCGTAACTGCAATTGACCTGATGATTCAATACACTTTTGCGCGTTTTATAGTTATTAGTGCGCCTTACAGTCCATATAGAGAGTATATGTATGTGTTATTTTCAAACGAACTATATCTTCCATATTCACTGATTTATTTAGTGAAGGTGTACATTCACTAATAAAGGTTACATTTGCTGTACGGTCACTTCCACAGTGATATATATATCATACAATGACAGTAATTCAATTTATTTCCTTAATATAAAAAAGTTATATCAAGGTATACCTATAAGTGATTAATTTTCTTGTAATTTGTTTTATCAAACACTGTTTATTCCACTTTATGTAACAGTATAACCCTACCGGTTTCAAGAGTTTCACTTCATCATTAGGGGAGCACAGCAAGACTTGTTTTTGCTCTCCTGATGATGAGATGAAAACCGTTAAAACTGGTAAGGTTATACCGTTACATAAAGTGGAATAAACAGTGTTTGATAAAACAAATTACACTGTCTTTAAACCTCCACAATGTTAATGCCTTAACTATAAATAATAAATTAATTTTCTTTTTCATTTGATAAATTGAAATTGATATGAAACGTTTACCTTGAAATCAAATGCTGTACATATATTAAATATTTGCGCACGATGAAATTAATTTACTGACTAATATGCCGGTTGATAAATGTATTCCGAACCTTTGTTTACCAACATCTCATGGAATTATGAACTTCATTTTATCTCATTAAGTTTTCAGCCAAACTCATACTTCAGGTAGCTCCGCTATTGTTTTCTGAGGATACGTGTAGGGTTGAGATAAGATGGCCGATAATGATTATTAAATCATCATCACATTTAATATCATCAACATCATAAGTATTAAGGTAGGTAGAGAAAATAGATCTCCATTTTATTATATATAATAATAATAAATACTAATAATAATAAAAAATACAATTTATATAGCACCGTTTAGAGAGCAGACCCGCTAAAGGGGGCTATTTCTCAGGATTCGATTCCACTATTATTGACAGATTAAATATATTACAAAGAAATAAAATAAGTTGAGTGTAATAACAGGAAAGTGGTGGCTGCGGTCAACTGATTGGTTATTTACCTGCATTAATATATATTAAGAAAAATCATATTTTATAAGAAGACCGCAGAAAACTTACCAAGGGAAGACAAACTACAAAGGAACCTTTGTAGATCTTCCAATATGTGATAGTAACACATTCGATTTCAGATGTAATGTATGTAGTGTTCATATATACTCAAACATTTGTCTCCCAAAGACCTCCCAAAAAGGTCGTATTCAATTGTTTCCTAAAGCTGCACACGCCATCCATATCTCTATCACTTAGAAGCAGACCATTCCACGCCATGAAATTAGCAACCGCAAAAGATATTGAGCACCCTCGAGGACAGTTTGTTCTCTAAACGGCCCTTATATAATGTACTTTTATTATTATTAAAAACCTTATAAGGCTTTTAAGCCATATGCTATGTTGGTAAATATAAATTGGCAATTCGTTTTCTCAGCCCATTTGCATTTGTGTCACCCGTCCAATTTATACTTTGCCTAAACATTTGTGTCACCCGTCCAATTTATACTTTCATTACCTCCCTATTTTTTCAAGTTTTCTCGTTTGTTTCAGTTCCTTCTATGTTTTCGAAGAATGCATGTAATGCGGATATTGTTTATTTCGACACATTGCTACTTAAGTAGTATTGTCTTACATGCTGTGAGAGTTACAAGGATCTTCGCATGCCGTGTTGCGTTAGAAAACGGGGGCAAAACTCAATGAAGCAATAAAACATGTATACTTTAATCGGAAAGTATTAAAATCTATTAACCTGATAGTCCACAACAGTATTCTCGAACTAACTTTGATATACGAGTGTGAGTGTGCGTGCATGCATGTGTGTATGTATATTATATGCAACATTAATACGTATTATACTCTACAAAAGTGTATGAAAGAAAGAAATAAAGACATCAGATCAATTATTACATGAACAAAATTGATGTTTTAAGTATGGTGTGAGGATCCATTAGATGGTTTGGACATATGAAAAAAAAATACTGTGAAAGAATGACTAGAGAAGTGAGTATACAAGTCAGGATTGCAAGGTTAGCGTTGTATAAGTAGACCGAGGATAGCATAGTTGGATGAAGTGGACCTGAATCGGAAGGAAAATAAATGGGAAGTATGAACAATAGAATATTGCGAATGACGAGATGTATGCACGTGGAGGAGACTTAATGTGTGTGTTTAAAAAATAAAAGTTTAAAGATATGTTCTCACTGTCTACCTGGTAAATGACGCGGCGTGATGATATGCATGTACGAGTATGTATAAATACCTATTTACTTCGTATTTAAATCTTCTGAGATGATAGTCCACTATAATATTTTAATGTCAACTTTGATGTACAGGAAACATGGAAACGTGGACATGAAAAAACTACTGAAAAGTGCCATATGAATGCTGTAGAAATGCGTGCAGTGAATATAATAAATAGGGTGATAATGTATAACAGAATACGAAATGAAGTGATTAGGGATGAATGTGCTTACTACTCATGTGTTGAGTAAGATGAAGACCACTTTGAGTTGGTTAAGCATGAAGAACAAATGAATGAAAAAATCTAACAAAATAAATATGTAGATGTGAGTGGAAAGCGTGAGAGATAAAGAACAAAAAAAGTAAGGTTGGATCAAATCAATGATATTTTTTAAAGAAAGGAATGGTAAATCTCAGAGAAATCGTAGGAGTTGAATGAGAATGTGTATGCATATAGAAGAGTCGAAATATGTGTGTCGAGATAGGTTTGTATCGCAATCTGTCTTCTCTGCCTATCCCGACAGGGAAATGGCGTGATGGTATGTATTTTATATCGAAGAAGCATGACCATTGACCGTAACGAATTACATAAGGTAAACAACACTTAACATTAACTTTGTAATTTTCTCTTCTAGAATAATGAAAGTTGTAACATATATTTCCAAATTGAAATATCTCTGTAATAAATGATCAGCGTTAATAAGGGTTTTATCGTTGTTTTCCCTTACACTGACGAGTGCTTGTCTTCTCGAGTTACTCCCCGCCCCCCATCTTCGTAGAAAATATCTATATTCATGTATATATCATACACAAATAATCTTTATGCTTTCCTTCTGTATGTACATAACATATAAACATGTGTGACAATAATATAATGACAAATAAGAATATAAGTAAAAATACAAATAAAAATTATGTATAACGTAACGATGGAGTATGCTTGGCTGGAAAGTATACTTCTACAAAATGTCGTAATGCGCCACGTTACAATGTCACCAGTAACACTACTACCAAGTCCAACTCTCTAGCGTCCACGAGTGGTCTCTCAAGCCTCGCGAACCCCGGGCAATGTGACCACTGACATTTCCATCAGTGTCATAGCAAAAAGAGAATGGACGAATGGCGAGTTTCCAGCGCCATAAATCTGGATGCACCCAGCTAAGGGAAGGTAACCCCAACATAATATCCTCCAGAGAAGGCAAGGGGAAACTTTCTGGATATCCCTCCCCAGGAAATCACTATGGAGAGAAAACTCTCAGGTGATAGTCAACGTTGGGGGGACCTGACATGACACTAGGAAGAAGATAACGTATAACATATGTACTCGTATATAAATAACATTAATCCAAGTATACGTAAAATTCTATCCTTTTCTCTACCACCGTGTTTTTCTCCTAATAACCACAGTCAAATATCCCACGTTCTTATTAGTCTGATGACGAAGTATGTTAAGGTGTCCCGAAGTCGGACCGACACTTCGAGCACAAACCATCAACAGTGATTTCTTCTTGGCATATTCTGCGCCACTTTATTGAGCATTTGATCCGACAGGCGTATAATAATACAATTGCCGCGTTATTAATGCATGTACGAATAGTAAACGAATTAAATATGTTTTAAGACTTTCGCGGTTTTTCGTATCAGTTAGATACGTGTTTTCGAAGTGTTTTACCGCCTGGTTTGGTTTATAATGCCGGTGTTTCGAAAACGTGACAGGTTTTTTCTTCAGGGATTGGTGAAGATGACTACGACTGACTGCGTTTCCTTCTTTCAAAATATCATTCACTTAATCCAACCATACTTTCCTTGGTCTTCATCTACTACATATTCTGCCAAACATGTTGCCCCGTGTATTCTTCTCAGTATACACATTTATTCGGCTCCTTTCAGTCTTTTTTAACGTCCAAGTTTCACTCCCATGCATCGAAGTTGGTTTTAAAATGCTCTTGTGGAATTTCGTCGTAGCAGATTTTGATACTGTCAGTTCGAGTATATATGTTTTAGTTCCCCATTTACTTTGTTTACTATCGCTAAACGCCGTTCGATATTCCTCTCAACTCTTCCATCATCTGAGAAAATACTATCCAAATAGAGGAATTCCTCAACTTGGCAATATTTCATTGTTCACCAATACACATACGAGTATATCACATTGACTTTTCCTTTCACACTTTTCTGTCACCATGACTTTGAATTTACATACACATAAATAACATCAGACATTTGCGATGTTAGCGGAGAGAACAGATTTCCAAAATGTTCTATCCAATCACACAACTTTCCTTCTTCCACATTCATACATCTTGTTATACACAATCTTGTTCAGCCACGATGGTCCAATAAATTTGGTCCAGCCACGTTGTTTTTGGTTTACCTCTTCCACACTCACCTTGCACTTCTGTCTTGTATACTCGCTTAGTCATTCTTTCATCATTAATTCTTTCCACATGCCCAAACTATCTTAAAACTCCTTTCTTCATCTTACTTAAACCATCCTCTTTATCCATGGATTAATTTCTGATGTCTTCGTTCATAACATTCATTCTCAGATTTCTCATACGATTTGTTTGGTAGCTATTGTATTTCATACACTATGTGATTTTTTGAAAACTATGCGATTGTTTTATAATAAAAATTATATTATTTTATTCCAGCAAGTGTAATTCAACACGTGTCATAAAAAACACAATGGAAAATAAATGTTTTAAAAAATTAACATATATTTGAAAAAAAAGGAAAGAAAAATAATTTAATATAAGAAATATTTTTTTCAGATTATTCATTTCTTGTGACAATAAATATTTATCCATTCGCTAACTGCATTCTGCAGTGGCGTAACATAACTTGTTGAATTGCAATATCTCTAATTAATGCATTGTCAGCATTATATGCTCATGTTTTCTCCATATTCGGTGCCTCAGAAGTGCAATAATATGTATATTTATGTATAAATTCCACCAGTGTAAATCATCAATCTCGGGACAGGCACTGAACCTAGTAAGACAGCTGATGTAAGAATTTTATGAAAGAAATTGAACATTCAATTGAATTTTTTTTAAATGTAAAAAGGTGGCTCGGCTCTTTGACAGGGATAGAACGAGAAGTAAGAACCTTCTTTTGGAGGTCTCCATACGGACATGTGAGTGAATGATTTGTGCGAATGTGTCATCATCATCATTGCCGGGCCTCGCAGTCGAGGATCCCCTCGCCAATCCAACGTCAGTCCTGCACCGTTTTCCCACGTCGATCGTATGATCTTCTGTGAGAGAACAGCCCGATCCTGGACGCGTACTCCCTCCCGCAAATGCCACAAACATATGGACCCTGCTGAGCCGCCTGACCATGTTGACGCATGTTCGCAGCGCGCAGACTGTTTCTCATACGTCTAGCAGCTGAGACGCGAATGTATAGTGTCTGATGAGAAGCTGTTGAATGTGATTTTAATGTGGTTGTTAACAGTTCTTAAGAATATCATAATAGTTCATTCTTAAGAATACGATGCCATTAGAATTGTGTATGTGAAAGCTTGGTATTTTAGTAATATATGTGTACAAAGGTGTGAATGCGAGTATGAATGTTCTGCTGAGTATTTCGGTATTTAGGAAAAATATATGAACTATGTGAACCACTTCACCACAGGCCTGTCTAGGAAAGCAGTTCTCTGTATCTATAAATATATGAACTATCTGAATATGAAACCACTTCACCACAGGCCTGTCTAGGAAAGCAGTTCTCTGTATCTACAAAATTGAGAGTTTTTAGCATTGTTACGTACTATTTTATGGTTCGCATTTTAATTGAAAGGATGTAAATTTAAAATGTTTTACCATGGAAAAAATAGTAATAAAATTGCTGAATTATAATGCTACCTTCGACATTTTTGCCTTTACGAGTATTTGACGCATATCATAAACTGTCAAAATTTGTAATCTTGGATAGTACTTATTTTAAAAATATATCACGTGTTATTAAAATGTATCACTCTATGCGCTTCATATATTTATTGTATTGTAATTGATTAAATTCCTTTTCTTTTTGTGTATTAAGTTGTTCATCTAGTGACCTTCTTCCCAGAACCTAAAATTAACCCGTCCTCTACACGGTCCGTCCCGTTTATCCCGACTGAATAATGAATGTTACCCGGATTTGGTGGAGATTACTATCTGCCTTGGAAGTTTGAGCAGCACTTACCAGTCCGGAGTTTCGCTTGTAATATTTATTGGGGATAGCGTTATCTTGGTGGGGTGCTTCTATTGTTTTCGATGCCTACACTTCATGGATGCCTTATTCTATTGATGATAAATAATAACAAACCAAATGACGTAGATAATATCACTTCGGGATTTATTTGGAACCGGGAATAAAATAAACGTACAAGTAATAAAAATAATATACATGAATGGGAGTCGGGGTAGAGGAACACCGACAAAAGTGTTGTTGGATTAAGCGAATGAAATTTTGAAAGAAAGAAAGATAAGGAAACAGGGAATAAGAAGGAAATGTATTTTTAGATGTGGAGGAGGCGAAAGAAGGAAAGTGTGTTGTGATAGGACCACTCTGTCCTATCTGCACACACCAGCAGGGAAACTGCGTGATCATATTTATGTATTGCCAAGCGTCTTGTTTCTCTTGAATTCAACGGCTGTGGAGTGAAGGCCTTAAGAATAAAATATATGCGAGTTGTATATACGAGTATGTAGAAGAAACGAGAAGATGTTCAAGACTTAGAAATTTGACTAATTGAATTGAATTCAGAAAAAATGATTTGCGTGAAATCTTAAAAATAGCAGAGCATGCAAAATACGAGTAAATGCATAAATGTGATAAAATGAATAGACGTATCCCACAATCAAAATATACGCAGATCTGTTATCTCTGCCTTCTCTAATAGGGCAATGGCGTTATGGTGATGATAATTATTATAAAAAGTTGATGAAATTAAGTCTTGTTATAGCTATGAAAGAGTTAGCTAGGTATTTATTATGATCCATTATTCCTAGATCTGGGTCACATATTTATCACTTACGGTTTATCTGTTTTGTCCCATCGTTTATTGTTCCATGTATCGAATAAGAAGAACGTCTGCTTCTCGTTTTTCTTCATTTCTGTGACTATGTCTGTGGTTTCTCACAAGCTGTGTTTAATCACCCACATTTCCCCAAGCATTGTGAATTTATAAGAATGCATCTTAATATGTTGATATCTGATATGGCTAAGCACTGTTCTTTTATATCCCCCATTTATTTTATCTGGAATATATAAAATACATAGTCTATGGTCATCTGGATAGATAATTTGTAGACACACTCGTACACGCTTCTTTTTAAACCAATAAATGCTATTAGTGTAG
Source organism: Odontocerum albicorne (assembly GCA_949825065.1). Classification (NCBI taxonomy): domain Eukaryota; kingdom Metazoa; phylum Arthropoda; class Insecta; order Trichoptera; family Odontoceridae; genus Odontocerum; species Odontocerum albicorne. The sequence continues at coordinate 19,104,463 of OX463849.1, read as the reverse complement.
TTTTACTTTTCATTTAATTTCACTAAACTTCTTCAGACCCGAATTAATTCTAAGTTAATTAACACAAAATTTAACATTGAGTTTTATAAATTTAGATACATTGCGCCCAAAACGTTCAAAGTTGATAATACAGTATCCTACACTTCATTTGTTATCATTAGGAACAAAATATACCATAAAGTTATTTACAAAGTGCATGTGAACTCTGTGTCCATTATAATGGACGCCAGGTCTTAAGAGGTTAAATACACTGGATGATGATAATGTTGTTTATTCATTCGCGTGATTCTCTTCAATTTAACCGAATTGTTGTTTCGATATATTGAAGAACGTAGCTAGGAGACAACATAGTTATCGATCCTATTTATTGAAACTTTAGGTTTAGAGCCACTGCACTGATACTACCGCACGTGAAGTGCCAACATCACTAGCACATGTATATTTCGTATGAATATTGTTGCCAGACGATCTCTTTTGACAACTTGGAACTCTTTTATTAATTATTTTTCGAGTACCATCGAACCTGAACCCCTCGATTTTAAGTTAAATGGTTTCGGATTGTTGGTAATAGGAATCGTGGGACAATTTCTCGGTTAAATAAACATATACACAGACATAATATCACGCTCATCCCTTTTTGGAGTAAGCAGAGTACAGAACTCCACACCTTACATATTTACACAGTCTTTTTGTTTCTCACAATTTTGCTTCAACTTTATCCTTCCATTGTTTCTTCGATCATTCGCCTTTATTTTGTCTTTTAGAACGCAATCTCTTAATATATCTTAACCATCTTAGGATTTGTTCCTTTATTCCACATCTGGCTTTATAAAAAAACAGTTTTACCGAATCCAGTCATTGCTTTCTCTATGGTACATTATAATACCAGTTATAGTTCGCAAAACATGCATTTATACTGCATTTATTTTGGTCCTTCGTGATGGTAAATATTGGCGCTCTGTCTCCTCTGTCTACCCCTACAGGACAATAGCGTGCTGTTATGTATGTATATTTAATTTGTAAATGTCCATGTTATATTCTCACTGTCGAAAGGATACACGCAACTTAAATAATAATTTATCGAACAATCAAAAATGATTGTTCAATAAGGCGAAAATATGTGTATATAACTCAACGCCGTCATCAAGGTGACAGATTTCTATATTTGGTTGTTGTGGGATATACAGTACCAACACCCAACATACACAAGTTTACACTTCGTACTTTTGTCATTGACATACTATCGCAAGCTGGAAGTTGTATTCAAATGTTAAGACAGGCTACTGAAAGACCTGTCAGGTATAAAAGACGAGAGGATAATAATTTCCCTCCTTGTTTCAACTGTCTCCAAGTTTCCCTTCCGTTATCAATACAAACTTGTACCAGGTGCGGATTCGAAACGGTACACGCTTCAATATTTCCTATCAATACACAATATATGTTATATATTAGCTTAGGAATTTCCCATCAACTTCTCTCGTATGATTTCTCTCTCATAGTCGGGTTTTAAGGTTTTTTTCCATGATACAAAATGCAAACCTCACAATTGTCTTTAGATATTCATTCCAAATATTTTTCGATGAATGAATATTCATCGTTCTTACTGCTGTAGTTGTTTGAATTGTCGATGTTGATGGCAAAAATAATCTATGTGAAGTCTGCTGCTTTTTTTGGAATTAACAGCATTAAAGTGAATTCGCGTAAATCGAGACCGCGTAAATCAGTGTATATGATAAATAAGTAAATTGATCTAGTACAAATGAAAAATAGACTTAAATTTTTTTTAATGAATTTACTAATTAAAAATATTTAACGATATACATTTCCTTAATTCGTTCATTTGCGTGGTACCCCTCAATACGCATCAACGTTTCCTTCGTCGAATTCTTCGCATCCACTGGAGTGATCATGTAACAAATGTCTCGGTACTGCAACGCTCCAACTATAAACCTATTGAGGTAAAAGCGAAATTGCGATGGACCGGACATGTGATACGCATGGGCGATCATAGGTTCATAAACGCGTCTTGTACGGAGACGTAGTGAGTAAACGAAGGGATGGTGGACAAATAAGATGCTATAAGGACATCCTGTGAGATTCGCTTATTTTATGTGGAGTACCTGTAGACTGGGAGTAAGTGGCTTAAGACCGTGGAGGATGGAGAGCCACTTGTGTTCGGCTACACTTAATTTCAACGGCTAGATGTGTAAGAAACAGTCAGCGTGTTGCGAACATGCGTCAGCATTGCCAGGCAACTCAGCAGAATCCACATGTCTGTGACATGTGCGGGAGAGTGTTCGCATCTAGGATCGAACTGTTTTCTCATAGAAAATCACATGACCGACGTGGAAGAGCAACTCAAGATTGACGCTGGAGTGGATAGGGGATATTTGTCTACGAGGCCCGGCGACGACCACAACCCCTCAACATATTCAGATTCATGTGCAACCACGATAAAGACCGTGGGCTGGATACCTCATTTATTTATTCCTAGTTTTCTGAGAACCCGATCCACTACTGGCTTGTGCTTCACTTTATAAATTTGGAATTGTAATTTATGTCTTAAATATTTCACTTGGATCAAACAGTTCGCAGAGTTTCAAACAATTTTAATGAAATATCTTTCAATGCTTCATTCTTACTTTTTCTAATTCAGAGTAGCTATGGTGGGATGGAACTTATTAAACAGATTATATATGTATACAAACTGTCGCCTCATTTTTTATGTAAGGCAAATAGGATAGATCTCCACAACTGCTTGTCAACACACCCATATTTTTTTAACTTTTCTCTCTAACATGCCTTTGTATTTGTAATTTGTTTAGTGCAACATGTTTATTTCACTTTATATAACGGTATAACTTTACCGGTTTCAAGGTTGTCACCTCATCACCAGGGGAGCATAAACAATACTGAATATTGTTCGAACTGATACCGATATACACGCTTCTAACGGTAAAATTCGGTTTGGGTATTGTGGGTGGAGAGAGGTACGAGACATATTCAGCAAGCAGCGGTGAGATCTTGGGAATATGTGTTTGCCAGATGTTCATCCCAATGCACTGACTTGGATATTTCTAGGGCATCTAATCAGTCCAAATTATTTCCGTTACTACTGATATGCAATAATTTGGCATCATCAATAGAAAATGTGTGGTTTTCACGGTGACAATAATTAGCCATTTCAGAATAATTTAGAGGATTCGTTAAGGTGGATTTGTGCTCACGAAGTTTCTTTTCAAAAGATGTTTCGGTCTTTCATATATAGAAATTATCGCAGTCAGCACATACCAGTGCATTTCTTATAGTTATCAACTTTCCATCTCTAAATCTCCGTCCATTCTTTTCTCGGTCGTTCTTTTTCACGCTATTTATGAATTTCCAATGTTTACATATAATTATAAAAGACACATTGTTTTATATCTATCACAACTCATTCTTTGTATTTATTTTCTGAATTACGTTCAGAAAATAAGTATTCCACTTCGTTAATTTATCATTTAAACGTACGTTTTAATTCCAGATATTCCTTCAAATACAAAAAAATCCTGAGATATCTATGGTATTGAACAAAGGGTGATTACCCAAATTATGCTCACCATGTTGAACTTCTCACAGTGTGAAACTAAAGACGCCTGAAAGCAAGAAGGCAAGACTCCTTTGCGATATTCCTACTAAAGGTTTTTCATGGTTGCTTTGACTATCCCGCGATACTAAATGCACTAAATTAACTAAATAAATCTAGCCGTGCAAGGAATCACCATCTGTTCTATATACCAAATTACAGAACGAATATCATGGCTAAACACTCAGCCACGTGTGGTATAAAGATATTGAACTAACTGAATGACACTGTGGATATATTCTTGGCACCGCCTAGCAGTATGAGAAGAATTCTGGCTGATATTCTTCCTAATGAATAAGCTATACTAGAAGCAGACCCTCTTTGTGTAACAGGAAAAATCCGTGCAAAGTGGATAAAAAAAATTAAACACGCTTTTTTTTACTACCGCGTGTATGCAGCTATCTTATCACGAATGATTAATGTCGTCAAACTTGCCTATTCTGACATTCTAATTAGAATTTCATGATTGTAACTGTATTTAACGGTCGTAAAATACCGTACATTGTACTAAATACATTTTGTCATACAGCTCCATCGGTTGCTATTACTTTTAACGTTTCACTCTTTCAACATTTTATTATATTAATTTTGATCAATTATGCTTTTCTTTGTTTTCCTCTTTCACGCTTTCCAATCCTGCTATCGTTCTTGTATTGTATTAGACTTTCTTTCTACACAGTATAACCTGGTGGATTTATAGGCCGACTATCTATCTTTAACAACCAACCAAATTAATTAAAAAGATACCTTAAATGATAAGCAACCAGAATGATGTAAATGAGACCTTAAATAAAAACCTTTTTAAAAAAACTCCTGGATTGGTTGATTAGCGTCTTATTCAATTGAACATGGATGTTCTTATATTTGTATTAAAATCCTTTTATCACATATTCGTTTTACGTAGCCACATCTAACTATACTCTTTTTCATAATGTCAATTACATCAGTTATTGTTTCACATTTATCCTTAATATATTTTATATAACATATTACCATATATTAGATGACATATGGGTGAATAATGAAAGATTGGAGCAAGTTGAGGAATTTTGTTATTTGTATAGTATTTTCTCAGATGATAGAAGAGTTAAGAGGGATATCGAACGTCGTGTAGCGATAGGAAACAAAGTCAACGGGGCACTGAAACATAAACACTATTTGAACTGTACAGCATCAAAATATGCTAAGATGATAATCAACAATAGTTGTTTGGTGCCAACTTTACTGTATGGGAGTGTAACGTGAACATGGAAAAAGACTGAGAGGAATCGAATAAATGTTGTGGAAATGCGTGCTTGGTAACGAACAAATGGAGTGCCAATGTATGACAGAAAACTTAACGCAGTGATTAGGGATGAATGTGAACGACTGATGTATTGAGTAAGATGAAAAAGAGCACGTTGATATGGTTTGGGCATTTGGAACGAATATGTGAAGAAAGACTATCAAAACATATAAATAGTAAAAATTTGAGTGGAAGGTGTGTGAAAGGAAGACCGAGGAAAATAGGTTTGGATCAAGTAAATTATATTGTGAAATAAGGAAACAAAGTAAATCAGATAATTCGTAGGAATTGTATGAGAATATGTATGGATATTAAAGAGGGGTGTCGATATAGGAAACTCTGGCACTCTGTCCTCTGCCAAATGATGATGTGATGAAATGGCGTGATGTGTTTAAACATATATACATATGCTATTGAGACCAGAGCTTATACCACGCGAACGAAGGCACTCCTAAGAATATCTAAATTGAACGTCTTGCGGCGTAAAACACACAAGAAATAATAAAAAAATACTGAAATAAGATAAATCTCTGAAACAAAACCTAAGATATTGTAAGATGGAGAAGGCTAAGAAGACGTTATTGGCCTGATGACGTCCAAAATATGAATGAGACTTAAATTCATATGAAGTCGATCGATCATGAGGTAGAACCCCAAAAAGGTAGACCCCACATACGAGTATCGGGAATATTGCAAAAAAAATAGATAATAAATCTACAGGATAAAAAAATAGTTTAATATATTATTTATAGTTAAGGAATTAATACTGTGGAGGTTAAAATACATTGTAATTTGTTTTATCAAACACTGTTTATTCCACTTAATACTTGATGATCAGGTGAAAACCAATACATTGTTTATTCCACTTTATAACATATAACGGTATAACTAGACTTTGCAAAACTGTGCCTTCTGAAAGTTCAATATATATCACAATCACCTTCAGTCTCGATGCTTCCTTTGTATTTCGTCTAATAGAATATATGTACACATATATGATAATCAAAACATCTTAGTGAACTTTGATTAAACCGGTTTTCTTAAGCTTTGTCCCGATATGGAACCAATAGTCCTCGGAGTCCCTAGTTAATAATTGTTGCGGTAACAATTTTACCGTTCGGAAGCGAACGGTAAGGATTATATGAAAGGTGTATTTTAAGTGTTTTTCAAGTTCTTTGTTCTCTTTGACTTATGGTACTTGCCCTTTGGTGCTAAATACCATTCATGACGAATTGCATTGATGCAACATAGATGTCGGTGCATCCTGGAGTTTAAACTGTGCATGAAATGATAAAAATATATAATATACAGTAAGGGGGGTATTCTAGTCTAGAAATTTGAAAAGATAATTTTTTGGCATATTTTTAAAGTTTAGACCTCTAAAAATATGTTCTCAAAAGATTTTTTAAAATTCTTAATATTTACGAAGTTACAGCTATAAATGAGGCAGGAATTACGCCGCACCGGTATGACTTAGACAATAATCTCAAAACTTTAAACGCGTTTTTCTCGAAACTACTTTTTTCTACCTGGTCGACATAAAATCTCAAGTTCTATCCAACCGATTGCCTTCAAATTTGGATGAAATTTCAATAAATGTTTTCATATCATCTCTACCTTGGAAAATTTAAAACTATTCTTTTACTATTTTTAAAAAATTAAAATATTTGAAAAAAGGGTAAAAAAATGGATTTTTTTTTCAGACAGCCGCCATTTTATGATTTTTTCTCTTTGGTACCAACTACTCGTATAACGACATTATTTTTTATCAGGAAACTGTGTATGATTTTTGTTTCAAATTTACGAAAGGGCTTCAATCATGTCGACAAGCTTACCCCCTTTTTTTACGACGAGATATACCATAACAGCTGATACGAGTAACATTTTGAATTTAAATTTTTTTTTTTTCAAAAAATTTTTTGTACATTCTCAAATCATCAATAAACAAGCTGTAAAAAATTCATAGGAAAAATGTTTTTAGTTTTTTTTATTAAGTCTTAAAAAAACGCCCGAAATTCACGCCTCTGGAGTAGAAAACCCCCTAACAAAATTTATCTTTTGTTACCAAAATTTGCAAATACAGTGGCAAAAAATATGATGCAAAATATACGATACATACTCGTACAAAGGGATATTTTGTATTAAATGAAGTACCTTTCTACAGATATGGTGCGTATCTTATAACTAGGCGCACATTTGCATATCTTATAACTAGGCGAGCATGAGTCGTAGACTTTTTTGTGTGAAAAATAATTCAATAAATATCTCCACGCGTACTGCTACTAGATATTGCCAGATGAAACTTGGCCATAGAATATACATAGGGCTATGTTGACATCGGATTCTATGTAAGTAAGCAAACTCTCCTTAAGAGTGGTCTATTTCGGGAACCGAATCTACTATTATATTAGTGATAGATAAAAATATTTAATATATGTTTTTTTTTTTTTAATCCACTTTGCACGGATTTCTCCTGTTACACAAAGAGGTTCTGCTTCTAGCGTTAGCTTATTCGTTTGGAATAATATCAGCCAGGATTCTTCTCATACTGCTAGTCGGTACCGAGAATATATCAACAGTGTCATTCAGTTGGTTCAATATCTCTATATCACGCGTGACTGAGTGTTTAGCCATGATATTCGTCCTGTAAGTTGGTATGTAGAACAGAGGGTGATTCCTTGCACGGCTATATTTATTGAGTACATATAAACTTAGTGCTTCTAGAATCGCGGGACAGTTAAAGGAACCTTGGAAAACCTTTATTAGGAATATCGCAATGGATTCTTGCCTTCTTGTTTCGAGGCTTCTATAGTTACACACCGTGAGAAGTTCGGCATGGTGAGCATATTTTGGGTAATCGCCCTTTGTTCTGTACCATAGATATCTGAAGATTTTTTTTTGTATTTGTTCTATATTGTTTTTATATTTGAGCTGATGAGGAGCCCAAACCGTAGATGCATATTCTAATTTGGTTCTAATTAGATAATTATATAAGTTTCGAAGGATATCGCTGTTAAATTCTCTTGATATTCTTATTATAAAACCGAGTAGTTTGTAACAGTCCGATATCAAACGTGAGACATGGTTAACGAACGTGAGTCCGACATCGAAGGTTACGCTCAAATCCTTGAATTCAGAAACTCTGTTTAGTGCCATTCCCTGTATAGTATACTGATGGTGGGTTGGTGAAAACGATCGAATATAAGATACACAGACACATTTATTAATGTTGAACAGAAGATGATTTGCTCACTCCAGGAGACTAGGGAGTCTAGGTCCTGTTGTAACTGTGCACAGTCCTGAGGTGAATTGATCTTTTTGAAAATTTTCAAGTCGTCAGCGAACAATAAACATGTCGTTAATTAATATGAGGAATAGTAGGGGCCCTAAATTGAATCCTTATGGTATACCAGATCTTGCGATGAATTCCACAGAAGACTTGTTACGGATTGTTACGTATTGAGATATTTCTTTTAGGTATGATACAAATAATCCAATTAGATTATCGCTGAAGCCAAGTTTGTGCATTTTCTTAAGTAATATATCGTGATCAACTTTGTCGAAAGCTTTCTGAAAGTCTGTATATATTACGTCCGTTTGTGAAAGTTCGTCTAAGTTTGACGCAATCTGTTGTGTGAGAGAGAGAAGGTTAGTAACAATCGATCGTTTTGGCAAAAAGCCATGCTGGTTTCCAATAAGTCTTGGTGCTACTTGGTGGGTCAATTGGTTGCACAGTACAGTTTCAAAAATTTTTGGAAGCAAAGAGAGAACAGCTACAGGTCTGTAATTATGAGAGTCTAACGGGTCTCCCGATTTGAAGATAGGGCAGACCCTGGTTGTATTCCAGCTTACGGGAAATGTATTGGTATTTATGCTCAAATTAAATATGTAGCAGATGGGATCACACACGTATTTCGCACAGACTTTGAAAATGTCGGCTGATAACCCATCTGGTCCGATTGCTTTGTCGGTTTGCAAGGAGTTTATGCTTTTCAGCACTTCTTCCTTAGAAATGGAATGGAGCGATATGCTTCTGCTGTCTGACGAACGTATCCAATGTATAAGGATATAATCAGTGATGGCTGTGGTCATTAGATTGGTTATTTCTCCGCATTTTAATGTTTAAAGGAATCTATTTGTTAAGAAAACCGCTGAAAACTTACCAAGATGAACTACAAAGAAACCATTGTAGATCTTCTAATATATGATAGTAACACATTGTTCACATAAACATGCTTAATTTTTATAAAATTATCATAAATTTTTGTAAGATCTCCCAAAAAACGTTGTCTTTAAGTGTTTCCTTAAGTTTCATATACCGCCAATGTCTCACTTCGAGGCAGATTATTCCACGCTATGGGGTTATCAACGGTTAAAGCTCTATGATAAGTTAATATTGAAACCTTTGACATATAAAAAGTTATTAGATTTTCACGTAATGTTATGGTATATATTCATAAAAATAGTACTTACGGACGTTAAGGTAAAGAAGCGTTTATAGCTTTAGATTTATAACCCAAGGAGCATGATTTAAATTGGAATTTTATGAAGATATCCCTAATATTCATGTGATATAAATCTTAATGGGTCCTAATATTTTTGGTATGTAATAAAGTAAAAAGGAAAGAAATTTTATTATTAATTTGAAAGATCTTTAATAGAATATCCCACTTGACTATTGATATTAAGGCGCAACACCCTGTAATTGTGCCAGATTGTCAGTCCACGGAGGTTCAAATAAACCAAATTTGAAAGATCTTGAATAGAATATTCCACTTGACTATTGATATTAAGGCGCAACACCCTGTAATTGTGTCAGATTGTCAGTCCACGGAGGTTCAAATAAACCAAATAAATTGGTATTATTTAATTTTTTTGGCACACACCATGCTATTTAGTTAATATTGTCGTATTTATGTGGTGGTTAATGTTAGTATACTGGTGATATCCAACTTACGGAATATATTATCAATACAAAAATAAATAATGATTCATAGAAGTATCAGAATAATGAGGTAAGCGGCTTAGGGTTGTTGTAGAGGAAGATTGAAGGGAGAGGGATATGATACGGTGGCTAAGTTAGTAAAGTTGCTGTTATGAAAGTACATGCTGCTGGTTCGAGTTCAGCCCGTATCCTTTCTTATCATATTTTTCTTTAACGATCCCTATTTTCCTTATTATTCTTTCCTATATTACATATGAATAAATAAATTTATTTTATGGTTTGGATTATTCTTGCAAATGTGCGTTCAGTTTTGAAACAGTTTATGGTATGTGTTTGGGCAATGTAATTTAAAGTAGATAATTACTTAAATACTATAATGTTATTTAATTACTAAAATGTTATTTAAAGAAGTTAATTATTGTATATTCGTTTTATTATATATACGAGTATAACTTAGGGAATGTAATTTTAGGTAGATAATTACATTATAATAATGATGATTTGGATAATGGTATTTAATTTGTTTATTATTGTTTAATCTATTTAATATTTATGACTTAGCAAATGTAATTTATAGTAGAAAATTATTGTATTATCTGATATATGAACTATAATATCCAATTGGGTATTCATTATGAGTTTGTGTCTAAGCTCCGGGATATAGTATTTTGTATAAAAACCCACTGTTCCCTTTTCTGACCGCGGTGAGGTTTGAACCTGTTACCTGCTGCTTGAGAGTTTTTTGTCGACCCCGTCTGAATCGGCTGTTGAGGTACGAGTAGCAACAATGTTCGATTTACACAACTTGTGTTAATGACAATTTTTATTGCAATTTTTATAAAATGTCTTCAGGGTTTTCTTAAGAAGGCCGTTGGCATCATTATTTGATCGCGATAATCTTGATATTTATCCAAACATCTGAGGCAGCAATACCGGTGACAATAGTCTGGTGGATAGTAAGTAAACTTGCTAATAATTATTGATGTCCTTTTATATAAGACTTCATCCATTTGAATTTATAACTTACATACATTTTTTTTTCACAACTATTCTGAGGATACTCGTTAAGTGAAACAGACGATAAGTTAACGTTAAGTAATCTTTTTTATAGATTTTTTTTATTTAAAATGTTTAATTTTGAAATATTGCTTGCAACAAACAAAGCAATATATTCGCCAGATCTATTTGCATGGAAGTATCATGTATGTATGTATACATACATGCATATGTATGTATGTGTGTATGTATATGTGTGTGCGTGCGTGTGTGTATGTATATGTATGTGTGTGTGTATGTGTATATGACGATCTTCAATGTGTAGTTAATACGACGCTGGACTCGGGGGTTTCCGGTTCAATTCCCGGTGGTCGTGAAAATAATTATTAAAAAGGACCCCAGTCTATTAACATGGTTCGTTTAGTACCAATAATTGCGTGCGTTGGGCGTGTGTAATTGTTACATATCTTGTAGCTTCTTCACGTGCAGTAGTTTTGCTTACACATGAGATGAACTGCGAGAATGGGACCGAAAATAATGTTGTCTCCCGGACGCGTTCTTCAATATGTCTGACACCATTGCGGATCTGTTGATGGGCACCATAGGAATAAATTGATAAATGTGTATGATTTAACATCAAATGTGTAAAAATTCTACACAAATTAAATTAAAGCGCAACATATGTCACTTTAATTTAAGTTACTGTGTAGATTTTTTCATATTTAAGTGTCAAATCTTTATGTTTTAAAATAGAGTTCTACAATATAAATACTAAATCAATTAATACTGAATAAATACATTAAAAAAAATAATAATCTGTTTTATATTCGAAAGATTTTCGATTTGAAATTTAGATTTAGATAAAAACTTGAAGAGCAGTGATTTTAATCGTGCAAAATACTAATGATTTGCTTTTGAAATTCTTAAATGCTTTTCTTGGGCCATGACTATAAAATTTTATATTTATGACTTTCAAATCAGACCCTTCTTGGCCTCTTTGCAAATCGATTTCAGGGGTATTGTTTCACAAGGTGTTATCCGTTTCTTATGGGTTAACCCATTATCACATTTATTTTCTAAACAAAATTATCAAATTTTGTTCATCATGCTAGTAGTTTCTCAGTACTGAGGGTCGTGATTTATGGATTGTTGGTAGTGCAGGTTGTGACACCACGTCTCCACTGTTCTTGGCCATTTGCCGTTTGTATGGCGTGTACTAGCTTCCCCCGGTCAATTCTTTCACTTGATCACCTAAGGCGTTCTGCCTCTTCTTTTTGGCACACTTCCAATGACGATCAATTTCTCCAACTTGTCTAGCTCACGTTGAAAACAGTGCCCGAATAACCGCTGGAAGTACTGGAACCATATTGAGCCCAGTTGCACCTTCAAATTTAAGTCCTGAAGTGTGGATACGTTCGTTCTGGCGGTCTTCGAGAATCAACATCCGACGTCAGCACCACATCTCAAAGGAATATATTTTTTTTACGTTCTCAGGTTTTTGTTGTCCATGTCGCAACGTCGTACAAGAATAAAAAAAATATTCGAATTCGGAATAGCATGGATTTATTACGATTAAGAATACCCCAATCTCTCTATATTTTTACTAATCGGCTCATTGCACTTTTGATAATTTGTATATGCCTCTTTATTTATTTTTTACAATTGCATTCTGCACCAATCCTAACTATAGATAAACAAATATAAATGAGTTTTTAATAAAAAAAATATACTAACATCTGATCTACATATTCCGCAATATTTTATAACACAAAATTGAGAAAAGCCTTTGAGAGATTTCTTAAGATGGTGATGTCTGAGGGATGCTACAAAATATAAGATGGGTCTTTAGAGTGATTTATTACAACCCCAGAGAAATTAATTGATTGAGTGTTAGCAAAATTGGAAATATTATACAGAATAACACTTTCATTATAAAATGAAACCTGGTGGGTTTTCGCTGTGTGACAATCTCTTCCATCGGTCCAGAAAGATGTTTGAAAGGTTTTTAGTGAAAATCTGACTGAAAACCTTTAAAAAATTAGTTTTTTTTTTATGGAGATCCTTAAGTAGCTTATCATTGTTTATATAGGATTTCTAGATAAGGTTTCCAGTAATGATGAATGTTGATTTTTTTTTCGTATTAAAGAGCATTGTGGGGAAATTATATCGTCTCCGACTCCTGTATCAGGTCATCGGTTTAGAATCACCGAAGTAGGCATGGAATTAGCGGTTCGTCATTGGACGTGTTGGTAACACTACCCCAAGAGGTAACACTCGCACACATATTCAACGTGTGCCAGTATTAATACCAGACTGGAACCCCCCCTTTTTTATTTTTTTTCAATGTATATATATATTTTTTTAAGTATTATCGAGAATCAACAAGCTGATCGGTCCGTGGTTGCGATGCAAATGGGTTAAGTTTCCAAAATGTGTTCAGTCTCTTGAACCCTTTATGGTCAGATTCGGCTCTCGTAATGTTCCTAAATGACTTCTCAATCGTGTTTATGGCCTTTTTACGATTAGTTTATTTATATTCAAGTCGTTGTTGGTGTAACGTTTATTGCGCCCCCATTAACTTGATCTTGATATACGAGTTGATTCGATTCGAGAACGAGAGTTGAAATTTGCAATTTTAAACGTACCTGTGACGTTAAATTTGTTAGCTCGATAACGTTTAAATTGTTTTCTTTTTTAATTCATTTATACAATTAATTTTACAACGAAATATACATTCATGTAAATATATAAACAGTACAATGTATCTTATAACAAAAATGTACAAATACCTCAATGGTTTAGTTAAACGACTGTGTTCCGAAACGGGGGTTGCGGATTCGATTCCCGTTGATATCCCTGATTTGTATAACTAGGATTCCAGTCTGGTTTTCACTTAAGGTTAGTTAAAAGGCCCGTCAGGTTGTACAGTCCACAACGAAAGGGCTATACAATACAATAAATAATAATAAAACGACATTTTATATAGCGCCGTTTAGAGAGCAAACTCTCCTTAAGGGGGCTCTAATTGAGGATTCGAACCCACTATTATTGACAGATCTTCCATTTATGTAAATTCGCGTTCCATTTAAATTTGCACTCATATTTGTTTTGTTAGCCTTTCTTTATTCTTAGTTCCACGAATGTGTAATAAAATTCAAATGTGAGTAGAAGGCGTGGTACAAGAAGACCAAGGAAAGTATGGTTGGATCAAGTGAATGATCATTTAAAAGAAGGAAATGTAAAATGTCAGATGAGACGAGAATGTGTATGGATATAGGAAAGGCGAAGGATATGTATCGAGATAGGCAAGTATTTCGCTCTGTCTTCTCTGCCTACCTGGTAGAGGCACTAATTACATGAATCCTCATGTGGAAAGGGCGTGATTATATGTATGTAGACAAAAATAATGAATTTAGTTCACTCAAATGAAAGTTAAGCTGTGATTATACGGTTCGATTTTTAACTCCTGTTAATTAACATATGTTATATTCTATTTCATTTAGCGTCTCGGAATAACTGATTTTAATCAGCGCCCCGCCTCATGAAGGATACATAAAGGAGGGTATTAGTTACAAACCGCGTCGCCTTCGGATCTAATTAGCCTCGCTCCAAGCCAAGGGAGAAGAGCCTCCCTGGGTGCCTCCTGAGCTTCAGAAGGCTTCCATTCGGAGCACTCCGCAAGACATTGAGCTTCCCCACAGTGCCGGGGCTGGTGAGCAGAGGGTTGTGCCATTGGGGATTACGTTATTACATGTTAGACTTAAATAATGATGATTATATAAAGATGTTATTAAATACATAATTAAAATATTTTATAATAAATTATTTTGTTATTCCACTAATTACATAAACCCCCATGTTTCTGTCTATCTCGAGGCTCTCTTCAGGGTAAATGATCTCGGTTTGTTACGAAAATAATGCTTAGGTCCTTCTTGTATCATCGTTCAACGAAAGTGAAAGTTTTTTTAAAATTATTTTAAACCTCTTGCGTTATTTAGTTATTCATTACTATTTTATTTATATTTATGAAATATCTATCTTTAGTGTTTCTAAATTCATTGTTTTGTATAACTTTTTGACTTATATAAAATGTCAACTGCACTTTCTTTGAAATTACGATTTTTCTTTCTAATGTGGTTTTCGAATTCTAAAAACTTTTTAGTCTGTTCTGAGTTGAACATTTCCGTCCCAATGCCTTATGTTTCCATTATTTGATTGTGATGACGTTGTTTTTTGGATGCCAAAGAGGCAATGTTACAATAGATAAGTTGGAGATATTCCAAAACATTGGCATCGGATTTATATTTAACTTAAAAATGTATGACCATGTGTCAGAGTTTTAGAATAGATTTCAGTGCCTTGAAAGGCAGAGAAGGAACTGTCACATTCTATCGACATTATTTTGCATGTTTTATTCTCCTTCATATCTTCCTGCTGACTGTAGGCCGAGCGCAACACCAGATGAGAATAGTGATGTCGGGTAAACCACTAAAGAACACCAAGGAGTTTGTCTACCTCGGGAGCAAAATAACATGGGACGGTCGGTCCAAGAGCGAGGTCGACAGCCGTATACATCAGGCTAGACTTGCATTTAATAAAAGGTCGAAAATAATAGAATCAAATAATATAGACCTAAAACTGAGAATACTCCTCATCAAGACCTATGTATGGAGTATCTTGATGTACGGCTGCGAGACATGGTGCCTATCCGAAAGAGATAGACGAAGACTAGAGGCTTTTGAGATGTGGTCCTATAGAAGACTATCAGGAATTTCCTGGAGAGACCGCATCACAAATGAAGAGGTTCTCCAACGAATCGAAGGAGGAAGGCACCTGCTCAGGATCCTGTCCGAAAGTCGTGCAAGATGAATCGGTCATATAATACGACAAGAGGGCCTCTTGCATGCCATAATGGAGGGTATGACCGAGGGGACAAACTCTAGGGGACGCCCACGCCGAGATTACCTGGAGGACCTGTTGGTGGACGTGCGGTGCTCAACACATACAGATTTAAAAAGAGCCGCACAGGACAGGGGGGAATGGAGGAGAAGAGTTGAAATTGCTGCAAACCAGTCTTAGGACTGCACCACGGAGGAGAGATATCTTCCCGAAAAAATCCACTTTATACGTTTCTATCATTCACTGGATCCAACTATACTTCCCTTGGTCTTCCTCCACCACGCCTTCCACTCACATTTGCACTTTTCGTTGTATTTACGTTTGTGGAACTAATAAATGAAGAAATACTAACAATACCAATATGCAGTACAAATGTGAATGGTATGCGTGGTAGAGCAATATTAATGAAAATATGGTTAGATCAAGTGAATGATAATTTGATATAAGGAATAGTAAGAAGTAAGGGAAATTGTAGGAGTCGTATGAGAAGTCGAATATTACTATAAAAAGGTTTGAAAATAAATATAGCAAAATCAAAGGTTCAAGTTATACAATGAGGTGTATCAATAAGTATTAACACAGGTAAAATATTTCCTAGGCAGTCACCTAGGAAATATTTTATTTGTGATTGGCAAGTTGGAAGGGACATTGAAAGTGGGGTAGCGACAGGGAAAAAGGCAAATAGAACACTCAACGCATTATACAACAACCGCACTATATAAAAATTAGTAAAAATGATAATATATAATAATGTGCTCGTATTCTCCTTGATATATGGGAGTGAAGCTTGGATTTGGCAGAAGGTTAAAAGTAATGTATTCGAGGTGCTCGTAATTAAAAATATGGATTATCAATGTATGAAAGAATGCGAAATGAAGACATCAGATATAAATGCATGCATAAAATATATATGTTTTAAGCAAGATTAAGAAAGGAGCATTTAAATGGGTTGGATATGCGGAGATAACGAATTACGAAGCGATTATATAAGTCAGAAGTGCAAAATGTGTGTGGAAAATGTAGACCAAGGATCAAGTGAACCTAATTTAGAAAGAAGATAAAGTTATAAGTATGAATAATAGAAGATTGTGCATGATGAGCTGTACCATATGTATGTATGAGTATGTGGAAGTGGCAAAAGTTGTGTTTGGATATAAACGTATGGATATCTGTTATCTTTGCCTACCCCGCAAGGAACACAGTGTTATGATATGTATTATATCGTGGGCTCAATACTAAAACTAGGTAACTCAAAATTTGGCGGTATTGAGTTATTTACATCAATATATTGCTCATCGAAGGGGCTTTCCAATGTTATAAATAGGTATCTTAAAATATTATTTCTCAACTGAGTTATTTAGCATTTTCATAATTAGGTAAGTCGTAAAAGTGGATACAAAATAATGCTTAAAGTAGATATCTGAAGTTCATATAACTTACATCTTACGATTTATTGAAACCTCCTTTATTAGTTTCATAAAAATATTAGCGCGATACCTCATAATTAAAGAGGAGTTACCAGACAAACGGACCTCGAAACTAAGAACGCCATTTTCTCAGAATAGAGAATTTTGAGTTACCTAGTTATAGTATTGAGCCTACGATATGTACTAGGATACATTTCGAGGAGTTGTGTCATCTTCAGGCAATTGCGAAACTTAAAGAACTTTTGATAAAATTTTATTATTATATTCATAATATAAAAAGTGTTGTTGGTTCTGGTCGTCTAGTATTATTAATATTAATAAAATTTACAAACTCATTAGTAGTTGCCTGAAACTGTTGGGATTCGTTATTCGAGTTTCAAAACCATTTAAGGGAACACACGCGATTCAGTTTCTTTATATCGCCTTGGTGCGAAGTAAATTAGAATAAAATTATAGTGTATGAACTTCTCATTATGCAGTCCATTCCGGTGCATTGAAGAGAGTCCATTATTTTGTTTTTTAACTGTTTTTCAATGATTTGTCTATTTTGTATAATATTTTATGCGCAGTGCTGGCTGTGCGCCTATCGACGGCCCCGTATTGTGTTGGTAACATGTGATTTTACGATTTGATACCTGTTTCATTCTAAATATTTTTGTTGTAATTGGATAAAATTATTTTTTATTTTGTATATTCTGTCAAACTTAATACGAGTATGTTGAGCACTCACTACTGTCTCTTTTATATTTTCTTGTTATTTTTGTTGTAAGGCACATTGTACCATTTACTTATAAATAAATTAATCCCATCCATGCATTTTTAGAATTGGTTGACCTATATTGTAATGCTAACTGTTAAGAGAAATGTTCTAACTTGAGAATAGTCCAATATAAGATCAGAGACTGGATAGTCAAAGGAATTTATGCTATCCGAGTTTACTAATAGGATTATGTAACCAACCCTGCACTCCATATGCCTGGAATAATGTCAGAAATGTAACATGGTCTGGGTGCAATATGTGGTTACGTTCCGAGTTATTGGGTCCCCTATTCAGGGATAGACGTCAAAATCTTACCCTAATATTTTACTTTGACTGTGGAGGATTTGCCAGGATGCATGGAAACGAGATGTTTGTGTGATTCATTTATGTATTTCTTAGCGAGGCACGGGGGGTGTAAGAACGAAAACTAAATCTATTGATTTCATGATCTACAGGTATAACAGTATTGCATTGCGGCCGGCGACCTTCATGTCCAAGATGGTAAGACGTATACCTTGCACTCGGCGGTTTCGGGATCAATAAAGCCTAAAATGGGCTGCAAAAAAGTAAAAACTAAGTTCTAATGAAACAATACTGAAAGTCAACGAGACAACCATGTAGTACCTGCGATATTAGGTCGCGAAGGTTGGAATGGATATAGGCTAGATAGCCTAACTTAGATAAGTACATCTCAGTTAACGCGGCCAATAAAGCTCATTTATTTTTTTTATTTTTATGTTTTAGTAGAATTTATATATTTTTAATGGTTATAGAATTTCAATACCCAAGAAAATAATATTCAATTGGTTTTAAAACTTTAATTCAAATTCACTTATTATTTCGCCGTCAAGGCACTATTAAGTTTTACAAAGTAATTTTTAGTGTAACGCCGTCAAGGCACTATTAAGTTCGACAAAGTAATTTTTAGTGTAACTCCGTCAAGGCATTATTAAGTTCGAGAAAGTAACCTTTAGTGTAATTGAATTTAAATAAGTTTAACTTTAAGTTTCTAACGAGAAAGGTAAAAAACATATTTTATGAAATTCAACATTTTTTTATATGATAAAATATTTTACTTTGTAAAAATAAAAAGAAATCCTACGCAATTTTATCTCAGGTTATTCTTTAAGGAATTACCATTAAACGTTGAAACTTTATGAGGGCAGTAGTTTTCAAACTTCATAGATCGTAATAATTTCCTTCACTAATATTCACTTTAAGTATGAGTATTCAATAATAGTAACTGTCATCAATGGCAATAATCAATAAACGTAACTTTGTCAATCGGTCAATAATCGTAACTTCGTTAATCTGTCAATAATCGTAACTTCGTTAATATATAACAATAATCACAACTTCGTTAATATATCAATAATCGTAACTTCATTAATCTGCTCGTAACTTTGTTAATTGTTGTACTTCTGACATCGCGCTAGAAAAGGTAAAAACAGTCGGGAGAAGCCCGTAGGGGCTGGAAGTGTTGAAGGGACGGTCTCCAACAACTTAGATATAGTAAATTAAATAGATAACTAGTTCCTGATTGAGTACTGCTCCTTCGGAGAGAAGTAGAATTTTCAGGTCGATTTCTTCTTCAACCAATAAATTGGTTGTTCCAAATCAATCCAATAGGGCGGGGTATTATCATAGAGCTTTTGTCGTTGCTGGTTCTGTAGCGTGGGGTGTTTTGCCTCCTAGTGTCAGAGATATGAGTGGCGTGTGCAGCTTTATGAAGCACTTAAAGCCATTCATTTTTGGGAGGTTATGAGTGGGTTCGAATCCTGAATAAGAGCGCCCTTCAGGAGATTTTGTTCTCTAAACAGCGCTTTATAAATTGTCCTTTTATTTATTATTATTATTACTGCACTTATCATGGGTCAGGACTGGAAGGAGTGAAGACGAATCATTCGCTTAGTTCAAAACCATCAGGGATGCACGACGCTTAGCCAATAGCAGCACGATTAAGAAAATTTAATTGTATTTCGACGCCCTCTGTGATAGAACGTTTGCCTTCCACCCACGGGCTTCGGGTTCGATTCCCGATTGTTTTCTCTATTCAATTTGTTACATTTATGGATTATTTTACCATCATCCAAATTGTAGCTTTTAATGACGTTTGAGAATTTATAATGTGCAAAAGTATTCTGAATGAAGAAAGAAAATATTGATTTCTAAGATCACCTCAGATATGTACCATCAAAATATATTTATAATAAACGCAGAGTGCAAAGGGTGCGTGAATGAGGTAGGCCGAGGAAAACATTGCAAGAGAACTAGATTTTGATATAAGGTAAAGAGAGAAATATGAATAATAGAAAATTGTGCAGGATAAGACGTATGAATATGAAAGTGGCAAAAACTGTGTGCTTAAATGGAAAAGTTGTGAAATATTTTCTTAGCGTCTATCGGGCAAGGGACCCGTGGTGATATGAGTATGTAACATATGTTACGTAGAAAAGCAGACTTGTGTTAGGTTCTTTTCTATTACCATGCATGTCTACGTTATTTATTTCCTCTCATGTCGCTTTTATAGATCGGAGATCAAAGCAAATATGTCAACGAATAACGAGTAACAATGTTATTAATCGTTTAACCCATTTTTTTTTATATCGTCAAAAAAATGTATTCTCTAGTTATATGGTATAGACCAAATACGTAATGTTAAGAATCTGAGAGTAAAAATGCTCTTTGATCGTATGGTCGACATTAAAATAAATTGTTGATGATACCTATATTTTCTGTTTCAAGTTCGCCAGTTATCATATAACATATGTCAACTGTAAGGGGCAGGACCCCAAAAGTGCGGGATAAATGTACAAAAAATACAGACGATAGATAAATTATTCAAAAACGAGAACTACGCATTCCTTTGTTTCTGTAGAACCGTAGAACTAGCGTTGTATATTAGCTGTCAAATGGAGCTTATAATTATACCACTGTAGTATCAGTAATACAGATTTCAAATGGTTTCTATGAAAAAATATACGAAATTTCAAGATTCCATTATTTTTCCTGAAAAGTAATTTTTTGACGAATGTTGATTTTTCCTCTGAATCCTTTAATCAAGTTAACTGCAACAATAAAATGTATACAGCTCATTTAAAAGTTGTCATTTTTGTTAACTAAAATAGATAAATATTAAAGGTGAAGGGGGAAGGTCAACTATGCTGACCCGTAACTTGATTAGTAGTTGAGTTTTATTGACCCCCTAATATTTTTTCTAAGTTGGTGCCAATGCCAGTTACAGTAATTTACATTTTAATTAGCGCTTATTAAATGATTTATTTTTTGGTTTGTATTTATGCAATTTAATTATTGAGTATTTTACAACCCAGATTTTGTTTACTTTCAAAACTGTATAAATTAATGATGAAATATAATTGATTACATATCATTGAATAAATTGGAAATTTTTGTATTATATATCACCCCCGATTTATTTCGAAATGAGCGTAATCGTGTTCATTTTTACCTAAAGAAGAATCTTTAAAATTCCATTATTTTTTGATTTTTCAAAATACTATACTTTTTTTTGATAAGCATTTCACCAAAACTAGAACGATTTATGCCACCAAATTAAAGTCATTATGCAATTATATGAGTTAATAGTTTGTACAAATTATCCTAGTTTGGGTGGTTTACCTATTAAAATTTAATAAAGGTAATAAAACTAATTTAAATAAATGTCAATTCTAGATAATTTAAAGTTCGTACTGATTAAGCTTAAAAATTTCAATAATTAATCTATAAGTGGAAAAGTTTCTCGCAGAAAGACGAAATGCTACATACATTCATTGAGTGCGGTAAAAATATGGTGTTTAGTAAATCCAATCTGTCTCGTAAAGGACAACCGAAATATACATGGTCTATAGTTTCATCATCCAGACCATACTCGCAACCGGGATTTAAGTTAACTGGGTAAAATATAATATATATCTCAATATATGTAAAAATAACATTAAAATGAGGTTTTCGATGTCTCAAAAATAAAAGAATTTATTATGTTAAGTATCGATTAAATTTTTTTATTCGTATGCTTTTTATTCGTATATCAAAATTAATGATGTGGCTGGGAGACAATCGACCTCAGTAATCGAGCTTTCGGGCTCGGAACACTAGATTAGACAAGTTTACAGTTCGCTGTATATAAGCTGGAGAAAAATATAAATTCAGATTTAAAACGGTCGAAGAGTGAAACCAGTCAAGAAATGAATCTGCCAGGAATTAAACCTGGGGAGCCCGCTTGCTTAGCGTGAATGCTAATTGTGAGACCGCAGTCGACGACTTACTAACTAGGCTACAGAGTTCGATTGTATCGGTTATTTTAATTTATGGAAAATCTTGAAAACTCTCCCCAGTAAATTCACTTTCATTAAGATAGTACAGTTTGCGCTTTTTACAATTAAATATCACTGAAAAAAAACTCTGTAAAAATAAAAGGAAACTAAAATGGTTCATTTATAAATGTATTGTTCCTATTCATTTTTCTATAAACATATTTTTTTACTTTGAGTTTTGTAGGCCTTGTAAATATTTTTAGTGTATAATCCGTGTATTCAGTCAAGCGAATGCCCAAGAGTAACATATATTTTCAGTATCTCTCAAATAAAGTATCCCTTAGTCAGAAACTCCAGTTGCTGGCCAAAAGATTAAGACTTCTCATAAAGAAAATTATTATTATTAGCTCCTTTGGGACTCGGAGGCTGTCCACAAGACGCGTGGTGGTAAATTTGTTGATTTCCCAAAGAGGTCTTCTCGTGGCCCAAATCTTGTTTCTTGTCTGCTAAATTGCTCATATACTTCTGAATAATGTGCCCAGTGGTTTAGAGAGTACAGGAAGGTACAAGAAAATCTTTTTTATTTTTTCCTCTCTTTATAAAATACTGCGATATGGTGACCCAGAGGATAAGAAACGGTCAATTTGGAAGAGCTCTCAGAAAACTGTTATATTTTTTGTATCTCGTAACATATATCTTATTTATAAAAGTAGAAATGTTTAAATCTGCCAAATGATAATTTGTAACGGATAAAAATTCCAAATCTTCATTGAACTTGGAATATTCTTGCTATGAAGCTTTAGGTTTGGTTTGGAAAGACTGTAATATAAACACAATACACACAAACGTCTTCCATCCACAGTATAGCATGCAACCGTACTTGATCAAGAGGGATTGCCTATTACTCTCTGAGGACCAATGTAATATTCTGTGCGTCCGTGTTTTTCTTGCCGTTGCTGCAAAAAAATCTTTGACTTTAAAAACGTATCTTCCTAGCACAGTTGAATGGACAAATTAACGCTTAACTATCGAGAAATGATAACTTAAGATTTATCTAATTGTTTTTTTCATTGTATTGTATGATCTGGTGCGTGGAGTTCTTAAATGAAAGTAGTGTATTTGTACACAGTTAACAATTATATTTATATGAGTATAAATAAAGGAGGGTGTGTAATCAGTTTGAGCGCTGGCGTAGGAGTTCCAGCTCCTCGCTCGTTGTATCGGTTAGTGGTGAAGCCACGTACACGCGCATTGCTCCGCCGGCGTACGCACATCGCATGCATTCACCACACTTTACCAACTGAACAACCTTAAATATTTTTTTCAATATTTTTTCAATGTTATATTCTTTTAAAATTATTTTAACGTGATTATTAATTTGATTTATTTTCTTGTTTCAGGTGAGCCTAAACAGCTGATCAATACCTAAGTTTTGAGTACGTATCAATATAATTTGATAGGTTTTATGTATTTCGAAATGTTAAAATAGTTTTTGATCCCCTACTAGAGGTTGATCCTTATAATCATGATATCAGTCTAAACATCAGAGGCCACTTTTTATATAGTGCGGATACCTAAATATTCAAGGCACGCAATAGATAAATAATTGGTGTCTTTGAGATGTGGTTAAGGAGGTATCTTTGCCAATTCTATAAACTGGCAGAATACCTAATTGATTGATTATTGCAGAGCTTGGTGTTGAGACATATTTATCTGTACTGTGTGCAATAAGAATCATAAAATATTTTAGAGACAGCGTGAGGGGAGAATGACAGCCTTGAGCGGTCAATTTTGGCGGAAAGTGTGAATTGCAAAATAAACAGAGTCCGAGCTCCCATCCGATAGAGTACCCAGGTAAAAAAGCAGTGGGGTGTTTATTTCAGGAGGTGCTACATAGGGCAAGAAATAACTTATGTTGGAGAGGAATGGTTAATGACTATGGCAATCATAATCCTCAGAATTTTCCCGGTGCCAATGTTCTAGTGGACAGAAGATATGTGACTCATTATTGATATCCTGATTTTATTATATTACTTTCAGTTTTTATTTCACGCGTTAACGAGTTGCCTATTATTGATTTTAAATTACAGATATTGTATTTCGAAACAACGCTACAGACGTAACCGTTTTATTACAGTTCTTTTAAAAGTATTATATAATTTCAATGAGTTTCACCGCGTCGTGGCATTATGAGGTGGTATTATTTTTTGCTTTGTATTACAATGCCCTTGTATACAGTATAACCTGGCGGGTTTATTTTATTGTGGCAATCTCTTCAAAACAATTAGAAATATACTCAAGAGATTTTATGTAAAGATCAGACTGGAATCCTTTTTATAAAAATCTCCAGAGTCTAGAGTCCACCAGGAATGGCACCCGCAACAAACTAGGCGACGGAAGCCCTATCGTATGGAATAAATTTACTTTTAATTTTAAAGCAATAATAGTAAAAGGACAATTTATATAGCGCCATTTAAAGAGCAAACTCTTTGGTTACTTAACTGGGTTTTTTATTTCAGTGTCATATCAGGTATTCCGGACATTTTTTATGCATTCTCGTTGTACGAGTATAATTATAACCTGACATTTATTAACATGTGCCAATTTCTTTCGACCAACCAGAAATACTTTAAAGAGACCTTAAGCGAAAAATATTCTGTAACCTTTTTTAATAAAATTAAATACCAACACTAGGTCACGAAGTTCATTGGCGATTACCATAACACAAGTCGCTCATCTTGAGCCAGATGAATTGGTTCCTTAACACCTCATATTTTAGTCCAGAATAATCTAGCCGCTCTACTCCAATTTCTGATGTTTCGAAGCCAATACATATTTATTCTTCGACATTCAATCTCCCTCTTTATGACAGAATGTAGGAGACTATATTTATAGTGTTATATGTATAAATAAATAAATTTTGGTGTTATAGTTTTTTCAGGTAATACAATATGTTTGTCGTTCGTCAGGTAACAATATTCGTACACGTCGAGTACGTATGCAGTTGTCTTTTCACATACAGTAGTACCACGAACACGTGCAATGGTGAACCGCGAGTTCCGTGCCTACTGCAGTCGTGTTAAATCCGATGGGAACGATTACTGGAACCGAAAACAATATTGTCTCCCAGCCAAGCTTTTTTATACGAAAGAAAAAAAAACAACATTCATTATTACTTGGAGGCTAATCTTAAAATGCTATCTAAATACTGACATTCTAAATTACTGAAGATATTTATAAGAGAATTTTCTTGAAATTTTTGAGGTCGATACAATATCTATTATTCTTGACTATTTCCTCAGTATTTGTCTTTCAGCCCACTTTTCAGTTTAAGGCTGGCTTTTCAGGAAAACGATTATCAAAGGGTCTTCCTAGAAGCATAATAATGGGTGTTCTATTCAATAAATTATTCATCTTCATCCCCTTATCTTAGAAGCGTTGGAGCCCATTCAACTGCACAAGTCTTTATCATATTTCCTTGTCCTGCGCCAACTCGTTCATTGAGATCCTTCGAAAGCTCAACCTGTTCTCGCTAGTAAATTGTTCCTCTTAATCAATAAGTTTCGTTTTTAAGATATTTGGCAATATATTAAGGTAAATATTTTTTTCAATAAATTTTTTTTTATACAGATGAAAAAGTGGATCGCCCTTAATTTGTGAAAAGCTTTTTATAAATTGAAATATGAGTTAAATACGTTACGTGCGCTATCACAATCTACCTGCAGAAAATGGTATTATTCGATTTTGCTTTAGTCAGCACATTGTTGAAATAACATACTTTATTCTCAACATTTTATAATTCGAGCTGCTTTATTTAAAATAATAAGTCGTGCGGGTTGTTGTGAATCAATCTGGTGGTGAATCATAAGGATGAAAAATTATTTTTTTCCATACATATCATCAAACCGTGTCTTTTGCGGAGTAGACAGAGAGAACAGATCTCCAAACTTTTGTTTCTAAGCACATTCATCTCGTCATGTACAATCTTCTATTATTCATATTTCTCACTTGACCTTTCTTCAAAATCTGATCTACTTGATCCAGCCACGTTTTCCACGCCCTATCTCTTCCACGCACACCTTGCACTTCTGATTTGTATTACATCTGATTCTGATTTGTCATTTATTCTCTCAACTTGTCCAAACCATATTAAAACTCCGTTATTCATTTTACTTCAAACATCAATTTTATCAATGCATTCATTTCTGATATCTTTATTCCGCCATTTTCATACATTGACACCACATCTTTTTCTTAACATAGTACATGCATCTCCACAGCATTAATATAATTTTTATCTTTCTTTAAGTCCAAGCTTCACTTCTATACGTCAAGGCGAGAAACAACACACTTCGTTGTTTTATAATTTTTTTCTACTTTCGATATAGCGCGGTTGTTGTTTATTACATTAAGTGCTTCCCTTACCTTAATCACTATCGCTATCCTTACGTCAATATACCTTTCAACTGGAACCTTTTAAACTATTAATTGGGTTCCAATGGGAATCTAACCCGTAACCCCCGAGCTGGAAGGGTATACCTAGGTATGTCTTACCAACTTTGCCACGGAGATCGTCTGCAACTAGGCCACACAAGAATAGAAAATAAATATTTTTTATGACGGTTATTTAAATTTACACAATATCTTATAAACGCTTTCCGATAAACTAAAATAGACGTAATAAAAATACTTTGTTATTCAACTGATTACAGTTTATCGCCACGACACGTGTTTTTACCTTGTATAGTAATTTTCCATTTAGTAAATAAATATAGGTTTATTCATAGTAATATAGTATGTAACTAAATAAGAAACTAAAGACTCGTCCCCGTAAAGTACAAAGCCCATTAGCCGGACTCCAATCCAACTGTTACATGTAACATAATATGAAGTATGATAGTAACATAGTATGTAGAGGTTGCAAAACTCTAAGTGCTACTCCCCTCGAATGATACAGGTATTTTTCCACCTAGTATTCGAGGGTATAATGATACCCATGACTTCGGTTATATCTATTTTTAAAAAAAAGGGGGGGGAAATATATGTCGGTGTACTTCGATCATCTCACTTTGGTGTGCCATCGGATCCAGTATGATCCGGTGTGGCCGGTGAGTTTGCTGGTGTGCAACGGCTCACTTCTTAAAAAATAAAAAACTCCACGGCACAGCTTCGCTTTCTAACTGAATTGACGTTGGAATGGCGAAGGGATCCGAGCGAGGGAGAAAGCTGATAGGAGTACAAATTTTATCAAAATAAAATCACTAATTTGTGCCTTTTTTACCTATTAATTTAGGCGGAATGATATCGGTTTTAAAGCACCAATGTCTTACTGGTGTCATGTTTCATCGGTAGTATGTTTGTCATGTATAATATAGCCTATTCAGACTGTGGCGGTCGCACACTCGGAACACTGTGGGCGTCCATACACACGGTCAATGACCGATGAAGTGACCTTTGCATTCCTTGACAATTTCAAACAAACAAGTCCGAAGTTCACACGCCGGCCATTCAACCCGTAGCCGGGAGCGGACCGCATTCCGTACTAGAGCGAGAACGCACCGCACTTGTCTCGCCAGTTCCGTATTTGAATAATACCTACATACAACATTAATCGTTTTTGCATTCGCAGAAACGAGACGTAGGCATATCGCGAGCGCATTCCCGCGCACATTCTAAAATGATATTAATACCTACGTTAGTAATAAAATTCCTCTCTTTCCGCATTGCGATGTAACGAGTTTTATTTATCAACAAATCATCATCATCTCTTCCCTTAAGGACATATCCCTAAAAGCCTAAAAAAAATGTAAGGGGTATTTTTTTTGTTATGTGTTTATGTATTATTCTTATTTTTGGCTTTATGTTTTTCTATTGTTAATTATTAATTTCTTGTTTTGTAAGTCTCGAAAATATGGTTTACGAATTCGAAAAACTTGTTGTTGGATATAAAATGTTTATTTTTTGTATTGTATACTCGTATGATAAGGGTTTTTGTAATTATCTTTCAGTGTCTGAAGAAATGATACGCTTTTTAGGATGATAATATAAGTATTTAAAATTTGTTATACTATTGTTATACTTTTTTTTTTTTTTTTGTAAATTTATTATTTTTATTAATTTTCTATAAGCACTCACTCGCGTAACTGGGCGTATGCCCGTACCAATGCAGATAGGTTTCACAAAACAAAACAACAAATGAAATATATATGTTGGATATGTAGCAGCTATCAGCCATAGGAATAAAAATCACACTTAAACGAAAACAATAAATATTATCATTATCACATTACACCAAGAAAGAACATTTAAATAGAAACATTATATTTGCAGAGGATTGATCGCCGATTTGTAGAATCAATAAAGCCTTTCCGAAAAGGCCGCAAGAATCAGGTCGATTATGTATATGTGTGATAGGAAACATGTTTCCCATTTTATAAATATTCGACCATTTCTGTCGAACAAATTGCATAATTCTATTGGAAATATTTCATTATACGACGGTGATAAATAAAACTACAGGTACATATTTTAACGGAGGGTAGTTTCAGAGGTATCTTAGTTATGATCGAATTTTTTTTTGAAATTTTCAGTGCTGCAACATGAGACCCTCTGCAATAGGTTGTATTTCTATCCAAGTCTACCTAAAAATCACTTTCAAATTATACAATCAAGAAAAAAGGAACTGCACGTCTAATAATTTTCCTTTGCATAATATCACCCTCATTTTAGTTTTCATCTTGTGTTGACGTTATCTCTTACTACTATATATATGGTTTCTTAATTTCAGTTTTATGTTTCTCATATATTCTAACATCTCTCATGGTTTTAGGTAATGCAATTAATAACTTAGGAGCCAGGTACACGAAGCTTCTCTGTCCAAGACATATCATCTTGTGTTGACGTTATCTCTTATTACTCGTATATATGGTTTCTTAATTTCAGTTTTATGTTTCTCATATATTCTAACATCTCTCATGGTTTTAGGTAATGCAATTAATAACTTAGGAGCCAGGTACACGAAGCTTCTCTGTCCAAGACATATCATCTTGTGTTGACGTTATCTCTTATTACTCGTATATATGGTTTCTTAATTTCAGTTTTATGTTTCTCATATATTCTAACATCTCTCATGGTTTTAGGTAATGCAATTAATAACTTAGGAGCCAGGTACACGAAGCTTCTCTGTCCAAGACATATCATCTTGTGTTGACGTTATCTCTTATTACTCGTATATATGGTTTCTTAATTTCAGTTTTATGTTTCTCATATATTCTAACATCTCTCATGGTTTTAGGTAATGCAATTAATAACTTAGGAGCCAGGTACACGAAGCTTCTCTGTCCAAGACATATCATCTTGTGTTGACGTTATCTCTTATTACTCGTATATATGGTTTCTTAATTTCAGTTTTATGTTTCTCATATATTCTAACATCTCTCATGGTTTTAGGTAATGCAATTAATAACTTAGGAGCCAGGTACACGAAGCTTCTCTGTCCAAGACATATCATCTTGTGTTGACGTTATCTCTTACTACTATATATATGGTTTCTTAATTTCAGTTTTATGTTTCTCATATATTCTAACATCTCTCATGGTTTTAGGTAATGCAATTAATAACTTAGGAGCCAGGTACACGAAGCTTCTCTGTCCAAAACATATCATCTTGTGTTGACGTTATCTCTTACTATATATGGTTTCTTAATTTCAGTTTTATGTTTCTCATATATTCTAACATCTCTCGTGGTTTTAGGTAATGCAATTAATAACTTAGGATCCAGGTACACGAAGCTTCTCTGTCCAAGACATATCACATGTATGGTAATTTGAGACGAAATATCTTTACCGGATCGTTTAGATGTACACATTTGGCAAAAAATGACACATACGTGTGCTAATTAGACGTGAAAGGTAGAAAAACGAATCTACGTCATCGAAGGTGTGTCGCGTAATGAATGGAAATTATTGATATTTATGTTTTTTTTTAACTTAACCGATTTTAGAATTTCTAAAGAAGCAATACTCCAGCTTAAATACTAATTACCAACCGTTAAAATTTCGTTATTTGTGTTCAGTCGAATCTCATACGCTCCAAACTTTAAGTGACATAATAAAACTATGTGATTCCCTCATTTGAGTAAGTCACGAGAAATTTGTGTGAAATCTAACTGTAAACACAATTTTTTTCAGTAAAAAATTGTAACTGTTTAGTATTTAGTGTTAAGGTCAGCCTATGAATCCTGCCCTTAGTTCCACCAAAGCAGGAAATGATATACATTTTTTAAGAAAAAGGCAAGTGAAGCTTCGACATAGCAAAAAGAGATGAAAGCAAGATAAAAGAAAGGCGACGGGAGAAAAATAGTACGTTCTATTGCAAATTGAAATGTAGTTGCCCTATTGTCCCGGCTTGGAGCTGATAGTCCGAAAGGGTAAAGTTTCATTAACTCTCTGCCCATGTGGATACGTGCTTGGTTTCTGAATATTTCAATAAAATAAAATAAAAACAAAACCATCTTTAGGACCCTGGGGTGGCTTATCTTACCCGAAGTAATACCTGAATCATTCCCAATGGAGAAAGTAATACCCAAATATTGTATTTTACGAAAGGAATATGAAAAGCTTTAATACCATTGTCAACCCTTTCGGTAAGGGGGGTGGGGGAGAAGGATCGACCAGAATAGGATAGGACGGCTTGTTCCCTTGGAGTAAAGTGGTTCCTTTATTTTCATATTTAACCTTTTCAGCACTTAACCCCTTTTCAGAGGGAGAGTGAACGCAAAATATCTATAGCGAACGCTAAATTTCACTGGATATATATTCTTGTTAAAAGGTACTGGAGGGGTTGAAACAAGAACTGGAAAATTCGTTTTTTCGTGAAGATAAGATGATACGAAAGATCTTTGTTTTTTGGGATTTTTTTTTGTTACCTAAAAGTTAAGCGAATCGAGTCAAAACATCGGGATAAAACGCCAATATTCTATTATTTAGAGTACATATTTGCTAGAGGAGAAAAGTCAGTAAATTTTTATTTGTTTGTAAGAATGGAATATTTTTAAACATTCAATGTAACAATTTATACATAAACAACAGGACAGTATCAATATTCAATTATTTATGTTGAGTTCGTGGAAACTGCTTTCGAAACTACAATACAATAGCACAAGGCTAGGTACTCGTAGGTAGGCAATCCCTCGTGATCGTGTATGATTGTCAGCCATCCCGCGGATATAATATGTCTGTGCTTGTGTTGGTTTATTGTATGTAAACTGTTGCACTTCAGCAAGTACACAGTCTTGACAGATCAAACCCAAAATTCCGATGGCAAGGATATCAAAATTCCACAACGATCGGCAGGCTTAATCTTCTGCAGCGTTTCGTTAGGAATAGTTTCATATGATTTATGATAAACAGCATATAAGTTATAGGAAAACATAAATGCAGATATAAAACGATCTAAGAGTAAAACCAGTGCAGTGAATCCGCCAAGGATCTAACCTGGGGCGCCTGCTTGCTTCGCGTAAATGCTTACCGCTTGACCACCGCTGCTGACTACACAACAATAAGTATTCATGACCATAATTGTTGAAATGAATAAAATATTTTCTGTGACTTAATCAATTTCCTCTTGAATCAATCTTCAGTTGCCTGATGAAATCGGTTGAGCTACATAATCATAATTATCACAGTCATGCCTTCTCTCTATTGGAGTATTCTGAGGGAACAGATAGCCACTTTATTCTATCGTAGCACACCTTGTTCTCTTCTGTCATGTCCATGCATGTCGTCATGCATACTCTCCTATTATGAATGTTTTTTTTCTTCCCTCTTTCACAGGTCTTTCAATATCTTTCTCTTACCATCTCTTGAAAACATACTTCCCAGGTGGCAATATTCCTCAACTTACTCTTTCATTTTTCATTCATACATTTCAAATATAATCTTAGGGCTATATTTCTGTGACGTTATGGCAGAAGTTTATATGCCCGTTTTTTGTCATTTTGTGTTTATTCTCCCAATTTATAGAAAATATTTCTCAGCACGTTGTGACAAAATTTGGTGTGTCAGTCATTATCCAAACAAAAGATATATGTTACTGTTTGGAAAAACTTAAAAAATGCTTATTTGTACTGATTTTGACAGCTTATCAAAGTTAATATTGCTTCTCATGTAAACTAAGGTAAAACGGACATATCAACTTCTGCCATAACGCCACAGATTTTATGCTATAAATAACAAGGTACACCTGTTTTTACAAAAGGATATAAAAATAAACTGTATAAATGAACTCTGTTTCACATAAAGTTTATCTGTATTTCATTAAATTATATACAAATGTCTAAATTAGATTAATTTGGTAGCGCCACGTTTTTTAGGTCATTTCAAATTTTTCGTACCTTTTGTACTACTTGTCTCGATTATTTTTGCAAATCTTTCATCATTCATTATTTATATGTGACTGAACTTTCACCGCTCTTCTTTCTTCATCTTCTGCACATCATCCTTCAACCCGCATTCTTTCATAATGTCCTCGTTACTTATTTTATCATCGATTGTTTTTCCATACATTCTACGCGACTCTCATTTCTACCTCATTTATTTTAATTTCATAACTTTTTTGCAACGTCTAAGTATCGTTTGCATACTCTTATATTGGGATCTAGATTCCATTATGAAAAGCCTACTTTGCTTTCTAGAAATTATCTGGTTGGTGAACACATTACATATCCGACATTCACTGTATTGCCTGTTGCTACTCTTTCAATATAACCTTTCGAGGGCCATCCAATGTGAACATGCTTCCAAGATACAAAATTTTCTCGATTTGCTCTAATATTTCGTTTTTAATTTTTTCACACATATTTCATATGCACTTTGTAAACAACTTCGTGGTATATTTCTGTTTTCTGATTACAAATAAAGTGTAGGATTACTGTATTATCGACTTTGAACGTTTTGGGCACCATCTATCTAAACCAATACGACATAAAGTGTAAATAATACACTCACAAGCAAGAATATTTTTTAAAACCTAAGAGTTTATTCGGGCCTGAAGAGGTTAAAACCTTGAGTATAATAATTCCAAATTGGAACAAAATGTGTTGATAATCGAAATCGATTGAAAAAAATGTTGAGTAATATTTCACAAAAATATGTTTTTATTTGGTGAACCGAAAAATCAGATTTTTTTATGACAATCAGAATTCTTATGTATGTACATGTCCTTTGAATCACCTTGCTTTAATGCTTATCTTGATTCGTTGTAAACACGCCAAACTAGGAAATTGATAGTGAAGATTTTAATAAAGCACTCCTTTTTTTCCTTGACGTTTTTCTCCGTGACTATAACTAATAACGATTTCGCTTCGAGATGTCAACGCTGTTTTGTGTCCTCAGTGTCCCTTTGTCAACGCCTTCAGCAGGAAATAAAGGCCTAGAAAAGAAAAAGAGGAAAAGCACGGATGATACTTTCATTTGAAATATTTCTGTTTTCAATTCTATATGTAAATTTTAGTACTGAATCGTGAACAGTAGAAGGGATGTTTCGTTAAGGCTCCTAAATAAATTGCACATAACCTCGTTTATTTTATCCCTGTTCCGCATTTTTCTTTTTACGAACTGTATTATATTAATTTCCGCGCGAATGTCTATATTTTTAGGTTTATCTTTAATATAAAAAAAGGATGCAAACATTTACAATTTGTCATATTAAAGCTATTTTTTTTCCTTAAAAATAAAGATTGAAAGATGCAGCTTTTTTGTTGTACTCGTAATTCAGTGGTTATTTTATCGGGTTTTCCAAAGTCTGTAGTTGGATCCTTTTACGATCGACAAATATCTAACATAATAACTATTGTCTGTCTGACATAATAACCTTGGAAGTCAGAGAGAGATAAGAATTCGTTGAGTAAGTTAAGGTTTGTTTTCTCAATCTTTTATATTTTTCTTTCAATCTCAGGTTTACCGATTTAAGCTTTGTTTCACCCTTTACAGTTAAAAAGAAGTTATACTCGTATGTTCTTCCAGCTTAAAATTGCGCTTTCGGTCATCTATTACAACGTAATAACTCAGATAATTTTAATATTGATTTTTTATATACAAATGTATATTACACTATGCATAATTGAATCACTAGCAATATTGATAATGATCTTTTCATTTTCTCCCAGCCGGATGTTCAGATTTCTCATCAATGATACAGCTCGACGTATCATCTTCTGTTCTCCCGCAAATCAATATATTGAACACTGCGATGTGATTGATTGTCCAGACCATTCCACATGAGCACAATGAACCAATGAAACGCAACCTATGCAAGGTGGGCACTGCAACTGTAGTCGCACCTAAGACGATTTAGTCAATAAACCAGATCCTACAACTATGCAATAAGTTACCAAACGTATGAGTAAGCATAAACCAAAAAGGGACATTTCTGTTTTCTGTCATACATTGTCACCCCATACATTCTTCTCATTGCACGCATTTCTATAGCATTTATATCTCATTACACAGGTATATTTGGTCATACTTTAAAATTAATATTTCTTGAACTAATAACTTTCTTTTCTCTTGTTACATGGTTTCTTGAAGATTTTAAAAAATTTCTTCGCAGCGTTGAATTTAATTTCGGAAAAGGCGCATCTTTTTTGTCGTTGCAAATAGACTTGATTAATTCTTATTATACACCTTAATTGCGCTTCCCATAATGATTGTATACGCTTTGTAAGTTTACAAAACAGAATTACTTGACAGGGACGAATCTTCAACATTTATTTGATATATTCTAGCATTTTTCTTTTATATATTCTAGCATTCGTATATTTTTTTGTTACATACTATACATACATTTATTTTTAACCTGAGAAAGTACGATCATATCACTTCATACCACAAGGCGCTGAACCGGTTGAACGTGAGAAGTAGACGCCAAATTCACATACTATCTCTATTGTATTATTATACCCTTAACTTTTCTCTCGCCGAATTATCTCGCCGAAAAAAATCAGCGTTTTTTCAATCATGGACTTGCGCTGCGCTCAGACAGAGATTGTTTACTGGCCTTCCCAGTTTATCGCTCTTTTTATTTTACGTCGTCCTTTACTGTCCATGCACCAGAGCCTCTGTAACCAGTTATAAACCAATGTTAAACTCGTTCCGTCCTAGGTATGCTCTAAGAAGCGACTGAAAAAACTATTAATTTTTACTCAGTAAGATAACGTGTTTCATTCCTGATTTTCCTTTCCTCTTCACCATCCTTTCTTTTTCCTTTTATTGATGATATGTAACTTTTATTTAAATATGTTTATGTCCATACATTATTTAATATTTTTGCGACCATGTAACTTTTTTTTTACTTTTGTCTGGTTATTTGGTAGAGATTGCCGCCTGGTAAAAAAACGCCAGATTGTATTTACAATACATACCATCACACCGTTTCCCTGTCGGGGTAGATAGAGAGTACAGCGCCATACTTTCTTAACTCGACACACATTCATAGCCTCTTCCACATCCATACCCCTTCACTTACAACCTCTAAAATTTCTCTGACTTCCTTCTTTTCCTTCTTTCAGAATATCATTTACTTGATCCAACTTGATCTTCCTCTCATACGCTTTCCACTCACATCTGCACTGTATATCTGTTTAGTAGGTCGTTTTTCATTCATTCGTTCTACATACCCAAACCATCTCAACGTACTCTTATTCATCTTACTTAACACATCAAGTTCACATTCATCCCTTATCGCTTCATTCCGTCTTCTGTTCCGTGTTCTTCTCAATACACTAATTTTTTTATTCACAATGGATAATTTAATATTTAATGGAAAGGCGACAGGTAGAGTACACGTACATGACCATGCTTAAAACTCTCCATTTAGCATATATAGGGAACTATTTTAAGTCAACTATGGTGAAGCCTGTGAAGAAGTGGTCTCATTATCATTTCAAGTCAACCATGGCAAGGACTGTGAAGAAGTGGTCTCATTATCATTTCAAGTCAACCATGGCAAGGACTGTGAAGAAGTGGTCTCATTATCATTTCAAGTCAACCATGGCAAGGACTGTGAAGAAGTGGTCTCATTATCATTTCAAGTCAACCATGGCAAGGACTGTGAAGAAGTGGTCTCATTATCATTTCAAGTCAACCATGGCAAGGACTGTGAAGAAGTGGTCTCATTATCATTTCAAGTCAACCATGGCAAGAACTGTGAAGAAGTGGTCTCATTATCATTTCAAGTCAACCATGGCAAGGACTGTGAAGAAGTGGTCTCATTATCATTTCAAGTCAACCATGGCAAGACCTGTGAAGAAGTGGTCTCATTATTTAAGCACATACACATATAATTATGTGTCCTAAATATTAAATCACTCAGTTGAAACATTCACGTTTTGCTTCATATCCGTACACACGTAAATCTCAATCTATCACACACATAATTCCAACTGCATAATAATCACAACAACCATATCAAAACCATGTCCAACAACTCCTCATCACACACTACATTTGCTCACATAACTATGCAGAACCTCCAAAATGTGCTCATTCACTCATTCACATAACTATGCAGAACCTCCAAAATGTGCTCATTCACTCACTCACATAACTATGCAGAACTATATCCTTCCACCCTTTTCTCGGCCTACCTCTTCCTCGCACGACATTCATTCCATGCATATATACGAGTATTTATTTACAAAAGTCTTTCAAAACTCATTCTGTCAATATGTACAAATTATCTCAGGATTCTTTTCTTAGTTTTGTAATGTGTTCAATACCACTTTCATTGCATAAAATGCAATTTTATAGGTATTTAAAAAATGCTTCAATAACAAATTAAATCAATTTAGTAATCTCACAATTGGGTATCAAGCCTGAATGATTGGAATTCAAGTGTTATGTGTCACGTATCTTATGGACATTTATTTTTGAAATCGGGATAATTAGTTATAGCAGATATGAAATTTTTTTTTTGGCACGGTGATTTTTATCCTTTACAAAGTAGATAAAATGCAGTGTTTTAAAATTTTATTAAACATGTATCTCCTTTTTTTACGTGTTTTTTAAACTATATATTTTGTATATATAGTGTTTTGCCCACCCTTTACACTCGTATCCATTAAAAAATATCACATTATTAGAGAAAAGTAGAGAAAGGAAAAATACATAGAACAAATAATAAAAAAAATGTCCATACATTGAAAAATTTCCATACATTTATTTTTTATTTGCCTTTGCTTTCCATGACCCCTTTCTTACGCCGTCGGTTGCCTTTGCTCTCCATAACCCCTTTCTTACTCCATCGGTTGCCTTTGCTCTTCATTACCCCTTTCTTACTCCATCGGTTGCCTTTGCTCTCCATGACCCCTTTCTTACTCCATCGGTTGCCTTTGCTCTTCATTACCCCTTTCTTACTCCATCGGTTAATGATATCTCAGTTTAATTGTTGTTATTTATATTGTTAATTAATTTTGTACAATCTAACAGCAATTCGAATAATTGTTGCGACCATGAAACTTCCTTTGTTAACTTTAATCTAGTTGCTTGGAATACATATCCACTCGGCAATAAGTCAGCCAGATTGGTTATACAATGAAGTGTTAAGAAATAAATAAATTGGATGTGTATACTTTTTGGTGCTATTTAGAATTCCATTTTTTTAAAATAAAATATATATCTTCTTTGTGTTCTGTAATGAGTTGACATGACTATTCAACTATCGTCAGTATGAGCTTCAAGAAGTGATTTATTTCTTTTTAGTTTCAGTACATTACATAAATTATTCAAATTCTAACTCACCCAAGATCTCGACAATCTTTCAATATCAAGGACAAGGATTGGCTTTAAGTAACATGAACTCCAGTCAGCTTTCGGAAGTAATTGAATCGGTCGTCTATCAAACATTTTCACCTAGCGTGTAATCCTTACGTGTTTATCCAAGGATTTGACTTCACGGAAATTATGGTACACCCTGAAATCTCTAAGGCGTGGCCACGGTACTCACGCTTTGCACAGGTGGATTTCATTGATCCCCCTTGTTTTAATGTAGAGGGGCCCATATTTTCAATAATGTAGGGGAGGAGTGTCCAATGTATTTATTCCCAGGACGACTGGAAGAGATTCATCGGGCTTCTAATGAGACTAATGTAACATGGATGAGAAATTTGAACGTCTGACTGTGAGAGAGAAATCACACGAGAGAAGTCAAGTTATTCTTTTTTTATTTGAACACTTTTGTATAAAAACATCTGGTGGATTTATTGTTTAAAAGCAATTTATTTTGATTAACCAACTTTCCTTTCAAAACTATTATTGGTGTTCATGACTGTCTTAATCTTCATTATATAAATTATTAGACAGTAAAGCAAACTAACGCTTCCATTCTCGACAAACTCAGAATCAACGACAGATTGTCGACAACATGCCTTCGACGAGTCCTCCTATTCTTTGGACACATTGCTCATGACCAAGGAGACAGTTGAAAAATTTTTGTGGTTACTGGAGGCGTGAAAGAACAACGCACAAGATTAAGAGTTTCAATGCCTTGGAATGATCAAGTGAGAGACGCAACTGGACTACCCTTAACGACTGCTCTTCGAGCCGCGGAGTGCAGGGATGGATGGAGAGGAGTCGTCAGAGATTATCATGGAAGTCATAATGCTCAGTCATGAGCTTCACGGACAAACTTAACTAAAGAAAGAAGGAAGATGGGACAGGAAAAATAGCTATGGAGAAATACACTTCCTCATTGAAGATATACTAGTATGTAATATTTTTTATATCATATTTTAAAGCAAGTCAACAAGGGCGAGAGTCTTAAGGGGCGGTATCAGTTTTTGTTCACACGTTTCAATAGAAACTGATTCAATAAACAGTTTCAATTTAATTCAGTTCAAAATGGCGTCGAAAGCATTTTCTCTTGCATCTTTATTTTTATATTTATCGAGTTGAAAGCGAACTTGAATTCACATGTTCACACGTTTCAAGACAAGTTTCAACTTGAAAGCAAATGGCGGATGACTCATCACTTGAACGATAAAGTTTGACTGGGTCAATCTTTTCTTGATCAACTAAAAAGTTGATCAACTCTATTGAAACAAAGATTCTCACTACAGATTTCATTCAACTTTTGTTGATGAACTTGAATCGGTCAACTAAACTTGAACCGTGAGAACGGGTCTTTATAGTGATTGGTAATCTTTCTTAAAGCCTCCAGATTTTTCTTCATATACTATTATACTTGATAGATCTTTGGTAGATCATTCTAACAATATTGTCAAAGTTACATAATGGTCTAGTTGGAAAACATCACCTTGTTTGACTATTGTTTTGAACAGTACTGCCTGGGCTTATTGCCATGTGACAATCTCTTCCAAACAACTAGATAGGTGTTATTAAACAAGATTTTAATGAAAAATGGATTGGAATCCTCTTTTTTTTGTATTTGGTTGCCAACGGAAATCAAACCCACAAACCTAAGCTGGAAGACAGACATTTACTCCTTATTGTTCAAACTTATGTTATAGTTAGCAGAAGCATCATATCATAAACATAAGAGTTCTGATCTCCTTCAGGTGTCGTTCTTTTGAGACGTTATTTTTTTATTTCATTATTTTACGCGTCGAAATTTAAATTGCCGTTCTCCTGGAATTAATTAAACTCGCTGAAGTATCGTTGATCCAATCCTTCTCTGTCAGTTCAAACAAATTTCACAGTCTGTTGACTAAACACCGACACTTAACTGAAAGCGGCCGTTATTATGTTCTTTTCACACTTTTTTCCTTACGATTTATCATTCGCCAATTATTATTCATCATTACACGCTCCTCCCACACAAAAAGCTGTATACACGTACTTGAATTGTATATTTTTCAATATCGTCATTTTTCACACAAATTTGATGACCCGGAAATTTCTTTTGAACCAATCTTTGTGATCAAATTATACAATTGATTTTCAAGTATTTTTTAAAAATTTGTATTTGTTTTTATATTGTTTCTCTACCCTTAGCTCGAAATTGCGACAATTTGATTGATTTGCAAGTTAAAAAGAAAATTATCTATCTATTGCTTATTTGGCTCCCATTACATACAATGGCGTGCCGACTTCAATAAAGGTAAAGGTAGGAAAACCATTTAGACAGTCGATCGGAGCGTGGTTGTTATTGCGACAGGATTTTGAGTACTTGGGCTTTCAGGATGAATGATGAGTGGAAAGGATTTATGTGAGCTCGTGAGTGTGGGTTTCTTCTTGTTGTTTTAATTTTGGTATTTTTTATATTTGTGTTTCTGTGTATTTTGTTTTAATTTTGTTTTAATTTTAATTTTTATTCTTATGGTTGTGTGCGGTATATTGTGGGGTGAATATTTTTGGTCTTTCTGTAGCGATGATGTGTGAGGAGTTGTATTTCCCAAGATGTTTCCAGTTGTAGTTGAGTGTCACTGTTTGTCAGGTTAATGAGAACGTGCAACGGGGTTTTGTTTTTTGTGTAATCAAAAATCGGAAAGAAGTATCGATTTATTTTTTGATGCTAAATATCCTCAGTGAGATACAGGCAAAAACCTAGTTTACTGGGGATACGACAAATGAAAGGCAACAAACCCAGATCCATTAAAATTGTATGTCCAAATCAAATTACCTGTTGTTTTTTCGCAAATTGTGTATATTTCTTGTCATGTGTAATAATAAATAAATAAATATTGTCTTTTTACCTCTCTCTATCCTTCCTAACACGTGGTATAAGTTTTTTTAGAAAGACAATTTTATCAGCTTCACGCTCTTAATGCCAGAAAGATGTACAAATGCCAGTATGATAATTAAGCAGAATATGATTCAATAATTAAGATTGTTTTTATTTATTTTATCAATTTGAATGGCGGAGCCTTTGCGGACTATAGATATTTATTTATCGTCAACAGTACAATGTGCCTTGCAAAACTATTTGAAAAAAGCAATTTGTGCTTTATTTACAATATTTACAAAATAATCTTAAAATATAAAAAAACTATGACAAACCCACATAAAAAGAAACACCAACAAAATAATACATAAGTAAGTACACGAGTCAAAATTATAAAAAAATAACAATATGCACAGTTGATCACCCGATGCTGGGCCATTCCTACTGAGCTGCCCGCACCTCACCATATTAATTTGACATTAATGAAAAAATATATCTGTAATTTCAGCAAATTGATTTCCCAAAAGATGCATTCTATTTAAAGGGGAATTTTGTTGGTAATTAGAGGTACGAGTACAATAAACAATGGCCCTATGGCGAGCTGAAATAATTCATTCGTTTATAAAAGGTTTCGGATTTAAATTTGTGGAACTTCATGCTAGAATATTTAATAATAAATTGCTTTCTTATCACATTGAATATATAATTCCCCGCGACACGTATCTTTTTTTTTTTTTTTTTTTTTTTTTTTTTTTTTTATCCACTTTGCACGGATTTCTCCTGTTACACAAAGAGGGTTTGCTTCTAGCGTTAGCTTATTCGTTAGGAATAATATCAGCCAGGATTCTTCTCATACTGCTAGACGGTACCGAGAATATATCAACCGTGTCATTCAGTTGGTTCAATATCTCTATACCACGGGTGACTGAGTGTTTAGCCATGATATTCGTCCTGTAAGTTGGTATGTAGAACAGAGGGTGATTCCTTGCACGGATATATTTATTGGGTACATATAAACTTAGTGCTTCTAGAATCGCGGGACAGTTAAAGGAACCTTGGAAAACCTTTATTAGGAATATCGCAATGGATTCTTGCCTTCTTGTTTCAAGGCTTCTATAGTTACACACCGTGAGAAGTTCGGCATGGTGAGCATATTTTGGGTAATCGCCCTTTGTTCTGTACCATAGATATCTGAGGAATTTTTTTTGTATTTGTTCTATATTGTTTTTGTATTTGAGCTGGTGAGGAGCCCAAACCGTAGATGCATATTCTAATTTGGTTCTAATTAGATAATTATATAAGTTTCGGAGGATATCGGTGCTGTTAAATTCTCTTGATATTCTCATTACAAAACCGAGTAGTTTGTAACAGTCCGATATCAAACGTGAGACATGGTTAACGAACGTGAGTCCGACATCGAAGGTTACGCCCAAATCCTTGAATTCCGAAACTCTGTTTAGTGCCACTCCCTGTATAGTATACTGATGGTGGATTGGTGAAAACGATCGACTATAAGATACACAGACACATTTATTAATGTTGAACAGAAGATGATTTTGCTCACTCCAGGAGACTAGGGAGTCTAGGTCCTTTTGTAACTGTGCACAGTCCTGAGGTGAATTGATCTTTTTGAATATTTTCAAGTCGTCAGCGAACAATAAACATGTCGAGTGACTTATGGAATTTTGAATGTCGTCTATTAATATGAGGAATAGTAGGGGACCTAAATTGGATCCTTGTGGTATACCAGATCTTGCGATAAATTCCACAGAAGACTTGTTACGGATTGTTACGTATTGAGATCTTTCTTTTAGGTATGATGCAAATAATCCAATTAGATTATCGCTGAAGCCAAGTTTGTGCATTTTCTTAAGTAATATATCGTGATCAACTTTGTCGAAAGCTTTCTGAAAGTCTGTATATATTACGTCCGTTTGTGAAAGTTCATCTAAGTTTGACGCAATCTGTTGTGTGAGAGAGAGAAGATTAGTAACAGTCGATCGTTTTGGCAAAAAGCCATGCTGGTTTCCAATAAGTCTTGTTGACACTTGGTGGGTCAATTGGTTGCACAGTACAGTTTCGAAAATTTTTGGAAGCAAAGAGAGAACAGCTACAGGTCTGTAATTATGAGAGTCTAACGGGTCTCCCGATTTGAAGATAGGGCAGACCCTGGTTGTCTTCCAGCTTACGGGAAATGTATTGGTATTTATGCTCAAGTTAAATATGTAGCAGATGGGATCACACACGTATTTCGCACAGACTTTGAAAATGTCGGCTGATAACCCATCTGGTCCGATTGCTTTGTCGGTTTGCAAGGAGTTTATGCTTTTCAGCACGTCTTCCTTAGAAATGGAATGGAGCGATATGCTTCTGCTGTCTGACGAACTGTTTAAAATATTTTTTGTGTCATATTTGGCCGCTGAATCTACGTAAACTGATTGAAAATATTGTGCAAAGTTTTCTGCAATCTTTTGGGAGTCTTCGGTTATACTGTCTCCCAGTTTCATAGATTTGAAGCTAGTTTTATTCGTTTTTCTATTTTTTACATGATTCCAAAGATTCGAAGGGTTTCCTCGGATGTCGGTCTCTATCTTGGCTAAATACTCATGGCGCGATTGTTTTATTTGAGTTTTTAATTTGGCTCTCAGCCTCGAGTATTCTAAGTAATCAGCCTGGTTTCTGCTTTGAAGATAATTGTTGTGAAGTTTGTTTTTATTTTTGAGATCTCGGATTATATCGACATTGAACCAAACTGGATAGTTGGGCAAATTTGGTAGATTATGTTTCTGTGGAACGCAGATATCTAGCGTTCCGTAAATGACACTATGGAAGTACTCTACGGCTTCGTCAATATTATCTATGCTATACAGGGTGTTCCAGTCGAAGTGTAGTAAAATATTCTTTAAGAGTAAAAAATTTGCCTTTTGGTAGTTATATGTAGGGCGGGAGTTGCGTGGGGAGGGGGGAGGAGCCCTGGGTGGCGAAGGGCGATACTTGCGACCCCTCCCACGGCCCACGCATCTCACCTGGATCTCCACGGAGAGTGTCGGATGATGTCTATCTTCCTTTACAAAGCATTCCAACGATCTGTCCACCTTGCAGTTGGTATTGCTTAAGACTAGGTCCAGCATATTGCCGTATTCGTTATTTATGTGATTGTATTGGACAAGATCGTTGGACTGAAGAAAACAGTCATAATCCAACAATACTTCCGTGGATTCGTTATTCAAATTAAAATCTCCTATAATTAAAACATTTTTGTTGTGTAACTTAAGATTGTCCGAATTCAGAGAGTCATAAAATTTCTGTCGGTTTTCGTCGGCACCCGTGCACTCGAAGTAAACTACACAAATATATATTGTTGTATTGTTTATCCTGCACCTCACCCAGATGTCTTGGTCCTTTGAAATTTCTAGCTCAAATATGCGTTCACAGGGAATCCTTTGGTTTACAGCCAATAGTACCCCCCGCCCGCGCTCGCCCGCGTCACTCCGGAACACGTGGTATTCGTTTGTTTCGAACAGCTCTCCATTTTGAACAGACGGACACAACCAGGATTCCGTGAGCGCTATTATGTCCGCATTTTGTAATAGCGTATTGTCCCGGAATTCTTGAAGTTTGGTTTTGAGACCTCTTACATTTTGATACAAAATTCTAATTTTTCCTGTTTTGCTCATTTCCTAGACTTGGCTTTTTAGCTTTTAAAAATATAAATTTGGAGACAGCTATCCCAACTGGCCAACTAGCAGGGTCGTTGAATTTTTCAGCTAGCTGCTCGGGTACTCCAATTTTAAATGATGCGTATTGTTTTTTCGTAGGGAGTTTTTCAATTTGAAAGTCTTCTTTCTCGATAGACCTCACATATGTTAAAATATCGTCCGTGGTTGTCTCTGGGACAAATCTCCAAACGTGTAGG
This sequence comes from Odontocerum albicorne, assembly GCA_949825065.1. NCBI lineage: Eukaryota > Metazoa > Arthropoda > Insecta > Trichoptera > Odontoceridae > Odontocerum > Odontocerum albicorne. The sequence goes on along the minus strand of OX463849.1, from coordinate 19,059,658 downwards.
AAGACTGTTCTTTTTACAGCCTTCAGATCAGTGTTTGTTTTTGAACCGGTAGTTACTACTGACCTTTTGGTCTTACGTTTGACAAGTTTCCAGTCACTCGAGCCTTTTGGTGCTGAATCGTCAAAATCTTGGTGAGAAGAGGTTGTTGGGTTTTGCCTTGTAGCCTCTGAGTAGGTTTTTGGACTTTCTTTGTTTTTTGCAGCTTCAGTTGGAGTTGCTTCTGGCGTTTTCGTGGGTTTGGTCCTTTTTCCAACGTTATGTATTTTTGGGGTCGCGGCTTTGGATTCGGGTATGTGGTTTGGTTTATAACTCACCCTTGGCTCGGAAATAGGTTCCCCAACTCCAATGGTTTCGCTTCCCTTCGTACTCACTGACACTTTTGCCTCGAGGGATACTATCTTCGCGCACAAAGATGCTATTGTATTGTCTTGAGTTTTGAGTAACTCAGTTTGACCAATTACACAATTTTCTAAGTTCGATATTTTGCACATGAGAGACTTTAATTCTCCTCTCAATTCCAATACAACTCCGGTAAATTCCTCGATAATTGCGGCACTTGATCGAGTCATTTTAAATATATTGATATGAAATATTTTTTTTACTCGCACATTTGACTTTTTCGTCAATTTTCGACGAGTTGGACGGAGAGCGCGGCACTACACGTCCGTTCAGGTAGAAACTCGGAATAACCATTGATCGAATCGAATCGAATCGGAATAACCTCGGAATATCTATCTCCTATGTCGAGACTCTTCTGTCGCGGGGGTTAATGTTGTCAATAGCAAAGCAATTTATTATTGAATATTCTAATTCATTCGTCTTCAATTGGTCGTAGTGCGTTTTGGAAATATTATCGCACGTGGAAAGGCAACAACATATACATATATCTAGAGCGTGCCAATATTTTGAATACCATTGTCTACACGTCGAATCGAATCGCAGTCAACTGCGAGCTCCGTGCCTACTGCATTAGTTCTAGAGAATGGTCCACCAGTCGCGCTCCAGTTTCAAACATTCATATTTTTTTAGTTTAATGATTTTTAAATTTGATTGATGATAATTTAAAAGGTACCCTTAAGTTTTTTATACATAATTAAACAACAGAGAAACGAATGTATGTGGTCGAACTTTATTTCAGAAATAAGAATCATTATTCAAACTCAACGCGCATTTCGATGCAATTTTACTCATAACGATTGTTCAGCAAGAACTACGATTAGAATATCAATTACGCGTGTTAGACAGCAGAGATCGGTAGTAAATATGCCTCGAGCCGGAAAACCGCGTACTATCTGCAATAATAAAAATATTCAATGAGTAAAAAAGAGTGTCGCTGATAATCAAGCGACTTCAACCAGACGCTCAGTTCAGCTCGGAACGTCTCGAACGACAGTGCAACAAATTTTTGAAGGGGTTTATGTCTCTTTCAGCATAACATTCAGTTGTTGCAAAAATTGAAATCACAAGATCAACAACAAAGCCTTGAATAGGGTCACTCTGTAAAATCGAAGGCTTGCTCAATGGGGCGGAAGACTTTGTTGTCTCCCGGCTATTCCGGGTTATCCAATTTATATTTTGTATTTATTTACGAAGTTTAACCGAGGGTAAACATTGATGTTCCTGTTACGGGAAAACAGTTTTTCAATGCCTTCCACGGAAACATCAGCGTGTTTACAATTTCGGGAGTAAACATAAAGTTTTCGCCTAGAATACAAAATTTAGGGGAAATAACTTATCGATAAATATATTATTTTCATTTGCCTTGTAGGAATACGGCAGACGAACTTTATATATTTTATTTAACAGGTATTTTATTACGTACGACCTCGAGGACCTAGTTGGTAAGACGCTTGACTTTCACCCGGCGGTTCCGGGTCCGATTCCCGAAGGTATCTAAAAAAAGGGCCCCAGTCCGTTAAAAGTTCGTCTGGTGACAATACTCGTACGTGTTCGAGTATTGTTGCCTATTCAAGTGCGAAGAAATGTTGCCAACAAGTGCGTGGACGAACCGCGAGCTCCTGCCATGACCCATGATTTGCATCCTACGGGTAAGATATATATTTTCAATTCGGCATTTTGGGACAGAGGCTTACAGCTCAGCAGTTTGTGACGTGCTGTGGCTCTAATCAAACTATTACACTTGGGCCATATATTATAAAATATAAGAAACAGCAACGACATATTTTCGAAAATTACTTTATAATACCAAATATAAGCGCAAAATGTTTATTCCAATTTTTTTAGTGGGTCGCAAGTTGGTCACACCCGCCAAAGATTGCAATTTAAAAAAAAATTGTTTTATTGGTATTTCTAGTTTATTGCTCTTCCTTTTTTACGTCGTCCTGTACTGTCTCTCATTAGACTCTGGAACCAACTACCTGCTTGTATTAGATTTGTACCCTCGTTGATTTACATTTAACACCGAAATAAAACACATATCCCGCTTCAATTACGTGTTGTGATGCATTTTGTTTTCTTTTGTGTACGTGTGTACAATTATTGTGATTATTTTAAGTTAAAATTAACTTGTCAATAACTTTTGCAATTTTTTTAATTGATTTGATATTTATATCGCATTAGTCCATTTTTAAACAAAATGATTTAACAGTTAAATTAAAAATAATATACACAAACTTTAATTAAAGGGACAGGCAGGCCTATTTGGCTTTGCAAAATCATTATTAATAATGCTTTTGGAAATCGAAACGGACTTATCACTTTTATTTACAGTTTATTGTGTAGACTTTTTCACGTTTTAGTCTTGAATAATTTTATTTAACATTTTTTTGTTGCTTATAGGGATCGCCATAGTCTTGCCAAAAATAAAATCACAATCTGACAAAAAAAAACTTCGTGAATAAGCAACAAATATTCAACCCATGAAACACAATTTCAGATTTGTATCGAATAAGCATACTCGAGTCTTTCACGTGGAAAAAATATCAAGTAAAATGTATATTTCATGATCGAAATCCGTCTAAAAAAAACGCTAGCACATATCATATGATGAACAGTTGTTTCCTGAAATGTCTTTTGAAACAGGTAGTATATTGCATAATTTTAGCACGTATTCGTCCAATCGTTCTAAAGCCTATTTTTCGCATAAGTCAAAATAATGTTTGTATTAAAAATTGACAATTTATCCAGTTAAATGTATACCCATTTTTTTACAAAAAAAGCGGAGATTTTCGGTGTTTACCATACCCGTTTTAGGAACATCAAAAGGCAGAAGCGGATACAGGAAAAACCGAAAGCTGGGCGACACAGCCTGATTAAACTGGAAGGATAATCCATCAATGTCTCTTATATTCAACTTAACAATAAAAATCTTTACTTTCTCGGCCTAAACTGGAGCACTGAAGAAGGAAAGAGAACGTGGAAAAATAGACATACCGGTAAATTATTATCAACTGAAATCCCATCTTTCTAAATCGAAGAATTCTGTGAGAGATTCAGTTTTAAATTGAAAATAAATAAGTAGAGAGAAAAGATCCCCAAATAAAAGCCTTAAAAATTAATCTATCAATAGTGACAAATACTGAAGGATATGAATTAATCTAACAGACAAATAATCGCAGGATTTTACGACCCCGTGGCCTAGCTGATAAAGACACCTGTGTTCCAACCTGGGCCTTGCACGTTTGTTTCCCATTGGAATTCAGATTTTAGAATGGGTTTTACTTAAAGCATCTAGTATATTTCTGTATTGAAAGAAAATATTACACGGCAAAAGGTCTGCCAGGTTGTATTATATATGTTACAACGAAAGTGTAATGCCATGTGAAAAAATATTTTATTGGCGTGGCAGAAGCGAAAATTATGTGCTAGAATAGAATGAAGTGGAGATATGTTCATTCTGCCTTTCTCAATAGGGACATGGCGTGATGATGATGAATCTACACGTAAAAAGATAACCTCTAATTGTGAATATCGGAATTGAAGATTTGGACATATCGAAATGCGTGGTTAGGATATTACACTGTCCTCGGTTCTATTAATCGAGTCTTTAGATTTGAAACCTTTGAAGTAGTCACGGAATTCTCGTTTCGTCACCACACGTTTAAAATTCTACCCCTAACTTGGAAGAGGCATCAACACTCGCACATGTGAGTGTTGATGCCTCTCGTATGAGTATTGTCTAGCGTGTATGAGTATTGTTATCAAACGAACAGTTCTACTACACGAGTAATCTTTTTATATTTTTTCGATACCATTAGGAGTCAAACCCGAAATCCCGGTTGAAATATCAGCGTCTACTCTCAAATAGTGGAGAAACATCAAAAAAAAGTTTGAGATTTTTCTGTTTAAGGGAGTGCGGTTACTACTCGTGGCAATATCGTACAAGATTTATTCTTGATTTTGTAATTTATTTTATCAAATACTGTTTATTCCACTTTTTGTAACCCTACCGGTTTCAAGGCTTTCATATATTCCAAGAATCTCGCCGCTGCTCGCTGAGGTTGTATCCTCTCTCCCTCCACCCACAGTCCCCAACCCGAATGTTTACCGTTAGAAGCGTGTATGTCGGTACCAGTTCGAACATAATTCAGTATTGTTTGTGCTCCCCTGATTATATTTGATTTATTTATTTTATTTTACGTTTGATACAGGTTTAACCCACGTACATAAAAAAGAAGAAGTAAAATTATTAAGTCTAAATGTAGCATGTTGAAGGCAGGAACAATGTCACTCATGTTTCCCTGTGAAATGACTCAGTTGTACTTACAAAGTTTATCAAGGAATTTAACCCTCAATTTATCCACCGGGATGTGGAAGATGTCGATATCAGAAAATGTATTCAACAATATCGTTTCGTGTGCAACGGGTAATGCTCTTAACAACTCAGTCCGTACATAACATATGACGACAAAAACAATCTGAACTCATGATGGTGAATTCAGAAATACTGCAGCAATCGTGCAACGCAGGAAGCGTTACTCTTTTTGTTAACACATTGTCAATATCGATTATCACTCCATTTTTGTGTTGACCGTGTTGTCATGCAAATCGTGCCATCCCAATTACCCGGATGTGGCTGGCGCATTTCTGCGGAAAGTCGGGCAATGTTGATGTCGGTTTTAGATGACAGCTTGATAATACAAACTTCGGGTTCAACGATCACCAGTAATTAGTCATTTGATTTGACTATTTATCGTCGTTTATTTTTTACAACTTAAAATGAAATTCAAATTAAAACTTGTAGATACAAGTACTTGAGATTGCATTGTGTTGTGTTATGTCGGTTATACATATTGCCTGATAGTAAATACTTCGGGTTCAACGTCACTTCTTTTTCATTGGTTGTCTTTTACGTGACAGATTTGATTTACTAAAAAGTCATATCTTTGCCGCGTCGAATGAATGTTCCGTTTCTCCATTCTTCGGAGAACTTTTCCACTTAAAGATGGAATGTTAAATTTTTAAAGGTTAACGAGTTGAAACTTTTAATTGTCTAAAATTTATGTTTTTTTTATTAAATCCACTTATTATATTGACTATATAATATAATTTTTGACTTTGATGAGGTGGCACAAATTATCCTAGTGTGTGGGGTACAAGTAAGAGCCCACTTGGACAACGCGTACCGTTTTCGATGGATTCATCGTCTTGGGTCAATTCTGTGGCCTCCTCGGTCACCTGACCTTAATCCTCTGGATTATTTTCACTGGGGCTGTCTAAAAGATAAAGTTTACCATAAAGCCATTCGCAACGAGGTTGAACTGCGTCAACGAGTGAATGCGGCAGTCCGTGAAATTTCGACGCTCAGTTTGAGATTACTGAAGCGATCATTTTTGAGGAGATGCCGAGCTTGTATCAGGACAGGAGGGCGACAATTTGAGCATCTGCTGTAAAATTTATTGAATAAAGCATTTTTTTAACATTTTAATTTGTGTTTCATTTATTCATTCATCATTAAATTAAATCACACAAACTGGCACATTAATGCTACGATAGGCGCGCTACCGAGCGCTTATCATATGATAAGACATGACAGGAACAAAATGATGTAGATTTTGCATTAATACCTTTCACTTGAACTTTGGTCAGAATCAGCCCCTTTTGAATAAAAAATAGTGTTATTTCGTTTTCCGTGAAAAGATCTAGTGTTGCACGATTCTGAAATTTTCATTAAATGAGCAACTTTTCAAAGTTGTATTCTGGAACAGCCCAGTACAATTTTTTTTACCACAGAAGGCCAAAGTTAAGCGTAAAAATTTTAATTAAGATTTTTTTTATTTTTCAATTTTTTTTTGTATGCCCCTAATAATTTTGGAAACCATTTTGTATGCGATAGATAAAGCTACTATTCAAGAGTATTTCACATTAAAAAAAATTACAAAAAAGGTAATTTGTACACAACGCAGCAAAAAATCTGATGCAAGGTAGGGATTTTATGAAAGTCCGAATAACGGTAACTTAAAAACCGTAAGGTTTTTACTGAGGTTTTGATATTCTGGTAGGTCTTGACCCAATCTATCATCGCCTTAAGTATGACGCACTATTTACGAGACAGCCTGTATAACGACGCACTATTTACGGGACATTCTATATACTTGCACATAGCTATCGCTATTATTACATCCATTACTCCTCTTCTATTATTAAGGGTTTTCACTCTTTCCGCTTTCTGAATGTGATTCATTTGGTAGTCTCACGTTTTTTTGGGTCTCCAAAAATTCTCTACGTTCTATACTACTGTATATATTATTTTTGTAAATCTTTCATTCTTTCTAAGTGGCCGCAGTATATGAATGCTCCTTTCATATTAAGCACTGCATCATTTTTTAATTCGCATTGTTTCCCAATGTCCTAATTGATTATTTAGCTATACCTTGATTTTTCACACATTCTACTCGTATTTTATTTATTTGTATATTAACATTCCATTTTAGCGTGATAGGAAATGTAAATGCGACGTGTTGGTGAAAATTAAAAGATTGCAGCAAGTTAAGGGTTTTAGCTGTTTGGGTAGTACTCGTATATTTTATTTTATTAAGAGGGAAATCGAACGGTTTGTAGTGTTAGGAAACAAAGTAAACGGGGCACTAAAACATATATACTTAAACCGCACTGTATCAAAATTTGCTAAGATGATAGTCCACAATAGTATTTTGGTGCCAACTTTGATATATGGGAGTGGGATGTGGACGTGGAAAAAGACTGAGACTTTACTTTTGTCTAGTAGATTGGAAGAGATTGTCATCTGGCCATAAGATTGCTAGATTGTTTTACAATGAAATGTTAAATTAACACATAAAATACTTCAAGGAATATTTTATGAGTTATTAAATCTCATCATGTTGAAAAGGGTGTAATTATTATTGTAGATATGTTATATTAGGTCCTTACATATGAAATTGGCGTTTTGCCGTACTGGCAACTTTGATCTCAAATATCTTCTCTTTGGTTAGGAATTCCAAATTAAAATTTATACAGCTATTTACTCAAGTATTTGTGTTTCGAAAATTATAATTCATTTGTTTTTTCCTCAATTGTTTTTTTTCTTTGCGTCACTCAGTTTACAAAATGGAAAACTTGAAATATCGCGTTATTTACGAGTACGAGTTCCACCGTGGCACCAGTGCTGCAGAAACGGCTCGAAGGATTAATGATGTGTATGGCGACGGTGCCGCAAAAGAAAACACAGTGCGTTTTTGGTTCCAACGTTTTCGTTCTGGAAATTTCGACCTGCAGAATAAGCCCCGTGGACGGCCGGAGACCAAAGTTGATAATGAAGAATTGAAGGCTATTGTGGAAGCGGATCCATCGCAAACCACGTCCGAGTTAGCTGCAGGCTGCGGTGTTAGTGATAAAACTGTTTTAATCCACTTGAAGCAAATTGGGAAGGTGAAAAAGCTTGAAAGGTGGGTACCTCACGAATTGAGTGAAGCAAATCAACAAACGCGCGTTGACTGCTGCGTTGCATTACTCAACCGGCACAATAATGAAGGGATTTTGAATCGAATCATTACCTGTGATGAAAAGTGGATCCTGTATGATAATCGGAAGCGCTCATCGCAATGGCTGAACCCTGCCGAACCAGCCAAACCATGCCCCAAGCGAAAATTGACTCCAAAAAAGTTACTTGTGAGCGTTTGGTGGACTAGTGCTGGTGTCGTTCACTACAGCTTTCTTAAATCTGGCCAGACGATTACGGCAGATGTCTATTGTCAGCAACTGCAAACCATGATGGAAAAGCTAGCTGCTAAACAACCGAGGCTGGTTAATCGCTCTAGGCCACTGCTGCTTCATGATAACGCTAGACCACACACTGCACAACAGACGGCTACCAAATTAGAAGAGCTTCAATTGGAATGTCTAAGACATCCACCGTACTCTCCGGACCTTGCCCCAACAGATTACTATTTTTTTCGAAATTTGGATAACTTCTTGCAAGGGAAAAAATTCAACTCCGATGGGGCAGTCCAAACCGACTTCAAAGATTTTATTGATTCCCGTCCGAATGGTTTTTTTAGTAAAGGGATCGATGAACTACCTATGAGATGGCAAAAGTGCATAGATAGCAATGGTACATACTTTGATTAAATAAATATATTATATTAAAAAAAAATCAACTTTATGTTCCTCCCAAACAAAACGCCAATTTCATATGTAAGGACCTAATATAATGTATTATTGTACACTGACCTGAATGGAGCCATTTTATTGCATTCATGTTTTCCTGGTAGAACGTATGGGGGTGATGAGATTTATGTTAATAATTAACTGCACAATTTTAAAATTATATGAATCACCTCAAGCTCCTCCTCGGATAAGCAGAGATAACAGATCTTCACTTAATTCTAATCCTGATATCTTACGCTTCTCCCACTTCCTTGCTCGTGTTTTTAAGGTTTACCTGTTTTTCAAAATTTGATTATTTTAGTCGTACTACGTTTTCTATGCCTTCTTAAACTTTTCATTCTTATTCTTTCATGCATTGTTTTTCCACACATTATTCGCATATTTCGAATTTAAACCGTTTTAATGTGTCTTTTATCGCTTATTTTCAAGATCAAGCTTGCTATCAGCACTAAGATGCTATTATTATCAGCCAGTGTTGCTTCTTACGAAATACTCCGATTGGTAAAAATATTGTTCAGTCCGCCATAATATTAGATAATCTCTGTCACCTAGTTAATAAAATGATGATCTTCCATTCTGGATGTTGTGGATTCAATCGTCGTAAGTAACGATTTTTTTTAACGGATTCAGTATCGGTTTCCACTTGAGGCCTTTTAAAAATATTCTTGGTTAAGAAGAGGTTGACAGATAGAAATAAACTTGCTAATATGTACTGAATACATCGAAAAAGTAATGCAATTTTATAAAATAGTCGAAGAAGGCGATGTTTCCCGACTAGATTATTCTGCAACGTTGAAAATATTTATTGAATTGATCTTCTAATGTAGCTACATATGAAGGATAATCTAGAGGCTTTGGAAAATATAGACTGCTGTAAGACTCATACTTTATTGTTGACTTGCCTCAAACGGCGACTTAAAAAATATTAAATATTTTTTTTCATAAAGCTCTCATATTTTGCATTTTCCCGTCTTCCTTCTCCAGTCATGTTTGTTTAAGTATTTTTTCTTATTTTCTTTCTTTGCGTGCTTGAGAAAATAACGTTGAACCATTCTCCTTTTTAAAATATTTTCGGTTCGTTGAATGAGTTTGCCACATGACAATAAATCCACTAGGTTGTATTACATGAATATGTTGCATTATTGAATAGCCCTACATTCGTTGAATGAGTTTGCTACTTGACAATAAACCCACTAGGTAGTATTATATAAATATGTTGTATTATTGAATAGTCTTACAATACGAAAGTGTAGGACTAATCAATAATACAACATATTTATAAAATAATTGTCTTATATTTCGCAATACGAAGAATCGATTGATAGGCTTATTTTGGATAATAATTAAGTACTGCCATAAGCTTTTTCGTATTTTCCCTTGACACTACTGAAACGCAGAAGGTCGATTCGAAAACAAAATAATTTATTCGGAAATAATTTCCCTCGGCAAAAGCCCAACAAAAACCTGAAAGTTTTCAGCGAAAATTAAAATTCTTTCGATCGACACCATTTTAGATACACCTATAACTTTGTTTATGGATGTTTTCTGCATATCTGGACAAAATTAATTTAATGTTGTTTTCAACGTTTTGTACTGAAAAATAATAAATATTGATCTCCTTCCGAAGTGAACGAACAAAGGCTAACACTGTGTGTGTATAATATAATGCTGGTACACAATTTATGTCCACAGTTTCTGTATACATTTACGATATTATATTAAAATACACATTTACCTCGTGTGTATTTATATACACATAAAATAATATTATACGCATCCCTTAGTATATTAAACCTACATTTTAATTGTATTGTAATGTATTACACAATCGTTGTTTACACTACAAGTTAACGGGTTAATTGACATGTGGCAATTTTACAACCAGCTACACCAAAGTAATGAAATGAAGGTACATTGCTGCAAAATTATTTAAATCATTATGTATTTGTACAACATTTTTGAACAATGTATAGGTAAATAACAACAATCAAAATGAAATATTATCAGTCTAAGAAAAATAAAAATTGGAAATGATACATGTAACATGAAGTTTTTTCAATTGCTTTTTAAGATATGCCAATGATTAAGTGAGTTTGACTGGTTTCAGAGCCTTACTTCATTAGTTGGTAACTGGTTTCAGAGCCTTACTTTATTAGTTGGTAACTGCTTTCAGAGCCTTACTTCATTTACAGTAAAGGACGAAGTAAAAAAAGAGAGCGGTAAACTGGGAAATCAATAAATAATATCTGTTTTAAGCGTAGCGCAAATCCATAGTCCGAAGGATGCTGAATATTTTCTGCGAAATAAAATGGGGGGGGGGGGGGGGGGTGTAATATAGTGTACATTACAATACACTTGCGATAAGATAAAACTAAGTGTTAACAAAATATCACGAAGAAAAGATCTACACACTCTTCTTTACAGAAATTAATTTCGCTTTTAAATTTATACATTTAGCCATGCACAATCTTATGTTATTCGTGATTATGACTTTGTATATTCGAAATTTGGTCCACGAGTAAAACCAGTACGGAATTGAATCTACCAGGATATGACCCGGAGTGTCCGCTTGTTTAGCGTAAATGCTGACTTTTAAAACGCGACTGCCAACTATCTCTTAAATAAGGCTTTTGGTAGTTTGCTTTTCAACTCTGTTGATCAACAACAATTTTGTGGTTTAAAATACTAATAATTGGTGTATTTTTTAATTATTATTAATTTATAAGTTCGTTGGCCTTTTTGAAAATCCTAAATATTTATTAATTATTTTGTATCCACCCAATATTTTTAGGAACTAAGTACAAGGACTATCTTAATTTATCAGAAATGATTTTATTAATTTATCAATCCCCACCAAGTTCTCTCTATCCTTCCTCGGAAGCTGGGAAATGTCACAGCAATTATCATTTATGAAACGTGAATTCTTACGCGTGATTTGTTTGATTTTTTTTCCCTCCCAATCAGTTATGCGAAAATTCTAAGAAAATCGTAGGACAAATTCGAGAAGATGGGAAATCTCAACCTTTTTTCCAGATTTATGAATATTGTTTTGAGTTGGTTTGTTTTCAGTACTGGTTTATTAGTGTATTGTATTGGTGTTTTTTGTTTGTTTTTATTTTTGATATCTGAATTTATCCAATGTAGCCTTTAGATTTTTATGCTGTTTGCGTGTTCCTGAAGCTGTGCAAAGAATTCAATTGAATTTGTGGTATATTTCTTGATTGAGTCTAGCTAGCAGCAATGTACTTTTTTGTCATTTTAACGTCTTTGCTTTATTACAACAGTCATATTATGGATGCATAATATTCAGGGAATCAGTGATCTTTATTTTTGGTTGTGGTTCGTTTTCTTGAGAAGTAATTCAATTGAATCGATCTTTGTCTGCCTCAAAGTATGAAGATATGGGTAGCGTCTGCAGCTTGAGGACATTAGAAAGTCTTATCAAAGTTAGAAAAAATATGGAAAATTTTATCATTGTAAACCTGATTAAGAAGACGGGTGTCAGTAAACCTGGTTAAGAAAGTAAATGAATAAAACGTGGTGAATACAAAGTAAAAAAATATATACATATGTATATTTTTTAACAAAACTCAAATAATAATAATCAAAGGCCTATTTACGAGTATTGTACGGCACCGGTACAGAAACTGTAGCATTAGATGGCTGCTGCTCGATGCTCGGAGAATTCAGCTCACGTTAATAAGTAGCAGGTTGGTGAGAAGTAGAAGAGATCCCTCTTAGGTAGGTATTAGATGGTCGCAAGTAAAAGGCAGTAGACATAGTGAACTGGGAATGTATTTCCAAGGCGTTTTAAGCTCCTTATGTGCGGCAAATCGCTCATCGCAAGCGCCTGTTTTCGCCCGTGCATGCCTTCATAACTTGCGAAATATCACAATTTTCGAAGATTTTTCACATGCATGGGCCGGCCGACTTTTGATACTGTCTCGCGATGGCCGCGCATAACGAACATTTCCGTTACGGTCGCGACCCAGCACGGACCCCAACAAACATAAAATTATTACATAAAAACATCAAAAAATACCCAAGAATTTACATATCAAAAATACCAATACTATACAAATATAAACAAACAAGAAAAAAAAAACTTTATATGTTTTAGGTGACGCATACGTCCGATGCAAGTATATAGCGCCGTTTAGAGAGCAAACGCTCTTCAAGGGCGCTCTAACTTGGGATTAAAGCCCACGATGATTAGCAGATTAAAAATATTACTAAAAAAATAAGTATAATTATAGGAAGGTGGTGGCAGTGGCCATTATATTGGGAACTTATCCGGATCTATGTAAGTTTGGAAAAATATATTTAGTAATAAAACTACAGAAAACTTACCACGGGAAGACGAACAAAACAAAAATCTTTGTAGATCTTCCAATATGTATAGTAATTATACCACATTCGGCTTTAGATTTCTGTCAGGAACATTAAAAAGAATATGAGGATGCCCAAGAAATAGTTGCAATGAGCTTAAACTTAAAAATGAAGAATGTGTGTTATAAGATGCTGCCAAGCTTGATACTATTGCATCGATTGAAACATACAATCGTAACTGCCATCGTACTTTGTTTTTATTTTCTTTCAATACACGGTTGATTTCGATCATTGAAATAATATAAATTTAAAGTATCTCAGCAGATTTTGATATTGGATAGTCTTTATCAACCCTTATTTTTGAAAATTGTATTTTATCTCCTATAATTTTCATTTGTACCGCAGATTAATTTCCAGAACTTCTTTGAAAATAAAAATATCATGTATTCTTTTATTTTTAATATATGTCGACTTAATAATGAAAAAAGGTTCTTAAAACTAGTCGGCATTAAAATTTTTATACAAAATTTATCAAAAAATCATGTATTTAAAAAAATCACAGAGTGAAAACAGTGGTTTTATGATAAAATAATGAGTTAGCGTTGTAAAACATTGGCAGTTTTTGGCGTTTTAAAGACCTCAGCCGATACCTTCCTGTCTTTACCTGTTTTGATTTATCTTTTTAAGCTATTTTATTTGTTGGTAACATATACGACACTTAAATGACCTTTACAAAATATACTAAGATTTGCTAATCGAATAATAAGGTTTCAACAACTTAAAAAAAACAGGACAATTATTAGAACTCACGCGGTGTATGAAATCATCAATGTATTGTGCAACAATATTGATGGAAAAAATAAATACTCAAGTACAATCAACGAAAATAAAAAATGAACCACATAGCAAAAAAAAAAAAAAAGAATGTAAATGGAATAAAGCCTTCCAGTTAATATCTATGGTTTAGGAAATATCGGAGAAGTGCCCTCCTAAACTCACCAACATTTACACTAAAAATATCCACCAAACCAGACATGAAGCTATTCCATTCTCTCGATTGATGAATTACGACGTGCAACTGTCGTTAGCAATTCCTAATCACATTTTTGAATTTTAAAAGGTTCCGTGTTTATCTAGTCGGAGTGCAGAATCCAATTTGTACCAATATTTGTACCGCAACTATCAACGATATTAATAACCTTATTAAGTAACATCAAATCAAATAGAGTCGTTATTTCAGAGAGTTTAAAATGTCGAGTATAATAATTTGATTTCTAATCGAACAAATCCAATTCATTCAAGTGAGTTTATTAAATAAACGGCGCTATAAAAGTAATTCCGTTTTATTATTATTATTTTTTGACAAACGTAATATCAGTACTCATTCGTTAATGTACTAAGTTTTGGTAAATATTTTGTATTGTATAATTCCGAAATATAATATTTTAAGGGTGTTTTACACGTGTTCAAAAGTTCTTTGATCTTGGAAACAAAGCTTATTGTTTGGTGATTAAAACCTGTGTTTGAATAAAGTGGTTTCAGGAATTTACTTTAATAAAACAACATTTGCTTTCAATTATTCTCGCTTATAAAAATTCTCTTTTTGTAACAAATTTCACAAGAAAATTCTATTATTTCTGCAAAGTACCCTCCACTCAGCGTCAGAATATATTATTTCAGCTAAAACATTACCTAATTGAAAAACTGAAATTTAATAATACATAGTTTAATTTAAAAGATTTTGTATATTTAATATATTACCCAAAACATAAGTATAATCATTTGTTGATGAAGAAGTTTCTGATAGTTGGGATAGAGATTTTTAAGATATCTACATTGCAGGGAATTTGGAATTTATAAATGGCTCTATTCCACTTTTTTATGGGTATGCTAGGTTGTAATCACTTATTAAGCCTTAGAAGTGATTTACGCACCTGTTTTGTAACATAAGTACCATATACTTATATTAGTTACAAACTGGAAAAATTAAGAATCACTTGTTGTTGAAAGTACCCAACAATTATTTACACCATTGTGAATTCAGATTGTTTTCGGTGCTGTATTCACGAACTAAGCCATTAAGAGTATCACCAATTATTTACACCATTGTGAATTCAGATTGTTTTCGGTGCTGTATTCACGAACTAAGCCATTAAGAGTATCACCAATCACTACACGGACGCATCTTGTCGAATAAATTTTCTGATATTGATATACGAGTACATATTTTGGTGGATATTTGAAGATTGAGCTCCTCAATACAATTTGTAGGCTTTACTGAACCATTTCATAAATGCGTAACCATTGTTCATGTTGTTATTATTTTAATAGTTCATTTTTTTCTATTGTATAATGCTTTGTGCTAAATGCTATTGGGTTAAACCTGTTTCAAATATAAAATAAAATAAAAAGGTCTTTAGTGTTAATTTATTTTTTCTCAACTTGATTTAGGAATGATCTTCATGTCCCGATCAGACGCACTCGATCCTTATCTATACTGAGGAACAAACTTCTTCGTCACCTTCTTTCTCTTAAGTTAGTCCTATGATCTAACATATTAGCATGAGATACTCCTTCCATCTTTTAGAAGAATGACTGCCAGTGGGTATTTCATGCATTGTCACGTAAATAATTCTTGTGTTATCCATAGTTTCTACATAGAAAAACTCATTTATCTTAAAATATTCCATATACTCACAGTCATTCTCATCCTTATCGTTTTCTTCATTTATTATATTTGAATGGTACGTTTTATTCACTGCTCCACTGAGGATTTTATGATTCTATTAAACGAAGGCTGGTTGACTGGTAGAAATTCCAACAAAGCAATAAATCCGCCTGATTTGCATGAAAATGTTCCATAAATAATGTTAAATAAGCTCTCTATCCTTTCGATTGCTGGCAGCGTCTATATAAAGTTATGTGTGATTGGAATATTTAAATAATTAATATTATAACACAACCGTCCGAAGAGCGGGTATTGCTGCCATGAAATATAAACATAAAATATTGAATATTGTTCCTCACGCGATCGTTTTGGCACAGATCGAGTTTGCCGTCATATTGCGATAAATAATATGTATGAAATTTTAATGTTTTTTTCCCTCGGCGAACGATAAATATTTCAGGCGGAGGCTTTCAGGAGATTTTTCGCGATAAAATTTATGGCTATCACCTGCAAAATTATAGAATTCCCACGTAGGCCGCGTAAATCTGCGATCTTTACAGGCTCCACTCGGTGGGAAATATATATTTCCTGCGGTAAAGAAGGCTTTTTGAATGCCACGGCTGTCAAGATTGTTTCCAACATGTTTATCGGAATTATTTTTTGGTTTCTAGAATTCACTTTTTAAATAATTTATTATATAGGATTGTCGTCGGTTTTGTTTTTCTTCCGAAACAGTGCTTCGGGAATGTTTATTTACGCAAATGTATATTAAAAGGGCAGTGGTGGGCATATTTTGCATACTCACCATATCATTTTAAGAATAGGCAATAAGGAAGTATAATAATAAAATGCCAATTTATATAGTATCATTTAGACAGCAAACTTTCCTCATGGGTGTTATAACTCTGAATTTGAACCTACTTTTACTGACGAATTTAAAATATTACAATACAAATATATATAAATTGAGTGTAAAGATAGGAAAATAGCGGCCATTATATTAGGTACTTCCCCGCATCTGCATATGTTTAGTAAAACATATTTTGTTAGAAAATTCACCAACTACAAAGAGACCTTTATAGATCTTTCGATATGTTATTTTAACACATTCAACTTTAGTCCTTGTGTTGTGTGTGTTTATATATAATCATACATTTTAGTAAAAGTTCCCTAAAAGGGTTGTCTTCAAGTGCTTCTTAAAGCTGCACACGCCACCTATATCTCTAACACTTGGAGGCCGATTATTCCACGCCACAGTAACGACAATGGTATAAGCCCTATCATAATACACCATCCTATTGGATCTTCATATTTTACTATCCACACAATGACTTTTAGTCGTACTCACAATCGTACATGCTCTTCTATTTCTTATGCTTTTATCTTTCTTTCAGAAAAAAAAATCGTACTATTTCATTACATTCTTTCCCTATTTTATTACAAGATGGTGTATGTGAATTTAAAAATAAATAAATACAGGTTTATTGATAGCAACATAGTATGTACGAGTACATAATACATTAAGACACATTTCAAGAACACATAAAAAGAGAATACATTAAAAAACAGAAGCTATCAAAAGGTCTGGGCTCATCTAATAACACCCCCCCCCCCTACCCCCCCCCCCCCCCCCCCCCCCCGGCCAAGATACGCCCCACCAATATAGGGCGAGCCCAGCTACGGGGACACCAGCTGTTTTTCAGCCCACACCCTTGAACGTGTAGAATAAGAAGAGAAAAAAACACAGAAAATAAATAGATGACAAAAAAGAATACATTCAAGAGAGAAGACATTAAAAGGTCCAGGCTCATCCCACAAACATTCCCCCGGCCGAGATACACCCCACCAATGTAGGGCGAGCCCGACCGCAAGGGTGTCGGGGGCTTCCAGCCCACACCCTCGCATATCTAGATTAAAAATTTAAAAAAAAACAAAAACGTATGGCAGAAAACAAAATAAAAAGTAAACCCACATATACCACCTCAGGTTAACTGTCAGCAAGAACGAAAAAACAAAAACCTCAAAGGAGTCCAAATTTTATAAAAGTAAAATGACAAATGGGAAATGAAATAGTTGAAACAACATTGAAATATTTAGGCAGTAATACATTGAAATAGTTAAGCAGTTTTATGAGAATGAATGAGAAGATAACCCACAAACACGCACGCACAATCCCCGATTCACCACCAGCGAAAAGAGAGAAAAGAAAGAAAAAAAAAAAAGCAAATAAGAGACCCATTGACCACTGAGAAACCTGTTAACCACCCAGAAGATAACACTTTAGAGCATCTCTGAAGGTACAATTTGAGGCTGATGTATTAAATAAGACAAAACAGAGCACCCTGAGATGGTTTGGGCATGTAGAACGAGTGAATGAAAAAGACTGACAAAATAAATATACGAGTACAGTGCAAATTTCAGTGGAAGACGGGGTAAAGGAACACCAAGGAAAATATGATCGGATTAATTAAATTATACTTCGAAAGAAGGAAATATTTAAAGTCAGAGAAATCGTTCAAGTTGTATAAATGTTGAAGAAGCGAAATATTTGTGTCGTGATAGGAAAGTCTGACTTTCTATCCTCTCTGCCTACCCCTACAAGAAAACGGCTTGATGACATATATGTAGGTTGAAATTTTCATCACGAAAAATCGTTTTGTAATATTTTATTTAAGTATGGGTTTTCGCTCGATATATTCGAATAGTTTATGTACTCGTAACTATGCATATTTTTTTAATCAAGATTTGTTGAACGTATTTTTATATAGTGTTCAAGGATAATGTAGTTTTCATTTTGTACGATGATACTGTTATATCTCTGTAATATCTGTTGCAATGGAATAATTTGCCAATGAGACGTGACACTTATACATATGTTATGTCTCCGAATGATTTGCATAATTGTAATATTACACAATTTCACCAAGTAGCCCTAATTCAACTCAAGTTATGCCATGCTGCTTCTCTCGCAATTACTCTCGACCCTATTGGAGAGACTAAGATAAGTGTTGGTAGAAACAGAGGAGGGAGATGAATTCATGTCTGAGACAAACAGCTGAGAATTTTCTGATAGGTGATCAATCAGCTAGAAATGGGTGGTTTGGGTGATACGCCCAAAACAGTGTTTCAAAAAAAAGTGTCGAACGCATTTTGGATTTCTTTCATTATTATTTTGATATTTTAATACAGAATTTATATATGTCACAGTCGAAGAGGATTAAACAATAAATGTTATAAAAAAATATAAAAGGACGATTTATATATGATAGATTTATATAAATTTGAACCCACTATTATATTATAATAAATATTATAAGAAATTTGCTAGTAAAAAATACAATTTATAGAAATTCTCATTGCACCAAAGTATTTTTACTCCTTGGATTATGAAGTACATATAAACATACAATCACGCTGTTTCCCTGTAGGAGTATGCAGAGAGGACATAACGATAAATACATTGTTTTTGCAGATGTGTCAATTTGCATAATTGGTAGTGATTAACACTCACTGCCGACCATGTGATATAGCGTAGTGTAAGGCGTACTAAGGGCTACTCACGCGATATAGTGTGGTAGTCAGTATACGCAGTCATTTTACGTTTTTTTCTTAATTTAATAAAAAAAAATTGTCAAAACCTAGAAATACAACAATATTTTTTACGAAGGGATCCCTATTCTACCTTATATCGGTACATTTTCGGATCAGTTGGCTTCTATTGGTGTCAAAGAATAGTTTGCTACATTTGAAGTTTTGTGCGAAAGTACTTGGAACTAAATGCCTAGGTCTGCTTAAGTATATTAACTGCTTTGTAAGTCATTTTCGTTCGTCCGCGACTTCGGACCTTAAGTCCGTCGTCGCTACTATTATTTTTATACTCAGGTGTGTCACCGCTAGATAAGTCCGTTTATGAAGTCCCTTCTTCGACACGTCACCGCGTTGTCGCGCTTATAATAAATAAAGAGTTCAATCTTCTAGTGTAGATCTCAATGAACTTTAGTTGGTCCCCAATAACACTGTGCTTGATGGTATGATCAAACTGAACATGTTATATCTTTGTCTTACTTTTGTTAACACAATTGTGAATTTCAAAATCTTTAAGGCGGCCTTCTGTAATAAGAATAATTTATGTTTTCTTATTAGTTATTTTTTCATTTAATTTTAATTTTATCTCTCGCCGCGGTGTCTGACCTACTGTTGATTCCAATCCTATCCTTTTCACACTGATGTTAGCGTTAGCAAATGAGGGGCTACACCCACCCCGAGAACGGCAAGCTTTTTTATTTTTATCAAAGTACGACTGAATCCAATTTTCTTTCGAGTATACGATCGTACTGAAAGGGAACCTAATTCGTTCTTAGATACATTATGGATGAAGGAAGGACAATTACATGTCCTCTGTTATATAATATGTGTTGTACAATTGTTGATATTGTTTTTATGATAAGTCGTGGTCACGACTTTGTAATGATTTAATTTTCTTTTAGAGCATACGAATATCGTTTTAAAAACAATTATAATGTTATCATAGTTCATAAAACTTTTTATTTTATTTGTCAAACATGTAAAGCAATTACTTTTCCATAAATCAAGCATATCTCTTAAAAAAGTTTTTTTTAAGTTAAGCTGGACTGTGCGAGTGTTGTTGCATTTCCGCGTTCTTAACATGCTCGATAACGAATTTCAAGTAACGTGCTTATTTCAGCGGCTATCATTGTAAATACTCGGTTTTCAGGACCAAAGACAATGCTGTCTTACGGTCATGCGCTAACATGACTCCATTATCGAATCGTATATGTTGAAGGGTAGCATACAAATAAATGAATTACATGGAAGTTTAATCACATTATCATTTTAATTTTATGAAATGTAAGGCATTGTGTTACACCTTCATTGTATACAGTGTTCGGCAGCCGTTGTCACCATTCGCGCTAAGCAATCGGGTGCCCCAGGTTTGTTTACTGATGGATTCACTTCCATACTGTTTTTAATCTAAGACCGTTTTATATCTGAATTTATGATTTTCTGTAGATAATATTGTACTTTTCGTAAATTCTACAGCGCTATTAAGCAACGGATAAATAGTACTTTGTAAAAAAAAACACTATCTTACGAAAGGCTGCATCAAATTTAAACGTCGTCTTAAAACGTTGATCTCATTATGTCCTCAGTGAGATACAGGCAAAAGCCTAGTTTACTGGGGACACGATAAATGATGGGCAACAAACCCAGATCCATAAAAGGTGTGTGTTCAAATTAAATTACCTCTTGTTTTTTTTCGCAAATTGTGTATATTTCTTGTCATGTGTAAATAAAATAAATAAGTAAAAAATTGCCATCGGGACCTTATAATTGGTTTGACAAGACAGTATACTAACGGAAGATCAATAGCTTGCACACTATAATCCAATACCCGCAAAGATGTCTTCGATCCGCATGATTGCTGACAATTACGTGTATGCTCGATCACGTGAGATTTCCTATCGTTTATTATACAATCTGGCGGGTTTATTGCCATACGACAATCTCTTCCTAACTACCAGAGATATGTTCAATAGACCTTAGGTGAAAACCAGATTGAACCGTTTTTTTTTAATGATAACGAACAGGATTAGAACTCACACCCCCTAGGTTAGAAGACAGATTTCTTACTAACTTGAATACGGAAATCGTTGAATATGAACATTTTGAAACGTTTGTTTAAAATATTATTATTTTGTATTTTTTACTTTATATTTTCGTTAAATCGACATCAAATTTTGGGAATCTTTGATCAAATGTGATTCGTTCGTTGTTAAGTATTCTCTAAAAAATCGATGTATCTCAGCTACCTAGTTAAACGGGACAATCATTCTCGTCTTATCTCGAGCGCCAACCGGAGATGCTCCCTCCCTTTCGCTTCTTTTGCTTTGTCCCGATTGTCAAGCGTGATTTGTAAGTCTCCTGAAATTGCCTACCTGGAATTCAGGACGAGGAAAAGTTTCAAGAGACCCGGTGTAGTCCTATTTTTGCGAATGATGAAAGCGTCTAGGGAGTTTTGCGGAGGAGTTTAGCTGGCAGTTGTCAAGGATTGGGAAGATGGATCCTCTGTGATCTCCGTATGTAAGCTATTAACGGTCATCCTTTATATTGAGTGAATAATGTGGATTCATTGATCAGCAACGTAATTTATCTATTCAGCTCTTATTTTTTCTTATACTTTTTCTTTCATATTAATTATGCCCACATAACTATAGGTAGAATGATACATTTTTAAGTACACATATGCTAGGAATTATGAAAAAAACGAATAAATAAGTGTCATGTTAACTTATACAAGTACATACTTAAACTCACACATACACATGAAGACTTTATATTTTAAGTAGATTAATTAAATATGTAAAAAAAGGAAAATAAAGTTGTTCAAATATAAATTGATTGTTAGTAAAGCACGTTATACAAATTGTGGAGCATGCAGAAAATAAACTCCCACCTACCACGGTGTACTGGTGAGTAAAAATTAAAAAAACACAAACACCCAATGCATCGATATGGCAAGGTCACCAGAGTTGCAAAACAATCATTATCGACTTTGACATATGTTATGAATGTTAAACTTATATCATTCTACAATAGAAAAAAAATGTAGTATAGTTAAAAGGGTTAAGACATTTGGAGACAGAACATTGATATATCTCAGTCAGTCTTATATTTCGTTATGCACAATTCATGAGGTGTCAATGTACGAAAGAACGTGGAATGATGACATAAAAAATAAATGAATGGATAAAATGGATATATGCAGAAAGGATTTGCTTTAGGATAGTTTGGACATGTGGAGAGGATGAATGGCGAAAGAATGACTAAGTGAGTATACAAATCAGAAGTGCAAGGCGTGCGTGTAAGAGGTACACTGAGAAAATCATGATCGGATC
Source organism: Odontocerum albicorne (assembly GCA_949825065.1). NCBI lineage: Eukaryota > Metazoa > Arthropoda > Insecta > Trichoptera > Odontoceridae > Odontocerum > Odontocerum albicorne. The sequence goes on along the minus strand of OX463849.1, from coordinate 19,037,158 downwards.
AAATGGGTCAAATTTTAAAACATGGTCAAGTGAGAAGTATGAATTATTGAATATTTTGCATGATGAGATGTAAAAATGTGAAGGAGGCGAAAGTTGTGTTCTTGGATATAAATGTTTGGAGGTCTGTTCTCTCTGCCTATCCCGCAAGGGTCACCTAACGATTACATGAACGAGTATGTATGTAGGAGTAGTAAATAGTTAATCTTGTGAATATTTTATGCACATGCACCGTTATAACATAACAGTTTTATAACAGTTCAGAAACATTAAACAAAACTCTAAAGGCGTGCGTGGTACGAGTACAAGTAAATTGTCTAAGAAATAATTAAATCAGAGAACAATTTATTTATATCTTTAAAGAAAATACCTTAAGCAAGAAAAATTATGTGAGACTTTTGTTATTCTGTTATTATACATAGAATTATATAAATATATGCACAAGTTAATAACCTAGATTAATTAATTCGTTTCGTGCCCTTCGACATACCTGAATTGACGATACAGACATGCTGAAGAGCGCGGTGGGGAAACAATATTGTCTTTGACCCCATTAATCGAGCTTTCGAGTTTAGTACCTCTAGAGTAGGCACATATATGAATACTACCAGCGTGATGTGTCTATATACATGAATACTACCAGGCGTGAAGAGGCAACAACACTCGCGTACATCTAAAACGTGTGAGTATTGTCACCTGATGAATTGTACCAGCATGGGACGCTTTATTTTATTCTGTTACAGTCAAGCGTCTTATCAACTAGGCCACGGAGATCGCCGAGTCGACAAGATGATTTGCGTTATTTATTCTCATATAAAAAACAGCATTAAACACAACAATACCGCCCCGACACATTACCTGACACCTGAATGTTAAAACTATTAAATCTTCCCTCGCCACTATAATATATTCAACACTTCACCAGGACCTGGATAAAACAAATGTTTTCAATTTAATATTTTAATTATAACAGCCCGCGCCTCATTTTATTTATATAAGTGAAAAAAATAATGCGTCATCTGTTATTACAATCCGAACTATCTTTGTTATTATCGATAATATGTGCTATTTGTGTGACATTTGTTTTAAGATTTAAATTTCTTATGAACTCCAGAGTGTTCCAAACTCTTCAGAGAGTTCTGAGTAATTATGATGATGATTATACGGTAGTAAGTACTCATATTACCGTGCTGACTACGTGTCTGTAAACTGAATATGTTTTGATAATTGACTGATGTGTGCGTGCGCTGCAAACTGGAAACCACGAACCGTGGTGTGATGCACGCCATTTCAATCAATACACATAATTCCCCCTCCCCCACCAACACATCAACCTTTACAAATCAATCTAGACATACGAGTATGTTGTCCCTTTTGGTATGAACTAGTTTGTATTTTATTATATTTACTCTATTTTATATTTGATTCAAACTATTCACTAGTTATATAGAACACCTTTATAAAAATTCAAACACAATTTACGCTTCGTGGGCAAGTATTACCCCTATATAATATTCGTTGCAGTGTGAGAGAAGGTACTCGTAGTTACCGATCAACACTACTATTATCCTTTGTCGTCGACCTTATAGTCAAACAACTGCCGAAAGAAGTGTCTGTTGATTTCCTTGGTGTACCTTTACAAACTAGATTAATTCATTCGTTTCTTACCCCTCGACATATCTGAATTGGCGATACAGACATACATACTGAAGAGCGCGCCAGAGAGACAACATTGTCGTCGACCCCATTAATCGAGTTTATTTTTATTTTTATTATATTTGATACATGTTTATTATATGAACACATACAACAAAATGCATAATATAAAAACAATTAAATACATACAATTCGAAAAATAATAACAACATGACCGATAAATAACTCATACTTCCTTGTGGACTCAGTTATGTCTACAAAGTTTATAAAAGAGCTTAATCCTCAATTTATCCACCGAGACATGGTACTATAGGTGGACTAGTCAAGTACCATATGATACTTCGGAAGCTTGTGCTTATAACGTAAATGTAGGACGGACTAACCCTTGTAAGCCCCAAGGGGTATTATTATTTGTACCCGTATATTATTTATACTTAAGACGTTTACACTATGAAGGTTTTAATACATTTTAATTGATATTCCAAAAAACTGTTCTCTTAAGTGGAAAAAACAGTGTTTTAGTAAATCAACTAAAATATTATTTTTGTATTTGTGATTTTTACAGTATTAATTTTAGGAATCTGAGGTAGGAGAGGGGGTAGGTAAGCACATTAGCTTCTTTTTATTAATACAAAATCAAAGGATTCTTGATATGATATTTATTACAGCTCTTCATTAGTCATCTACTTGTTGACGATCAGTTAAGCTTCTAATGTGATCGAGTGCCGTGAACCGGAAACCACAATCCGTGATGCCTGCCATTTCAATCAATACACACAATGCACCCCCCCTTCCCTCCAATCCTCCCCTTTTTTTTCATCAATCTCGACATGACTTTTCTGATTTGAAATCCTGTACGGGATGTTTTTAAAGCATATTTCCGCAACACAAAATATGAGTATAATGACGCTACGGAATCTCCTTTGTAGATGACCCAATTTGTTATTTTAGCTTTTTTCATATTTTCCCAGTGTGCGGTTGGGTTTTCGGCCATTTTATTTTTTTTAAATTAAAAAAAATATATACTTACGAATATCTCTGTGGCCTAGTTGGTAAAACGCTTGTGTTCTAACCCGGTGGTTACGGGTTCGATTCCCGCTGGAACCCATTTTTTAAAAATGTATTGTATGTAGTCTGGCTTTCACCTATAAAGTGTTTTAAACCCCCTCTGGTTAGTTGGAAGACATTCTCATAAGTTGGCCAGGGTGTACTGTAAACAACGAACAACGAAAGTGTATACAATATACATTGACGCCTTGAGCCCGATGATCGAGTGAGAATCGTGGTGAGTCGAAATAACCAAAGTGCACTATCCCGACATAACTTCTACTTTATACAACGAAAGTGTAATACAGTACAATAAACACTTGGACCCGAAGAACGTGTGAGAATCGTGTTAAGTCAAAATAATCATAGTGCATTATCACGACACAGTTGTCCTTTATACAACGAAAGTGTAATACCATACAATAACTCCTTGTGTTCGAATAATCTTGGTGATTCAAAATAACCATAATGCACTTATACGACACAGGTTGTATGTACTGTATACAACGAATGTGTAAAAAATACAATAATACAACCACGAAAAATACTATTCATATGTTTTTTCGTACTTTTTCTTCGGGTACTTTTTGTCCAGCGATGGTTTACTTTTGTATGCTATTATACAATATCTCATTGGCCTTATGCGGATAAAGCACGAATTTAAAATTCTTACTAGTTGTCCCAACCCTTATATTTGCGCCTCTTCTGTATAACTTCCAGTTTCCTCTTGAAATTTTAATTCATTGCAGAAACTGTTAGTGTTAGTAATCTAGTGGAAAGCATTGTTGCTAAATCATCTGACCTCCCAAGTTCTATAACATGTGAATTCTGTACATACATACCATCACGCCATTTCCCTATAGGGGTAGGCAGAGAGGACAGAGTGCCAGCCTTTCCTATTTCGGCACATATCCATACAACTAGTCATAAAACTCTTACGATTTCTTTGCCTTTCTACGTTTTCTTTTTTCAAACTATTCACTCGACCCAATCATACTTTTCTAGATATTCCCGTATCACGTCGTCCACTCACATTTTCGCCATATTTTTTTGGATTCTGTGTTAGTTTTATTTTCAGTGTTTATAAATTTCAAATTGCATCGAATTGTATTATACTTTCGTTGTATACAATTTAACCTGGTGGACTAATTGCCACTTGAAAATCTCTTCCAATCAATGAGAAAGATATAAAAGGGGTCTTTAGTGAAAACCAGGTTGTATCGTTTTAAAAAAAACCGTAAACCCCGTGTTGGTTGATAGATGTCTTATCAACTAGGCAACAGAGGTCGTCCCTAGTATGTTATTCGAAAGTAATGTACGTACATATCATCACGTCGGTTCTTTTTAGGGGTAGGCAGAGGGAATAGAGAGCCAGATTTTACTATCACGACATATATCTTTCGCATCATCTACATCACTTTTACAATTTCTCTGACTTTTTATATGTCTTCTTTCGAAATCCTATGAGGAAACATACTTTCCTTGGTTTTTCTCTATCACACATTCCACTCATATTTACACTGTATATTTGAAAATACCTTATTACCTCGCTATTAATTTGGACAGTGAGATTTTTATGCAATTTTCAAGATATATCAGGTGTATATTAGAAGATTTGATTCATACTATTTTGTTTTAAATCATCCCTTTTGTTAAAAGAACTCAAATCAAATGACCAAAAATAAATAATCCTACATTTATGCATCCATCCATTGTGTCGTATAACTCATTACTGAGCATTGTGGCTCCCATAATAGCCTCCGATCACTCCTCTTCATCGTCCCCTGCCCTCCGCGGGTCGAAGGGCAGTGGTTAAGGGTAGTCCGGCTGCATCTCAAACTTAGTCCAAAGCATTTATACATACCATAACGCCATTATGTCATAATGCCTTTTTGTGATAGGTAGAGTAATGCCTGGGACTGTATTTGAACACATACTTTATGCTTTTTTTTAATTATGAATATTTGAAGAATTGGACTGAATGATACATCTGATTGGATTTATTTTATTTTCTCTTAGGATTAACCTTGCCTGAAGGGTCTTACAAGTCCAGACCTTTTGATAGCATGCGATTAACCTTGTTTTTTTATGAGTTCTATAATTTTTTTAATTATATTGCTTTGTTTTTGCTCTGAATAAACGAGATTATTGTTATTTTAAGAAATCAGGAAACATTACATGGAATCGAGGCTTTTGAAATGTTGCTGACGTATTATCTAGATTCCCTGGACGGGTTGCCCTGGACTGGATTGCCTTGGGGGTGTGAATGAGGACCGAGAACTGCTTAAAACTACAGAAATTCGCAAATTGCAGTATCTTGATCACTTAATGATTAACTTAAAATACATTATTACACACCTGATCATCAAGGGAAAAAATGGTAAATGAGACAGAGGAAGAAGTAAATGAGACAGAGGAAGAACTCGCATCTCTCGGTTTATGGACTTTTGGGGATGATTTTGGTATAGTTCTACTAAGTTTTTCTGGGCTGTAGTGAGCAATTCAAAGATTGCCATAAATAGTAGTTTAGATAGATACCTAAAGAAGAAAAAGAAGATTTATCAATAAACGAATCTGATGAACGTTGAAATTTAAACATCAATGTCGCCGAAACAAAATTTATGATATTCAGTCACAATCAATATAATGGAGCATCGTTTGTTAATCAACGGACAGACTATAAAGAGAATACCCATTTTCAATATCTCGTCAGCATAGTTCGAAAACTCTAGATCCTAACATCGAAGTAAAATGCAGAAGTGAAAAAACTCGGGCAACGTTTAACAACATGAAGACATTTTTGTGCAATGGTTATATCAATTTAAAACTTCGATAAAGAATGTTCAAGTGCTTAGTATAGTCTGTACTGTTAAATGGAATGGAGACATATTGGGTGTACAAATAAGTCACCGCCGTTTGACAAAAGTTGGCGCCACCAGTAAGTTATGGTTAAAATTGTCAGATGTAAAATGTCATTATCGTAAGGTTGGACATCTGTCAACAACATGACCTTGAAATATTAGTGAATTTTTATCAGTATAACATATTTTTTTGTGTTCGAAAATGTCAAGTTTTGAGCCGAATAAGCGTCATTTGCGGGAACTTTTGATTTACTTCTTCAATTTGAAGAAATCTGCAGCTGAGGCGCATCGATTGCTTGTAGAAGCATATGGCGAGGCTGCCTTAAGTGAGAGAAGTTGTCGTGAGTGGTTTCAAAAGTTTAAGAACGGTGAATTTGACATCGAAGACAAAGATCGTAGCGGAAGGCCGAAAGTGTACGAAGACGCGGAATTGGAAGTATTATTGGATCAAGATTCGTGCCAAACGCAAGAAGAACTTGCACTTACATTAGGAGTGACTCAACAAGCAATTTCACATAGGTTGAAATCATTGGGAATGATTCAAAAACAAGGAAATTGGGTTCCATATGAACTGACACCGAGAAACGTTGGACGCCGATTTTCCACATGTGAAATGCTGCTTGCCAGGCATAAACGAAAGGGTTTTCTGCACCGTATAGTCACTGGTGATGAAAAATGGATCCACTATGATAATCCAAAAAGGAAGAAATCATGGGGAACCCCTGGCCATGCTTCAACATCTACAGCTAAGCCAAATATTCATGGAAAAAAACTCTTGTTGTGTATTTGGTGGGATCAGCTTGGTGTCGTGTATTATGAGTTGCTCAAACCGAACGAAACCATTGCTGGGGCTGTCTACCGAGCACAATTGATGAGATTCAGTCGAGCACTCGAGGAAAAGCGCGCCCACTGCTACTCCAGACACGACAAAATTATTCTCCTGCATGATAATGCTCGTCCACATGTTGCGGCACCGGTCAAAACCTTTTTGGAAACAATCAATTGGGAAGTTTTACCCCACCCGCTGTATTCACCAGACATTGCTCCTTCTGATTTTCACTTGTTTCGATCGATGACGCATGACCTGTCTGAGCAGCACTTCACATCATATGAAGATACCAAAAATTGGGTCGATTCGTGAATAGCCTCAAGAGATGAAGCATTCTTCCGACGCTGTATCCGTATGCTGCCAGAAAGATGGGAAAAGGTAGTGGCAAGCGATGGGCAATATTTCGAATAAAACATGAGGTTCCGTTCTTTCACAATAAATGCCCAATTTTTGATAAAAAACAGCGGAAACTTATTTGTACACCTAATAGATTCTCAAGACTTAACACCGTGAATTGATTAGAAGCGTTTGAAATGTGGATCTATAGGGCAAAATTCTAGATTCCTTGTATCGATTTCCCCAGTAACACGATTGTTCTTCAAAGGGCTGCAACAAAAAGAGCCGATCAACGTCAAAATTAGGAAGGTGTCATACTTGGGACGTGTTATGCGTGGTTCTAAATACAAAGTTCTGTAGCTCATTTTTTAAAGAAAAATTGAGGGTCAGCGTGGTACGGGAAGAATAAAAATGTCTTGGCTCCGAAACATTGGAGAGTGGACCAGAATAACATACAAGGAGTCCACGAACTGTTCCGTAAGGTACAGAACATAAAGGTGATACAGAACATAAAAGCCCAAATGATTACCGATGTCGTGGAACCTAAAATGACACGAAAAGAAGATATCTCCGTGCATACAGATTTTTATTCGTTTTATATGTACGAGTACTTGTTGAATGTGTCCAGAATATGTTAGTAATAATTTCCTAATTTTTATTTTTTACACTCGTCTTGAAGCAACCCTTTATCTGATCATTATTTACCCTGATATATTAAATTAGCAGAATTTAAGTACAAGTCTTGCAATTATAATTTCCTTTTCATCCGTTTTCAAAATGCGTCAAAATCTCATTCTTAAAATAACTGGTGAGTAGATCCATAACCAGGACCTCTGTATACCCTTGTAAATCATAACATAATAATACTGTTTATTGTTTTTATCCTACATCAAAACAAAATAATATACTTATCAAACACAACCTGGAAATGAAAGAAACAGGCTAGGAAGTACGCAGGGACCCCTGTTAGCGTCGACAGGAAATTATTACGGGCCGTTCACGGTACAAGCCGACGCGGTTCATCGATTCGGTTAATGATCGTCGCGCTCAATCATATTTTTTATACCAAGGAGACGCCGACTTTATTGAAAAGGGCAAATAAATTGTCCATTAGAGCGTTTATATGACTGCACCAAACTTCTGTTTTTAATTGGCGCTAAATCTCTTGGAGAGATTTACCCGGAAGTGATTTATAACGCGTGTAAAAATAAAGGTAAACCTTATTTACGGTAGCCTAAAAGTACGCAATAAAGGGTTGTATAATGAAACAGACTATATGTGTTGTTTAACAAAGGGCTGGATTATAAATAAGATTTTTCTTTTTTTTCAATTTTTACTTACATACTTATGTATTTGAACAATTTAGTATAACATGTATAATAATAATAAATATATGTGCAAAAGAAAGAAAATGTATAATATTTAATATGATGATTTTTCTGAAATTAAGAAAGACTAACAAAAGAAATACATAGTGCAAATGTGAATGGAAAACGTATGACAGGATAACCAAGTTAAGTATGGTTGGAACAAATGTGAATGGAAAACGTATGACAGGATAACCAAGTTAAGTATGGCTGGAACAAATGTGAATGGAAAACGTATGACAGGATAACCAAGTTAAGTATGGTTGGAACAAGTGAATAGTTGGAACAAGTGAATGATAATTCGTTGTTCCAACCACAAGATATCGTATTGGAACAAGTGAAGAAGGGAACTTTGAAAGTCAGAGAAATCGCAGACGTTCTATGAGAAGGAGTATAGATGTGGAAGAGGATAACGATATGTGTTGAGATAGGAAAGTCTGGTGATGTCTCCTGTCTGGTAACTTCGATAGGGAAATGGCGTGATGGTTTGTATGTATGTATATACAAAAAAAATGAAATGTGATATAAAACACGAATATAACATTTCACGCGTAAAATAAGAGAAATACTAATGATCGATTTCTTTCCAGTCCATCTGTCCAACTCTGCCTACGATGATTTTCTATTTCTCTCTATATTGGGCCTCTCGGAGTGTTACCGTCACAAAAACCCCTGTTCATTTTCTGACTTGGTCAGTCCACCGGGAAGACGATCTTCCTATGTCTCGTCGTCCCTGTACACTGCCTAATAGCTTGAGTTATTCCAAATAGTCCTGTCCTATCCGTAACGTGTCGTCAAAGAATTTGAGTTCTCGTCGTACACAAATCAAAGAATAAATAAAAATATTAATAATTATCAAATGTATGCCTTGCCCACTGCACTAGCGTATTATCGCAACGTCACACAGTATCATTATTCTCATTAGATGCTTCTATGACTTTCCCTTCATTGTAATTGTTTATAATGTATTTAGTTTTGAGTTACGGGAGAAAATAATACTACATATTCCAAAAAACCGTTACAGGAAAAATCCACAATACTAAAATAGAATGGCCAAACAATCCAGCGAAAACTTCGATGATCAATTAGCTTTTCCAACATGTAACCAAGCCCATTCCTTCCAACGTCTCTCAACCATGTATTGTTGCCAGCGAATCTTTCGTTTGAGTGAATTGTCGCTCTCAATATTTTTTCAAACTTAATGTATATGTTGTGTAGACTAAATAAGCATTTAAAAAAATATATATTGTAAGGTTATTAATCATTCTCACGTTTTCCCGTTTATTTTGAGTCTGCGTGACGAGTCGCTTCTCTCCATCGTGCTCTGTCCAAGACCATTTCCGGAATCAGGTTTGGATCACTCACGTACTTTTCGAATGATATCTTTATAATGATATCTTTCTACCGCTTCTTTGGACGACTTGTTTTATTTCCTGCGACTTCCATTCTCTGTATCATGGTTCCACCATATTTAGTTGGTTTTCTTTGTATGTGTCCATATCAACTTCCCTCAATTTCAGCTAGATCAATGCAATTTTCAGGTCATCTTTCACGTCCTCATTCCTTATTTTGTCTTTCTTGCTCACCCCTAAAATCCAGCGCTCATTTCGTTGGCATGCCATATCTGTTCTTGGTATTTATTCGTAGTTGTTGCCCAGCACTCAAGTCCATACAAGAGTATTGATCTTATGATGCTTTTATATATTTTTCTTTCCGATTTATGGGCATTTTTATCACGTGTTATTACAGTTACTTGTCGCCACGTACATTATAAGTGGAATTCTACTATTTGAGTAGTATTTTTTCAGATGATGGAAGAGTTAATAGGGACATCGAACGGCGTGTAATTATAGGAAACAATGCCAATAGGGCAGTAAAACATATATGCTTGCAGCGGAAATTATCAAAATTTGCTAAGATGATAGTGCACAATAGTATTTTGGTGCCAACTTTGACATATGGGAGTAAAACGTGGACGTGGTAAAATACTAAGCTGAGGCGAATAAATGCTGTAAAAAATCGTGTAGTGAGAATAATACATTACAGACTAATAATGTCTGACAGAAGATAAAGGATTATTGTGAACTTACGGCTGATGTATTAAGAAAGATGAAGAAGACCGCGCTGAGATAGTTTAGGCATGTAGAATAAATGGATGAAGAAAGATTAATAAAATAAACTACTATATAGTGCACATGCGAATGGAAGGCGTGTGAGAGGAAGACCAAGAAAAGTATGGTTGGATTAAGTGAATAATAATAAAAAAAAAAGGAAACGTAGAAAGTCAGAGAAATCATGGAACTTGTATGAGAAGGTGTGTAGATGTAAAAGAGGCTAATAATGTGTGTCGAGATATGAAAGTATGTTGATCTGTCCTCTCTGCCTACCTCCACGTGGAAATGGCCTGGTTGCATGTATTTATATCGCATCATACTCATTTCCACCCTCACTGTATATACATATGTTATGTGTATGCGACCGTTGAATTTCTAAATTATATTTTAAAACATAAATAATACCATGTTTATAGTTAAGGCATTAACGTTGTGGAGGTTTAAATACATTGTAATTTATTTTTATCCAACACTGTTTATTCCACTTTTTTGTAACGGTATAACCCTACGGGTTTCAAGGCTTTCACCTCATCTTCAGGGGAGCACAAACAAGACTAAATTCCGTTCGAACTGGTACCGATATACACGCTTCAACGGTTGGGGGCTGAGGGGTAAGGGAGGCATGGGATGATTTCGACCAAGAGCGGAGAGATATCGGTACCAGTTCGAACGGAATTTAGTCTTGTTTGTGCTCCCCTGAAGATGAGGTGAAAGCCTTGAAACCGGTAGGGTTATACCGTTACAAAAAGTGGAATAAACAGTGTTTGATAAAAATAAATTACAATAAATAATACCCTATTGAAATTTTTGTAAACTTTATACTATAAAAACATAAAAATAATAGTTTAATCCTGAAGATATGACTGAATTTGGAGGTTTCCGGAGTATATTAAGTATACGAGTATATCATTTTGATTTTATTATTGAATAATTTATTGTAAACATTTTCCTATATCGAAAGCGACCCCAGATTTTCGAAATATATGTTATGAGCTTATTTCTGTATTATGGTTCTTATTATAGTGAAATTTGATACTCACAATGACTCACTGTGATATCAATTTAATTTTCGTATATTTTGTATTTGGCGTTGGTATTTTCGTGAAACATAATATTTTATTTAACGAGTTAAAAAGGATCATCGCTGTACCCAGGGAAAGTGTGTAGAAATACTAATTTGAAGTTGAGAACGACATCTTTAGTTTAGTTGATAAGTGTGCTGTCTTCCGATCCGAGAGTTACGGGTTCAATTCCCGTTTTTTACCTTTTTTCTAGTTTTTGGTTGGTTCCTAATAGTTTTCACTTTCATTCGCTTGTTGAAAAATAAAGCTGCCAGGCTGTACTGAAAGTGAAATTTAAAATACAAAGTTAAAACACTTAAGTGTTTTTTTTTTCGTATTTATTAAGAATGAAGATCGAATTGTTAAGGGGATTGGAAATTATTGTTTAAGCTATCAAGTAGTCAGTTTTTGTGTTAAATTCACTGAATCGATAGTAATGTAATCCAAGGATTATCAATAAAGATGTCCGAACGTGTGCTGGTTAATTGTGCAAGTGGTTACACTTCAGCAAGCACACAAAGTATTAAAATATCAAACTTGATTCAGATAGTAAGAATACCCAACTTCCAAGTTGATTGGAAGTTGCAATTTTTTATGCATGGCCGCGCGGTAATGCACTGGACTTCCGTGCGGAAGTTCATCGGTTCGAACACCGCGCTGTGTTACTCCTCTCGAACGACACAGGTACTTTTCCGCCTAGTGTTCGAGGATATAAGGATACCTATTGCATCAGACATATCTATTATTTAACGTTTTCCAGGTAAATATACAATTCACTTTGCCGCAACACGACGTGCTTAGAATATTATTAAATCAGATAATAATAAATAAAAAATACAAGAATTCAGATAAGGCCTGAAAATGAAACTAACCTTGAAGTGGAAGAGCCGAAAATTAAACCTGGGAAGCCATCTTTCGTAGTTATTATACATTAGACCAAGGCTTCTCAAATTTTCTTTCAAATTCATAGACCAGTTTTTTATTCCAATCCATCTCGGACCAGTAGTTTTGAGTAATTGAAGAAAAGTAATTTTAAGGTGAAGAAAATGTAGTTAAAGTCTTTTTTTACTTTTGACTGAATTAGTAGAAAAATATAGTACAAATAACAATTATGTATTTTAAATGCATAATTATTATTATTTGTAATTATCTCTTGACGCGGCCCAGTAACAAACTATTCGCGGATCAGCACTGGTCAGGGGACCATAGTTTGAGTAGCACAGCATTAAATCAGTGGTGCCGTCAAATGAAAAAGTTTAAATAAAAAAGTTTTGTAATACAACTGAAGGGGGTTACATTATATATGGTGCATTTTTTTACAAACCCCCTAAAATGTTTGTTGAGTTTATATTCTCATTTTGATATATTCTCATTTTCTATGCAACTATCGTTTTTTATATTTCAAAGAAAAAAAATACGCCAAAACAGTCGTTGGGTAAATAACAAAATTCGCTATAAATAATTTGTCATTCAAACACAATCCAAGTGGTCACATGTTTTAAAAATTAAAAGGACGTTTTTATGTAAAACAATTGAATGAATGACGAAACTGTTACTCAAAACATTAAACTCAATTCTAATTCAAATCCATTCTTTATATTTTGTTTTTAATGTGTTTTATTAATTTTTTCTAACGTAATTTAATAATTATATGGTGACAACTTGAGACATTGAGTGTTGTGAGGACGAATTTTTACTTTTGGTTGTGTATATGGCATACAACTGTTAATTTTTGTTTGTACGCATCTGCATACCCCTTTCATATTGATGTCTAGAGTGACGCCCGGTTTGGTGCAGTGCGGGCTGTCCATCTTTGGACTTCCCCATATTTGGCTGGTGACTCGTATAGTTTTGTACGCTTTTTTCGTCGCATTTATGTGCAATGCACTCACTACTGATTTTTTGATACCTTTTTTGCATTATTTTTTATTGTAATTGTTTTGAACAATTTTTTTAATATATGTAACATATATTGTTTTTTGATAAGTACGAAACACCCACTGGTTTTAGTTTGTTATAATTATCAAGTATTGTACCGTATAAATATTTTTTTGAATTTTATTTCTTAACCGTTTTAGGAGCTTTTGCAAATGTGCAAATCATGTATCTATAAAACGAAAAAAAAAACTAAAACCTCGTTCGAGATTTAGTAGCAGTTCATAATATAACATCCCTTTGATAAGGGATGAGACGCGTTCCATGTTAAAACATATTTTTGTCATATTCACCATAAATATTTGTACGAGGTGTCAATATGATGGACGTGCTTACCCAATATGATGGTAAGTGGGTCTCGCCATATTTCCCCGGTTTTCTTATTGAAATAGAGAGGCTGGGTCGCTCCGTCTCGAGTGAGGGAAGTAGCGTGACATTTTTCCAAGATGAAATAACATTCATCTCGTTTGATGTATGAGATTTTTCATACGAAACATGACGGTGCTACCGAACAAATGCCAATTTTTTTATTTCACACATATATTTTTATTTACATGCATTGTGTAATTTTATGGCGCTATGCCTTTACCTTTTATTATTACTATTATTTACTTTATTTTATTATTATTATTATTTACTTTATTTTCTTATTATTATGACGTCTTCTCCCGCCAATCTCCAATCCTAGAAACACTAGGCTAGCATACTCTTCGAATCTTCGTGCAATGTGCTCGTACCACTAGGATTTGGTATCTTTCAGTTTGTCATTGATGGGTGTTACTTTGAGCCTTCCTGGGATAATTTGTTTCGTATAACACTTTATTTATTTATTTAACACTTTTGTTGCAAATACAATCTGGCGGGCTTATTGCAAGACGGCAATCTCTTCCAACCAACCAGACGAAAGTAAATGAAGCAAGTTACATGGTCGCAAAAAAAACATTCAAATGACTATCCAACCCCATGAACACATACGTGAGCATATGCCTACCTAATCCACAAAGATGGAAAATCACCCGAAAATTCCTTTTCATATAAAGTAAGATATCACCAGTCAAAGGAAAAGGAAGGGATGGAGGAGAGGAAAGGAAAAAAAATCAGGAATGAAACACGTTATGTTAAGAGTTTTTTCAGTCACTTCTCAAAGCATGCCAAGGACAGAGTGAGTGTAACATTGGTTTGTAACTGATTCCAGAGTCTCACTGCATTGACAGTAATAGACGACGTAAAAAAAGAGCGGTGAACTGTAAAGGTCAATAAACAGTCTCTGTTTAAACGTAGCGCTAGTCCATGATCGTAAAGACGCTGAAAATTTTCGGCGATATAAGAGGGGGCGGGGGGACAGTTAAGGATATTATACAATAGATAAATTATGTGAATTTGGCGTCTATTTCACACGTTCAACTAGTTCAATGCCTTCTGGTATGAAGTTATATGATCTTACGTTGGTTAAAAAAAAAATTGTTCGAGTGACATATCGTCCGCAAATATCAAACACCATGTTAACCCAAGTTTCTTTTGTAGGTCTTGTGTGAGCGTATTTCTGGTGAAGTTAAAGATTAAGGGAATTTAACTACCGGGAATATAATCCAACCTGTACTTAGAAATTGATCATATCTCCAACGTTGGTTCTCAACTGTTTTCGGCTCTCAATACAATTCTCGACATATGGGTTCCACTAAATTCTTCCTTCTCATTATCCACCATATAAGTTCTCTTGCTATGCTTATATTCAGTTTCTTTTTCTTTTCCATGTATTTTCAATTAGGATTTGAATAGATAAATTGCACCTGTTGTAGATTTCCCAGTCATTAATCCATACCGGTTTCTGGTTATAGAAATCGATTCTCTGAAAATAAAGGTTATAAATTATAAGCATTAATTTTATATCATGTTAAAAAAGAGGAGCTTGGAATTTATGCTGGGCATTGAGCAATGAATGAAGAATTGTTTTACCACTGGACTTGGGACAATATTTGCATTAGTACTAAATAATGGATTTAACATCCTAACGATAAAGTATGCTTTTATTGTTACTTGACCACCAAATTCTATTTATACGTGTTAATATAATACGTATATTTGTTTTGATCAAAATATTTAATTTAACAGCTGACTTCTCATTTGTCCGATTTATTAACATTGTCATCATCTGAGTAATCAGCACATATTTTGATCAAAATATCTAATTTACCAGCTGACTTCTCATTTGTCCGATTTATTAACATTGTCATCATCTGAGTAATCAGAACATATTTTGATCAAAATATCTAATTTAACAGCTGACTTCTCATTTGTCCGATTTATTAACATTGTCATCATCTGAGTAATCAGCACATATTTTGATCAAAATATCTAATTTAACAGCTGACTTCTCGTTTGTCCGATTTATTAACATTGTCATCATCTGAGTAATCAGCACATATTTCTGTTAAACATAACACTGATTCATTAAGTTTTTTTAAGAATTTTATCACGGATGACTTCCGTAGCCTATTTGGTTAGGCGCTTGACTTCCACCTGGGGGGTTCTGGTTCGATTCCCGATGGCACTCAGAATATAGAGTACTAGTCTGGTAAAAGAGTTCCACTGGTACTCATATGTGTCGAGTATGTATACGAGTTTTGTTGACTCTTTACGTGCGGTAGTGTTGCCAACACGTGCAATGACGAACCGCGAGGTTTCATGCTTACTACAGACGTTTTCAACCCGAAGATTTAATTTCTGGGGTCGATAACTATATTGTCTCCTGGCCACACTTTTCAATGTGCTCAAATCACCGATTCGGATGTGTTGAAGAGTATCATACGAAAGTAGAAAAAAAGAGTCCAACTAGATTGGACAATCCTATAAAAAATTACAAAAAATATGACGTGACATATTTATTGATTGTGGAAATAAATAGACTATTTCTGATTTAAATGCTCTTTATTGGTGTAATTTGATTATGGTGAGATTTAATTTGTCTTCCGTTTAAGTCTATTTTTTATTCTTATGACTGCATCATACTTGTTTATGGTTCTTTAATTTTTTTTTGATTTTGTAAAACCAACCAGCCTTAGGATGGACATACACCTAGTAAGGCAGGAGAGCGCTTTGTAAAATTAATTGTACTCGGTGAGATACAGGCAAAATACTAGTTTACTAGGGACACGACAAATGAAAGGCAATAAACCCAGATCCATTAAAATTGTGTGTCTGAATTAAATTACCTGTTGTTTTTTCGCAAATTATGTATATTTCTTGTCATGTGTAAAATAAATAATAAATAAAAAAAATACACATTGCATAAATTTAATTGCATTAATAAATGGAAAAACGGACTTTTTAAAAATTTACGAGCCCTTAATTTCATACTAATCTAAACTGGGTAATTTCTTTAATAATTTGTAAAAAAAAATTCTAGTGTATTTTAATAGTTTTTGGATAATTTGATTATTGATCGTCAACTAATATTTAATTATAACACATCGATCAATAAGTCCCGGGACTAACCAACAGATGGTGCCTCTAATAACAAATCCATACCATTCGCAGTTAGTGCCAACCTTTAGAAGTTACGTGTCAAACTTTCATGACATTCCGACATTGTGTCATTGAGTTACAGTGGTTTTAGTGACGCTACTTTTGCTATTTTCAAAACAATGGAAACACCGAATTTCGTGTTTTGATAAAACATTGCTTTTTAATGGGAAAAAATACCGTTCAAACTCAGCGATGGCTTGAAAAGTGTTATCCGGGCTCTGCTCCGTCGAAAACAACCATTTGTCGGTGGTATGCTGATTTCAAACGCGGTCGTACAGACACAAATGATGCTGAACGCTTTGGTCGTCCAAATAAGGCTTTTACATCAGAAAACTCAAAATCGTGATGGAAAATCGCAAAGTAAAGTTGCGTGAGATAGCTGACATCCTGAAGATATCATTTGGTAGTGTTTACACTATTTTGCATGAACATTTGGTCATGAAAAAGCTTTTTTCGAAATGGGTGCTGCGTTTACTCACAATGCAACATAAACAACAACGCATCGATGATTCAGAGCGCTGTTTGGCACTGTTGACGCGAAATAAACTGGCGTTTTTGCGTCGGTATGTGATAATGGATGAAATTTGGATCCACCACTATACTCCGGAATCAAATCGGCAGTCAGCTGAGTGAAGAGCAGCCGGTGAAAGTCGTCCAAAGCGACCAAAAACTCAACAGTCGGACGAGAAGGTTATGGCCTCCGTATTTTGGGATACGCATGGTATAATATTCATCGATCACCTTGAAAAGAGAAAAACCATAAATAGCGAATATTACATAGCGTTATTGGAGCGTTTGAAGGCAGAAATTGCAAAAAACGGCCCCATATGAAGAAGAAAAAAGTTCTCTTTCATCAGGACAATGCACCGTGTCACAAGTCGATGGTAACGATGGTCAAAGTGCATGAGTTGAACTTCGAATTGCTTCCGCACCCACCGTATTCTCCAGCTCGTTTTCGTGAATGGAGCGTTTTACAAATGAGAAGGTGATAACTTTTTACTATATTGACGATTAAAAAATATTTATTATATTTCTTGAATCTTAGAAAAGACGTTTGTTTCACTTTGTGGGGTCATTTTTATGATTTTTTAATAAAATAAATAAAAACTTATTTTTTATTTTGTATTCACCACTGTTTTATTTGAGTTCACCACCGGTTTCAAAAACCTCCGTCTTCCTCGTCAGATGAAGATGAACTCATTTCATTTTCACTTGACAATGAAGACGGCGGTCTTTGTGAATACAAATAAAACAGTGGTGAATACAAAATAAAAAAGTGTTTTATTTATTCTATTTAATTAATTTATTTATTATAATTTTATGTGACAAATGGTTGATTCCGTAGCCTGATTGTATAAGACATCCATCTATCATCATTCCGGAGGGTTTACGTTAAATTCTTGATGGCATGCAAAAAAAAAGAAATCTCAGACAATTTTTTTTCACTTTATGCACTTTCCTTCTTTCTGGCTGGAAATGATAACCTATGTGTATTCGGTTTATATTAAACCTAAAGAAATACATGCCCCTATGTCGCCGATCCAAACCCCGATGGCTCACGATATGACATCGTAAACATTTTCACGTTTTATCATTCCTCTGAGGAGTACGGAAAAATCCAAATTGTATTGATTTGCGTGAAAAGTTCAACATTCTTTCACAGCATATTTTTTTTTTTCGATAGGAGAATCCTATTTCAATGAACACATATTTCGCGGTTAATTTGTTTCAATTTTAAAATTATCCTCGTGCTCCATGATATTTAATTAAAAAACTAGTCAACCGTTGTATATCTCAAAATTGGTACATTCCTAATTACTGCTATACACGATCCAAAAATCGCATATTTACCAAATAATGTGGACATTTTTGTAAAGCATGCACTTATTTCATCAATATTTCAACACATTTCACATACATATGAACACTACCCACGTACACTACACATAAAGCCAAATGTGTTACTATCACATATTGGAAGATGATCTACAAAGGTTTCTTTGTAGTTCGTCTTCTCCTGGTTGCGGTTTTCTAAATCAAATGTGTTTTCCAAACATATGCAGATGCCGGAAAGAACATTATCTAATGGTCGCAGCAACCATCTGTTTATCCTTACACTCAACTTATACATATATTTATTTGGTTGTGTTTAGCTTTCAATAAAAATGGTTTTGAATCTCGATTAGAGGCTCCTTGAGGAGAGTTTGCACTTATGTTGGCGTTATATGCAAAAACATGTCATTTTTTATTATTGTTAGCGGATACCGACCTCAAATCAATAACATATAGTTTTTTATGATATCATCCAATTTTGTTAAGATGTAAAAATATGTTAGTTGTATGATAAACAGTGTCATGTCTAGCGGTCATCAGTCTTTACGTATTTATTCCCTCTTTACGACTGCAGTCTATAAACGAAAATTTAAAAAAATACATGAAAAAAAATAACAATACAATTAAACTTAAAACAAAATTCATCTACCACTTACCAATAAACTTCAAAATTCATAAAAACACCTACCAATAAACTTCAAAACACCTACTAATAAACTTCAAAATTCATAAAAAAATCTACCAATAAACTTCAAAATTCATGAAAACACCTACCAATAACTTACAACAAAATTGAAAAAAAAACTTCCAATTCCATCATATTTCCTTCTATTTTTTTTTCTTTTAAAAAAAAATAGATATGGCCGAAGTATTAGGTATTATACCCTCGAACACTAGGCGGAAAAAGTGCCTGTGTCGTTCGAGGGGAGTCGCACAGCGCGGGGTCCGAACCGACGACCTTCTCTACGGAAATCCTGTGCGTTACCGCGCGCGGTCATGCACCTCAATTAATTTGTTTTCTTAACTTTTATTATAAATATGTTTTTATAAATTTTCAATAAAATAAATAAAACACTATTTTTGTTCACGAAACATCCCCTCTTCCTCTCCTGTGCCTATTTTAATTAGAAAAAAATATTTAAGACATAATTTAGTTCTTCACCTGACGAGGAAGACGTAGATCTTTAAAACTGGTAGTGAACTCAAATTAAACAGTGGTGAATACAAAATAAAAAAATTAGCGTTTTATTTATTTTATTCAAAAATGTATAAACATGAAACAACGAAGTGCAACAATCGTCTTTACTAAGATTTTCAAAACGTTTTTTGTTTTTTAGTTCTAAAAACTGCCATGGAATTGCTAATTTTCAATTGTTCAAAAACTGATTGTTTCGAAAAAATGCTCCAAAGTAATACATCCGTCCGCCAAATAATCAAGTTATAAAATGCTCCAAAGCAATACATCCGTCCGCCAAATAATCAAGTTAAAAAGTGCCCCAAAGCAATACATCCATCCGCCAAATAATCAAGTTAATAAATAAACAAATCTCTTAAAGCTTTTTAAATTTAGAAAAAAATAAAAGTTTGTTTATAAAAAAATATATTCTTTTTATTAAAAATCACATTAGGATAAAAAAAATGTTTTTATGAAAATAAAAATTACATGTTCGTATTTTAATACGCCATACATAATTTATAGCTTTAAGTGGGAAGATAAGAGTGAATACTTTAAAATACATACATATTCAATTTCTCAAAATTTCCGAAAACATTTCGTAAACACGCAAAACATCTCAGCAATGAAATAAATTATACAATCTAATAGTACATATAAAACTGCCTTATAAACAAACATACATATAGATATCATATACGCCGTTTCCCTGCCGCAGTAGGCAGAGAGGATAGACCAGAATTTCGACACACTTACTCGCCTCTTCCACATCCATACATTTTCGCACACAGCTCCTACGAATTTTTTTACTTCTTACTTTATTTTCTTTCAAAATATATTTTGCTTGATAAACACGTTATGCCCTATTTGATACAGAGCGTCTTTGAGGAGAGTGTGTTCCCTGAACAGCACTATGTATATTGTCTTTTTATTATTTTTATTATTATTATTATCCTTCACTTGATCCAACCATACCTTCCTGGGTCTTCCTCGACCACGCCTTTCACTTTATATATATATATATATATATATATATATATATATATATATATATATATATATATATATATATATATATATATATATATATATATATATATATATATATATATATATATATATATATATATATATATATATATATATATATATATATATATATATATATATATATATATATATATATATATATATATATATATATATATATATATATATATATATATATATATATATATATATATATATATATATATATATATATATATATATATATATATATATATATATATATATATATATATATATATATATATATATATATATATATATATATATATATATATATATATATATATATATATATATATATATATATATATATATATATATATATAATATTAGTTTTGTTAGTCTTTCTTCAGTCATTCGTTCCATATGTTCCATGTTCATCTACCTCAATATATCAGCTCTAAGTTCACATTCATCCGTTAATAACTTTATTCCATATTATGCCACGCATCATTACCCCATGTATTCTCCTTAGTGCACTCATTTCTACAGCATTTATTCGGCTCTTCTTAGGTTTTTTTCAAGTCCACGTTTCAGTGCCATACATCGGAAATGATAATAAAATACTATTATGGACTATTATCTTAGATAATGTTGATACTGTTTAATTCAAGTATATATGTTGTAGTGCCCCATTGACTTTGTTTCCTTTCGCTACACGACTTTTCGATATCCCTCGTAACTCTTCCATCATCTGAGAAAATACAATCTTAATAGCAGAATTCTTCAACTGGCTCGAATCTTTAATTACTCACCCATATATCAAATTTACCTTTGCTTTCACACTTTTCCATCACCATGATTTTGGATTTTGCAACATTCATTCTCAGATCTTTCTCTTTACATCTCTCATAAAATGATTTATCAGACTTCATTACATCATGTATTGCTGTATGATAATTTCTTCCAACCAACTAGAAAGACGACGACCTCCCCGGCCTAGTTGATAAGAGGTCTATCTTCCTTGCTGATGCAAGATGATATACCTCATCACTACCATCGTGATGTGAGGTCTTATCTTGATGAAAAATTACTGAACAGATGAATTGAACGTAGATGAATTATTGAATATTCCCCGCGCTTCCCAGGTCTCACGCCAATATATTTTTTATGGGGACTAATTGAAGATATAGTTTTTGTTACAAAACAGGCAACATTTCATGAATTAAAAGCAGTAATTGAAAGATAATACGCCCAAATACCAAAACAAATTATTCGAAATGTTTGCGATTCCACGTTATCAGTAGTGTATGAACCAGAACAGCATCAATTAACACTTGCGATTATAAAGTAAAATCTATCTATGTTTTCTTTAATTTGAAGTTTTAATCCTAGATATACCATAATTAATACTGAATTTTTAATCCTTCAAAGTGTGTATAAGTTTTTGGGAAACCCGAAACTACCGAGTCAAAGTATTGCATTCTAATATTTAGCCTCAGAAGTCATTATTGAAAATATTGGATTTTTTATGAAAAATTGTGAAAATACTGTATATTATATATCCCATACAATTTATATTTTTGCAGCTTAAATTTAATTCGTTGATTGCATAAAATACTTAAAGATTAACTTGAGATCGATATCGACTATAAATGAATCAGATAAATATAAATGCATGCTCTACAACGATATGCATTTTATTTGGAAACTTGCGTGCAATTTTGGATCGTGTTTAACAGCTATTATACAGAAAAGGACTACTTGTAGCGGGTTCATTTACAATACTGGACAAGACTTACCGAAAAGGCTTTCTTTGTATATTTTAGACAGGTGGTTCGATGGTGAAGATAATTTGGGTCACTGAAACCTCATGAAATTGAGTTTTCTTCATAGGGTTGTTGAACGAGCATGGTTTGATAATTAAGACCACACATATCCAAACTACTGCACGCTGGCTAGATCTAAACAGACATGTCCTTTTTGTAGTTCAAAGTTTACTAAAGAAGGATTTGTCTATCGGCGGTCACTTTTCTGTCTGACATAAATCGTCGCGGGCCAGAGGACAAAAGACATTGAAAATACAACAGTTAAATGGAACGATTGATGTATTTGTTATAAATTAATAATAACACTTCCAATTATAATCATATTTAATTTTATTACAATTAACGGTATTTTATCGAGCATTACAAAACATTGTAAGAATATTACTCAAATCAGAATTTTAAGTGCACATGACTACAAATATAATTTATCACAAAGATTATAAACATTTACTTAAATCATAAACAAAAAAATATCGAATAGCAGTATGCACATGCATACCACACATAAAATACAAACCTGAGACAAGTCAAGGCTCAGGCAATCAATGACCATAACATACAAAAAAAAAGAAATAAATAATCTCAGAAAATAATAAAAATATGCATACGCACAATTAATCCTCACAAAAAATGCACATCGAAACTAGAATATATTTACAGATATCTCGAAAAGTTCGAGACAAAAACAACAAAAAGTGAGAGAGAAAAATTAACGAGTCACGCAGTGGTGACGGATTAATGGTTCAGACAAACAAAAACGATCTCTACGGTATTAAGACTGTCACTTAATATGTCCGAGACTGCAGCATAGTCATTAACGCCTTGGGGAGAGTCTTCTCTCTCAAAGGCACTATATCGTAAATAGTACTTTTATTATACGCTCGTTTGCTTTGTTATCCTGGTCAAAACAACACAAACAGTCTTATCACTTTATTTTTTCTTTGTTCCGTATAATTTGTGTCAACATGATCTACAAAGGTTTCTTTATAGTTTATCTTCCCTTGGTTAGTTTTCTGTGTTTTTCTTACTTAGTACATTTTTCTAAACATGCGGGAAAGTACTTAATCTTATGGCCGCACCTAACACCTTCCTATCCTTACACGCACATTACATATATATGTTTTGTAATATTTTTAATCTGTCAGTAATCAAGCGTTCGAGACCCGACTTGGAGCGCCCTTGACGAGGGTCTGCTCTCTAAACGTCGCTAAATAAATTATCATTTAATTTTTATTATTAGAAAATAAAAATAAAATCTATAGTTGTTTTTCTCTCTCATCTTTTTGTTTTTTTTTATAATGTGACGTTTGCCTATCAAATACTAAATAATATAGTATTATGCAATGTAAACATTTGTGAATTCAAGAATTTATATGATGTGTTATTTTATATTATTATCAAATGTACACCATTCTTTATGTTGTTCATTGAGAAAAATAAAGCATCACTAAGAATACCCTTTTAACCAAATCTTTCCTCTATCCTTATCCTTGTTCTATTTGTAATTCTTTTTGTCTGGTCCCGCCATTTTAGTTCGGAGGTTTGTCATTTTATTCTGTCCAGTTACGTATTTTTCTTACCTTAATTTTAGTAAAACCTGTCATGGATTCAAAATGCTAGAAAATTTTGTTCGTGTGGAATATTACGGCCAACGTGGCCTAGTTGGCAAGACGCATATCTCCCGGTGGTCGCGGATTTGATTTCCGTTGGTTAAATTAATTAGCAAAAAAATTCAAGCACACATTATCCGCATACTGCACTTTTTGATAAATTGTTTTGTAGTATTTTGAGTGTAAATTTCTCATATACGGTTGAAAAAGTGTCAAAATAAGAACTGATCACTGTAGCATTCCATCATTAAGTGTACATTTATTTTATTCGTCACCAATGAAGAGTCGTAATTATCAGTAACTTAATATTTTATAAAAATGTGTTCGTAGTTTTTCTGCAAGAGATGCGTGGAGCTCGAATTGGTTTCAGTAGGAGTAAAAATCTAGTATATCATATAGTGTTCATTAAAGCAAAGTTATCAAATCAACCCTTTTCAAACAAAGTAAACTTTTTTATATTTCAGCAGTCCTGAAATTTTTATGCCCACGTCGTACATTATCCTAATATCTGCATAAATTTTCATAGCTCGACATTAAAAAGGGAAAAGGATTCTTGTATGTACTCGGGAACATTTCTAATTACGGTAAATTATGTTCTCATGCTTAAAATATTAAAACCCTTCCACGACACATTGAATTGAATGTATGTAAAACCAACCCTTTAAATGTGGGATAAAACACCCGCGATTTTCGGATCATAAGGTAGAAAATAAATTTATTTAAATACTGTATTATTTTTTGACGTGACACAGAGCTTAATTATAGGGACAACAACACATTTATTTATTTAATTAACGACACAACAGTGTCTTTTATATACAAATGAACATATGACAAGTTATACAAAAAATTATTGACAAAAAATACAAAACTTTGTCTTAAACTAATATGGAGATCCAAAATGCAGTAGTAATATATTACAAAGTCATTGTTTAAAATTATTTAATATTAATATGTATATTTAAGTTCAATATATGTATGTTTATCACAAAATATTATTGAATTTTACCAAGTAGACTTACGTAATTGTCGAAGACTTGTTTTATGGTGGTAAAAAACTTAGATTTGTTTTTAGTGGAACAACGCTTACATAGAACAAGAAGAATTGGATTTTTCGAGAATTTTATGGATAGATCTTGAGATATAGAAAACACATGGCTTCATTAGTAGAACAAATGCAAGTTGCATTGCGGAATCGACCTTCCACATGTTGATGCAGGGTTACTCAACACATGCACATCAATGAAGAATTATTGAGAAAAGTTTACCATAGATACTCTATAAGATATATGAGTAGACGAAACGTAGTGGTTCCAGATAGTAAGTAATGCATACTATAATATAATATAATAATTTGTTATTATGTATAAAGCGGGACATGAGAACATTATGATCCATTTTGGAACTAGCACTTAACCTAGCAAGAAGACGATAATATCAACGAAACGTTTATAAGAGTGTTTCTTAACGTTTCTTCTATAACTGAGGTTCCACGCTAAAGTTCACGTTGATTACCTTTCTCCACACATACGTTACATCACGCCATTTCTCTTTCGGGGTAGGTAGAGAAGAGAGGCTGCCGATAAAGTTTATAATTAAAGACTCAAAGTTTTTCTCAATAAGATTCAGGCGGGTGGTTTAGTCACTGATGCAAAATAGACTTGTCAACCCTTAAATTGAAACGTTGCAATAATAATTGTTTTTGATTTAATAAACTAAATAGCTAATTAAGACATTCCTTCAGAGAGGAGGAGGACTTTGAGGTCGATTTCGTTTTCATCAAATAAATTTATTGTTTCGAATTGATCCAATGAGGTAGGGTATTATGACAGGATTTTTGTCGTTGCTGGTCTTGTGACGTGGAATAGTCTGTCTATAAGTGTTAGAGGTATGGGTGGCGTGTGCTGCTTTAGGAATCACTTGAAGACAACCGTTTTTGGGAGGTCTTATCAAAATGTGTAATAATATATGAATTCTACATATATACACCACTAAACCTAATGTCACTGTGTTACTATCACATATCGGAAGATCTACAAAGCTTTTTTTCCAATTCGTCTTCTCTTGGTAAGTTTTCTATGGTTTTCTTACCAAATAAGTTTTTCTGAACATATGCAAGTGCGTGGAAGTACCTAATGTAATACCCGCAGTTTCTTAACCTTGTACTCAACTTATATACATATTTATTTTGTTATATTTTTAATCTGTCAATAACAATGGGTTCGAATCCCGAATAAGAGCGTCCTTGAGGAGAGCTAGTCTCGAAACGTCGAAATATAAATCGTCCTTTTATTAATTCTACTTAACGATATGAAAAAAATAGATTAAGAAGGAATATTATTATTTTTCGATAAAAATTTAAGGTTTTATCAAAAAATATTTGCAAACGAAGGTAACAAAAAAAATATTTAATGTTTTAACGAATTTCGTTAACTCGACGAATCATCAAGCTAAATCCAATAAACGTTTATGTTGCACATCGCTGTTTATATGATATGCTACAAATGGTTAAACTGTTGGTTACTAACGTTTGCGATTTTCATATGAAAATATTTGCTAATGAACAACATACCAAAAAGTTTATTCCTCGTTCTTTTTAACGTGACAGTCATCGTGGGTGGGTCTTTTTTTCTTTTTACTCACTGCGAAGCATATCCGATTATTTGATTAATAGTATATCACGAATAATTAGCAATTTTCGGAGCAAAAAATTGGAATTCGGCATTAGCGTAAATAAAAAGCGATGATTAATGTAAAGAAATGTTTCGTTTTTAGTTTTTTTTTTCTGTGACAATATTGACAACCCATATAAGCCAGTGAGATCGTGTTAATCATGAATTGTATAGCGATGTTTCTTTTTAAAATATCAAGTCATTTATTAAAATACTTTTTTTTAAATGAAAGGTTTTTTTTGCTGTTGAAATTGTATATTTTAATACACTTGAATACGAACTTTCTTAAGACATTTACTTTCTTCAGTTCTTCGATAACATTTCACGCAAGGGGGACATGGTAAGACTCATAGTCACTGCTATTGTGGAGGAGAGCATAAGAAGAGCGAAATACTGGGAGAACTGGTGAAGAATGTGTACAACTTAAAGCGATTTCATTGTGTTTCAAGTTCTTCAGCATTTAGGTCACGACGTCGGAAAAGAATATATTAAAAATACTTTCGCGCAGTTTATTCATGATTCAGGACACTGTCTTCAAGAAAAAGTCCTTCTGCTTTGAAAGTTGTTGACCCGTTAACGCTGGTAAAATACAAAGTCATGTTTATCTAATTAAACTATACAAGACACCTCATATGAGCTACTAAATACTCGTAGATTTTGTGGAATAACGTCTGAAAATATATCTGTCTAAAGCCGGAATTTCTATAATAAATAACAAGCCTATTCACTATTCACGAAATGCGTGGCACTGGCTATGCTACCTCAAGATTATAATGATCACTATTCACGAAATGCGTGGCACTGGCTATGCTACCTCAAGATTATAATGATCACTATTCACGAAATGCGTGGCACTGGCTATGCTACCTCAAGATTATAATGATCACTATTCACGAAATGCGTGGCACTGGCTATGCTACCTCAAGATTATAATGATCAAATAATGAAGCAGGATGATAAGTCCAATGCATTTTGTTTAAAAATTCGTGAAGCAGTTTTAGAAGCCCTTACTTCTTTCTATCAAGTGATTGAATAAAACCAAAATCTTCATTTTGAAATTCAGGTCTTTGACATCTTTCTAATTGATTGCAAAAAATTAGGATGATAATATCGCTAGATTATGTTACTCGTATATCAATAGCAGTGAAATGAAATGTAAAATTAAGCCAATACTATAATACTCGTATAATATTATTATGAAAGAATGACTAAGCAAGTATAAAATACAGAAATTCAAGATTTGCCCGAAAGAAGAACATTAGATTCATTAGGTATGTTTAGGAAAAACCCGTTCCATATTTTTTAAATCCGCTGCCTTTGGTTACCAGTTAAAACATTGGTCATGTAAATTAAAATGCCCTATTCGCGTAATCAATAGTAAATAATGCGGTGCAAAGTGGCTCGATTGAATAAAATGAATAAAAAGTTTAACAAAATTTCTTTTATTTTTATCGATTTATATTGGAGTTGCTTCCATTTTTTTTATCTATTGGGTATTAACATAAGTTGTGTCCGCTTTTTTCCAAATGAAGAGAACAAAAGGACACAACAAAAAAAAATTACAACAATAATGTGTTCTCCTTCATTATTTTACAACAAATTAGTCAATAATGTATTCTCCTTCATTATTTACAACTTCTTGCCAACGTTCTACAAGTTTTTCAATGCCTGTGCGATAAAAACCATCCGGTCTTGACTCGAGGAATTCGTCCGACCATGTCCGCAATTCGACGTTATTATTGAAGGAAACGCCGCGCAAATTGTTCGAAAGTGACCGGAAAAGGTAGAAACCGATGGCGCGAGGTCTGGAAAATATGAAGGGTGTGGGAAGACTTCCCAACCAAGCGTTTGAATGGCATTTTTCGTAATGTTGGCGATATGAGGGCGGGCGTTATCGTGTTGCAGAATAATGCCATATTGCCGATCCGGCCTTTTTTGTTGAATTGCAGTGTTGAGCCGCTGCATTTGCAGAATGTATAGCTCCGCGTTGACTGTCTGATTGCGTTCAAGTATCTCGTAGTGGATGACGCCTTGCCAATTCCACCAGATGCAAATCATCGTCTTGCGTGGATGCAAACGTTGTTTCGCTCTGGGCGTTGCTTGTTGACCATAACTCACCCATTATTTCCATTTCTTCATATTCACATAAAGGCACCATTTTTCATCACCAGTAATGATGCGGTAAAGGAACCTTTGCTTGTGGCCATGCGTAGCTCGATGACGCGCGAGTAAACCAGCAGAAATGATCGAACGTTGATTTTTGTTGTTTTCACTCAAAACATGTGGAACCTAAGCGCCGAACTTCTGAACTTTTCCCATTGATTTAAGATGGCGGTATACAGTCATGTGACTACAATACATCTGCTCAGCCAATTCTACGGTGGTTTGAAGGGGAGCTTCGTGAATAATATGGTTTAAGCGGTCCTCATCGAAGTCCACTGGTCGTCCGGAACGCTCCATGTCTTTCAGGTCGAAATTACCGTCTTTGAAACGCGAAAACCATCGACGAGCTGCCCTTTCATTCATAGCATCTTCACCGTACACTTCGCAAATATCGCGAGCAGCTTTGGCAGCTTTATTCCCTCGATTGAACAGAATGAGGTGTCGAAAATGTTCACTTTCGTCTACTTGACATTCCATTTTGAAGGCTTGTAATCAAATAAAATAATATACGTAACGTAAAAGCAAACACAATATCTTGTAGAACAGAAAATTTTCTTTCGAATGACGTATAACCTTTACCATTTTGTTTTACTTTTGGTGCTCATTTTTAAATTTGAATAAAAAACGGACACAACTTATGTTAACACCTAATACATTGCTTAAATACACATACTTGTATAACAATGTTATATATTTTATTATGGAAATGTCATAATAGCTGGTTTCATTCTGAATGGAATAAAAATAAAACACATTGTTTTCCTTAGAAGAAGCGATGGACCTATGCTAGTATAAACGGAATAAAATCTGTTATATCGCCTACACCAAAAGGGATATAGCGTGATGGTGATGACGTTTAATTCTCTGAATCTTTATAATGTAAAAATGTCGATATTTTTTTCTTCCAATTGAATATTCAGTGCTTTTGCATAATGCCTTATTGAAAATTCAAATGAACTTTTTGAAATCAATTTAACTTTTACAGCGGTGAACGGCGATTAAAAAGATATCCGTTTAAAGAGATATTACCTTCCACTATTCAATCAATACGCATATATAGTACATTGTTAATTTTATGTTATTTTTACAAAAGTTAAATATTGATTTCGGTTACACTGAAAATTTAATGATATTTTTACAAGAGTCAAACATCGATTTCGTGTACAATGATCATTTTGTATTTTTACAAGAGTCAACCATCGATTACGTGTACTATGATAATTTTGTATTTTTACAAGAACCAAACATTGATTTCCTCTATAGGTATACTGATAATTTTATTATATTTTTACAAGAGTCAAACATCGATATCGAGATTGTTTTTTCCTTTCATCGTTCATTATTTTAATCATAATGGATCTGATGTTTCTAAATTATGTTATTTTTAATTTTTGTTTTATGAGATATTCTCTCTTTTTTTTTCAGGTATTGATACTTTTTCACATCTGGTGTATTGAAAGTGAGCCGAAATATCGTAAGTTTGTTTTCATTTTTTCGTTTATTTATTATTTAAGTTTTTTGAATTAATTACAGGCTGCGGCACCATGGTGACAGGTTGCACCACTATGGCATGTGCACCATCTCATAAATTTTGTCGGAATACGATTGAAAAGTGATATTAAAAACGGGTTTTTAATATTAGATTATAACTTCATTTTCACTAGTTTGAATCGTAAAATTGTTCAGTCTCAACTTTATGGAAGTCTATAATTAATGGCATAAAAATACACATTGATTTGTTTTTTTTTTTCATTATATTTTTAACCGCATTTCAACATACACTGTGTCCTCCTCAGGTTAGTTAGTTCAACTAAATTACATGTTACTTACACTGACCAAGGTCTTACATTGCCCATGGTTTTACATTGTTTACGGTGTTACATTGTCGATGATCTTATAGTGTAAGACCGTTGGCAATATAAATTACATGTAATTTAGTTTTATTAATTTGCGTAAGGAGAACACAGTGTGTGAGTTGAAATACGCCAAGTAATATGCTCAAACTATAACATAGTTGAAGAAAATTAAGTCAACTTTTGTTGAAATAAAATCAAGTATTTTATTTCTATCAAGTATTTTAACTCCATTCTCCGCTAGAATATCGTAACTACCAATATCACCTCTCATATTCGGCAGAAATCTCAATTTTTAGTTCTAGTAACGAAGCAGAATAACAATTTCTATGATAAGTTAAGGTTAGAAAATAAATGATTAATTGCTACAAAATCAGTTAAAATCAGAGCAAAAAAGCAATCTCAGCTTGTTTTTATCCATTTCTCGAGTTCCCATTCATTAGGGGTTAGGTGGGAGGACGGATCTTGGGCGTGAGTTATTGATAAAGTTGTTCTCTTCCGAGTTGTTTGCTTAAGCGGGAACAAATTTAGAACTTCGAGCATAATTCTCGGACTTGGCCGACTATATCATGTATAACAACTCAGAGATTTGGAACCAGGCGTTCAAAGGAGCGCAGGTGTCCATGAAGGGATAATTTCTGAGTGAATATGAAAGGTTCTCAGAAGTCTTATTATGTTTTGAAGGTATACAAAATGTTACTACAGAGAATAAGAGAACAATAACGAATCCACAAATATGGTTCATTATCACCATTAACGTTATGTTATTATATTATATTATATTACACCTTTTGAAATTGACAGAGAAAACAGTTATTAATTTAATTTTATCCTGGAATGTACACGTATATTTCAATTGTTCTACGTCTATACACTTCGTCATGCGAACCATCCATTTTAAAAGCTTTACACTCTTCTCTTTTTTAGAATTTATTAATTTGGTTGTCCCACTTTTTTATGTCTTCCCAATCTTCTCTAACGTGCTGCTTCTATGACTTATTTTTGTATTTTTTTATCATTATTTTGTCTACCTGGCCAAACTGTCTCTATTCTTTTTTCTTCATCTAAAGCTTTGCATCTTCTTTCAATCCGCATTCTTTCCCAATGGCCTCATCCTCAAAGATTACGTACATGGGTAAAGAAGAAAATATATTTTTTGAAATACGATTAATCGTTCATATCAGGCACAGTGCCTGTTATAAGAGAGCTGGCCTACATCCGCAGTGATATCATTTAGATATACAAATTTATAAGTAAAAAATACTCTCTTTTATATTTCGTTTAGATTACAGTCTTACCGTCGATGGTCACACAGTTCTTACTGAACTTGAACCTCTATGATGATGCCGTTCCTCATTCGACGATCCTGCTTCTTTTTTATTTAGTCTCAATCTTTAGCATTTTGAAGTTTTTCAAAAACTTTGTCCAGCAGTCTTTGTTTTGCCCGACCATATAGTTTAACTCCAAAGGGCTTAGACTCCCGCATGCGTTTTTATCATTATTTGGTCGTCTTGTAAACATGTTAAGTTACACCCGCTCGTTTGATTTCACAGTGAAGAACAATCAATCGCAAATTACAATGACTATTTTTTTACTTTTGATAAGCTGATTATAGATTTTTACTATTCAAAAAGCATAAGAGATATTTACTAAGTTAGGAAATTCAGACATCAAGTGGCGACATGGTAGTATATTTTCCTGTGGTGTGACTGTCTAAATTCATGATTTATTTCAAAATGACATCCTACAAGCATAAGAGATATTTACTAAGTTAGGAAATTCAGACATCAAGTGGCGACATGGTAGTATATTTTCCTGTGGTGTGACTGTCTAAATTCATGATTTATTTCAAAATGACATCCTACAAGCATAAGAGATATTTATTAAGTTAGGAAATTCAGACATCAAGTGGCGACATGGTAGTATATTTTCCTGTGGTGTGACTGTCTAAATTCATGATTTATTTCAAAATGACATCCTACAAGCATAAGAGATATTTACTAAGTTAGGAAATTCAGACATCAAGTGGCGACATGGTAGTATATTTTCCTGTGGTGTGACTGTCTAAATTCATGATTTATTTCAAAATGACATCCTACAAGCATAAGAGATATTTACTAAGTTAGGAAATTCAGACATCAAGTGGCGACATGGTAGTATATTTTCCTGTGGTGTGACTGTCTAAATTCATGATTTATTTCAAAATGACATCCTACAAGCATAAGAGATATTTACTAAGTTAGGAAATTCAGACATCAAGTGGCGACATGGTAGTATATTTTCCTGTGGTGTGACTGTCTAAATTCATGATTTATTTCAAAATGACATCCTACAAGCATAAGAGATATTTACTAAGTTAGGAAATTCAGACATCAAGTGGCGACATGGTAGCATATTTTCCTGTGGTGTGACTGTCTAAATTCATGATTTATTTCAAAATGACATCCTACAAGCATAAGAGATATTTGCTAAGTTAGGAAATTCAGACATCAAGTGGCGACATGGTAGTATATTTTCCTGTGGTGTGACTGTCTAAATTCATGATTTATTTCAAAATGACATCCTACAAGCATAAGAGATATTTACTAAGTTAGGAAATTCAGACATCAAGTGGCGACATGGTAGTATATTTTCCTGTGGTGTGACTGTCTAAATTCATGATTTATTTCAAAATGACATCCTGCAAGCATAAGAGATATTTACTAAGTTAGGAAATTCAGACATCAAGTGGCGACATGGTAGTATATTTTCCTGTGGTGTGACTGTCTAAATTCATGATTTATTTCAAAATGACATCCTACAAGCATAAGAGATATTTACTAAGTTAGGAAATTCAGACATCAAGTGGCGACATGGTAGTATATTTTCCTGTGGTGTGACTGTCTAAATTCATGATTTATTTCAAAATGACATCCTACAAGCCCTTCCACGTTAAATATGTAGTTACATTCCCTATATTTGGTCATAAAAGTCTTATTTATCGACGAGTTACGATGAACAAAATTTATGTATTCACGCATTTCCCATTCACAAGATTACAGTGTCTACTTTTGCATTTCACTAAAAGTATGTAGCATTTGAGACAGTTTTTTTACATTCACATACAAACGTATCATCACGCCGTGTTCCTTGTGGAGTAGGTAGAGAAACCAGATCTCCAAATGTTTCTATCCATGCACGCAAGTCTCGTCATGCACAATCTTATATTAATTCATATTTCTTAATTGACCTTCTTTTAAAATCTGGTTGATATATCCATGTTTTCCTCAGAATAACTCTTGCACGCATACCTTGTACTTTTAATTTATATACTAGCTTGGTCATTCATTCATGTCTAATTCATCTTAAATCTTCTTCATCTTACTTAAAACTCATTTTAACCATGCGTTGATTTTTGTTGTCTTCGTTCCGCTTTTTTCACATTCATTCATAAATATTTACTGTCATTTTGTATTTCATGAAAAGTATGTAGCACTTGTGGAGATTTTAAAAATAAATTCCTAATTATTTATTAAAGCATCGTCATCATTTTTGACCTTTTATTTGTTATATTTTGAACCTTGACTTTTCCAAAATCGTTTTCATCAATTAATTGTCGTTTGCTACTACGACGAGTATATCTTCCATTTTATATATGCCATATATCCTTTATACCTTTGGTCGTTTTCAAGACTTTTTAGTGGTTCTTTGTAACCACAGAATATGTGTATGTTTCTGAATTGTCTATTGTTTTAGCGGTATATTCTTCTCATCTTCACTTATGTCTTTGAATTTTTTGAGTATCTGTATTCGTTGCATTTGCAGTCTCTTCTCGTGTAACCCAGTTTGCATCTGTCCATATTGTTTTGGAGAAATTGAAAACTTTTGTGTGATTTTAGACGATATACTCTTTGCCGCACACCTCTATGAGTGACATGTGAGCCTGCACTGATTAAAGACCTTTCGCTTAAGCAGATGTGAATGTAGCTTTAAAGATCTATTTTAACTGATCAAAATAACTCCAAGTCAATTTAGTTCTTCTACATATCTCTATCAAACTTTAATCTTCAAATACGTTATCCCAAGTAGATGTATTGTTGAATTTGTTCCAACTCTGATCTTCGGATAGTTATTCATCACAAATTTAGTGTTTTCTTTTTTCATTTTAATTCCAACTATTTTGCTCATGTCGGCATATAATTGTAGTTGGGTTTGTTAATCTAATAGAGTATTAGCAATCATCACAATATCATCTGTGAATGTGAGATGACAAGTATTCTCCTATAATGTACGAGTATATTAACTTGTCATCCCATAATACACTGGTTTCCAAAGTATGCGCCACGACTGGTTAACAAGAACACCGCGGAATAATCCAATATTTTCACTGAAATGGGACTTAGACGGTGAAGACAAAATTTTGCAGCATGGAACTGAGTTTTGGATATCAATAAAAAAGTTATATCCGGTACCAATTTGGTAAAGCTCAGCGAATCTTAATTCCATTTGCGACGTTGTAGTTGGGTTTTCGGCGGACGCTGTGATTAAAAGTCCTCGTCGTCGTTGCTGGGCCTTTAAGTCGAGATTCCTCTCGCCATTCACTCTAACGTCAATCGATTGAGCTGATCTTCCACGTCGAATATATGATCTTGTGTGAGAAAATCCGATCCTAGATGCGCACTCCTTCCCGCATATGTCACAAATATGTGAATCCTGCTGAGTCGCCTGACAATGCTGACACATGTTCGTAGCACGCTGACTGTTTCTCACACATCTAGCCCTTGAAATGAAGAGTGGCTGAAAATAGATGGCTCTCCACCCTCCACGGTCCTGTCACCTGCTTTCAGTCCTCAGGCACCCCGCACAAAGACAGCGACTCTCAAATACAATATAATGCTTTCTCTGCCCACCAACCACCCACCAACCATTCGCTTGTCCACTACTTCCCCGTACAAGATGCGTTTTGGTAACTTAAGATAGCACATGCGTATCACATGCCCTGTATACTTCAATTTCACCTTTACAACTATATCATCTACAGGTTTACGGTCGAAGTGTTGCAGAACCGAGACATTTATGACATGATCGCTAACATGATAAAAATAAATATCGTGCGATAGTCAACATGCAATAGGAAATGAGGATGGCTGTGTCCAATTTGATTTCAATATTTGAGAAAATTTGCGGTGAACAACAGCTTCATTTGTTTCACTTATTTGAATTTATGTTTTCAATTATATGATTGTTCAAAATATGTACTTGTAACAAAACTTTTTTTCTGATTTTTGTTCTTTTATTTTTAACCTAACTAACCTAACCGCCCCAACATACTATACGTGCTACTGTTCGGTATGTTCTCACTTTGAACGCCGTGGAAAAATCTCGATACATTTAAGGGCGCCGTGAACCGGAAAGGTTCGGGAAATACTGCCATTGTATTTTTTTAAAACATTCTCGAACGAGCCATTTCATAATTAAGGTGTATTAAGACATATGGTATAATAATAAAAAAAATCATGCGTTAAGAATTATAATAATAAATACCCACATCTATCCGGAGTGCTCTGAAGTTCGTCCGAAGTGAAAAACGATGTAACATCTAAATATAGGTGTCGCAAAAATATCACATAATTGTTGATAATAATTTAGATAGTTCTGATTTTTAATAACACTTGTCGCATTACTTTCACTTTAATAAATACAATAAGACGCACTCTGTAATAATTCAATTATATCCTAAAATAAGCATTTTCGTTTTTATCCATGTTTTGATATAGTGTTGACTAACTATTATTCGCAGATAAGGATTATATAGTTATGATATTCAGCTGTCAATTGGTGTGACAGGGTGCTATCGTTGTGTTTAATACGATTTTTTATTTGGAGAAATTCATACAAAATGTGTTTATAGGAATAGTAAGTTAAACCCCTGTATTTATTGTAATATTGTGTTATATATTGTAGTGCGTAGCGTATGTTAATAACATAGTGTCATTTTGTGTCTGGGAACACATGCATCCAATTTTCGTTTGTTGTTTTTCAAGCACCATTTTATAACATACCAATTTTATAACAGTTTAGAAACAAAATTAAAAAAAAAACCTTACACTGCACGGGTTAATCGTCTAGTTATTTTTTTATGGTAGTTGAATAAAACGTTTTCTAATATCAATAATGAAATCACAGTGAAAAGGTTGCACACTGCTGCGGTGAGTGATTCCGCTAGTATTGGGCCAAAGACGGGAAATAATTTCGCGAATCTCAAGCTTTGCAAAGTATTTAATTAGTGTGGTTACTGAGATTACCCCGAGCAAACTGGGCTGGATATTTCGGAAATATTTTATCTATTTGGAGATTGACTTTCGAAATGAAAATGTATTTTTGACTTTCTAGACATTGAAGCTTTTTATAACAGTGGGTTTTACTCAGCTCTTGATTATAATATTTTTATGCTTATTGCGTTACTCTTTATTTATGTGATATCAACATATTCGAATTGGTAATTCAGAGATTTAGAAGAGAGTGGCCGGGAGGCAATATTACCTTCGGACCGGAAACAAGAAACACTGCAGTAGGCACCGAACTCTCGGTTAGTCATTGCACGTATTGATAAACATTACGTAAAGAAGCAATAACACTCCCACATGTATTTTTATCAGACTGAGATTTTTGCTTTATTTTATCTTATTTTAAAAAGTCAACACCATTAAATACATTTTTAAAGGTTTAAATGCTGATACTTTGTATATTTATATTAAATGCTCACGGTAAAAAAGTGTTTTAAAAAAAACTTGATTATTTATTATATAGCGGTATTTCGTTCAAGGGCGCTTCAACAATTTATGTAATTTACCTATGGAGTGCCAGGTCAACAATAAATATTCTGACAAAAAGAGCTAGCCAAGTAAAATTAGTCCATAAATCACTGGAAATCGATTTCGGAACGCTAGGCGCTAAGCAACTATTCTGCCCACCGGGCAACGGCGTCGACTCGATTCGATTTGCCGACTTAAATTTAACTAGATATATTTTGACGCAGGATGTGTTTTTTTTTTTTTTTTAATTATATGATATACAATTATAATATATATGATATGCATAAGAAAAACATAATAATGTAAATATGGAATTGCAAATTAGATGTTTTGTATCCAGGTTCCAACGAATTAGGTAATTGATGCTGGACATCTTTACATCAATGTTTTCGTTTCATTATATGCCTGCGGTCCAGATAAAATTATCTTTTGATCTCATTTTAAACAATTTTGCCTAAGATTCAAGATAACTTCAGGCTCATTTATTGAGTAGGACCAAAAAAGGCACTTTTGAAATGGTTTGGACATGTACATATTATGAATAAAGAAAGAAAAAGAAAACACTACATGTAGTGTGAGTGCAAATGGAAGGCGTAGTTAAGGTAGACCAAGGAAACAATAGTTGGATCAAGTGAATGATATTTTGAAAGAAGTAAATGTAAAAATCAGATAAATCGTATGAGGAGGTGTGTAGATATGAAAGAAAAGTCTGGTGCTGTCTCCTGTTTGCCTACCTCAACAGTATGTATGTTATTTAATAAATAAACAGTTGTATTTGTCAAAAATAAAAAGTAACTATTTCTGCGCTGCTGCTTTTTCGTTTTCTATAAATTAATCCTCTATTCTGTTACTTAAGTATAAGAATTAGGGGATTAAAATATCCGGGAGTCCAAGTTTTAAATACTACCTTTATTCTTTGTTTTAAAAATGCCCCATTAACAATGAGATTGCGCAGATTTAATGCCGTTACACTACATTAAACTAAATAAAAATTTGAGATTTATTTTTGGAATATAACAAATGGTGTTTTATTAAATTAATAACGTTTATTGTGTTTTTACAAGCTAAATTACTTACTTACTTCAATTGGTTTATCAACGAATTTTTCATTTTACAAGAAATTCCTGATTCTCACACGACCCAAAGGTTTTAAGGACTTAAGAGTTAAGTTTGCTTAACAACATATTAAAACACGTATCTCAATTTTTCGGTTTAAAAGTGAAAGCGGTAGAACCTTTATTATTTTCAAGGTCTTCAAAAATCAAACTACACAAAATCAAGATTTGCCAAATTAATGGTTCATAATAGCATATTACTGCGAACATTAATATATGGGAATGAAACGAGGAATATATAGAAAGTTAATGAAAGGAGCTGATTAAATGTGGGGAAAATGTACGCAGTAGAAGATTATGTGGTTTAGCGATGTATGAAAGAATAAGTAATGTAGGGATTAAGAATGACTGTGCGCTAGAAAAGAGCATGTTGAAGTGTTTTGGACATATTGACGGATGAGTCACGAAAGATCAACCAAAATTTAAAATTCAAACATGAATGGAAATTGTAGTTAAGGACAATTGAAAAACGTGAAATACATATTACAAATAGAGAGGAACAGCAGGGATTCAAAAAGAACCGCTCTACTACCGACGCTATATTCACTCTTAGACAAATTAAAGAAAAAGCATTAGAATACAACAAACCAACCTACCTCCGTTTAGTCGATCTTACAAAAGCTTTCGACAGGATTCGGTTGAAGGACCTTCTGAACACTTTATCCACAAAAATGATACCTCCATCACTCATTAATATCATAAGAGAGATCAACCTGAACAGTAACACAAAAATCAGAGCAAATGGGAAATATACTAAAACCATAAAAACATCGGTTGGAATCAGACAAGGCGATAGCCTAAGCCCATTTCTCTTTAACTGCATAATGGATAATATCATTACAGAGGTTGCATCTCTCAAATTGGGGTACACTCTTGGTAAGGAAGCGGTGGGAATTCTCTGTTATGCTGATGACGCTACACTCATAGTTGAAAATAAAAATGACTTACAGAGAATGCTCACAAAGTTCGATGAATCCTGCTCAAAGTACAATATGATTATCTCCGTAGCAAAAACCAAGTGTATGACATTCTCCAAAGACCCACTAGAGCGCAGAATCTCAGTACGTGAGGAGCCAATTGAACAAGCAACCCAGTTCAGATACCTTGGCAGTGAACTGCTCAGCTCTCATGACCTCCCCAGAGAAGTAAGGCCTCAGGTAGATAAAGCTGCAGTTGTGGCGGGCTGCCTGAGAGATGTCACATGGAGGAATAAAGATATGAGAACGGATAGCAAGGTACGCATTTATAAGACCTGTGTGCGACCTATCCTCACATATGGCATCGAAGCGAGGGCGGACACTGTCAGGACAAAAAGTATGCTAAGGACAACGGAAATGAGAACTTTGCGCGATCGTGTAAGGAACACAAAAATCCGAGTGGTCTGTAAGGTCCAAGATGGGGTCAGATGGGGAAGACAGCGTCGACGCTATTGGTACCAACATGTACAGAGAATGAATTCCACAAGAATTCCATACATAGGTCTGCATGGGGTGCCGGATGGACGGCGTCCACCAGGGAGACCCCCGAAACGATGGAGAGATAGCTGGAGCTCAGCGTCACAGGAGGACATCCTGCAGTAACAGACTCTTGAGTCTATAGAAAGTCTAAGAAGAAGAAGAAGAAAAACGTATGGTTTGATCTTAGATGTATGGAAGTGAAACGTGAACTTGAAAAAAAACTGAAAAGAACCGAATAAATGCTGAAGAAATGTGTGCGTTTAGAAGAATAAATTGGGGGACCATGTATAATACTCGTAGAATACGGAATGAAATAATTAAATATTAATGTGAACTAAAAGCTGATGTATTACGTAAGATCAAGAAGAGCACTCTAAAATGGTTTAGACATGTAGAAAGAATGAATAAAGAAAAACGAACAAATCAAATATTCAGTGCAAGTATGAGGGGAAAGCGTGATAGACGAAGACCAAGGAAAGTACGGATGTATCAAATGAATGAAATTTTGAAAGATGAAAAGGCAAGAAGTAAAAAAACAGATATGAAGGAATTATATCGTATTAGGAAAATTTGGCGCTTTGTCCTCTGTCTACCTCAACAGTGAACTGGCGTGATTGTACGAGTATGTATGTAAAATATGAAATGGTTGAATCTAATCTATTGCATATCGTATATGTATGTGTATCAAGTCCGAATCGTAGGTACATGGGAGACAAATGTACTGCTTTCTCCCCATAAATAAACACTTCTCGGTTTTCTCTTCCAATATCTCCTATTTTTCCATTAGTCTTCTCTAATCCACGTCTCTCCTTCTTAATTTGACCTACTTTAAATGTTGTCACTTTATTTTTGTCAAACAGTACACTGTTTATTTAGTGTCACTCTCGTTTATTTTTCTCGGAACTGTACGCCATTTTCGGATTCCAAAAATCAAAATAGCTAAAGTTCCCAACATTTTTGGCTTTTTCGTTGTCTATGTGTTTTATATGTTACGAATTCATTTAAGTATTGTTGAAGTGGAAAGATATATGTAAATGTTGTTCTGGGATGTAAACTCATAGTCTTGGTTAAAATTTGTTCAAGATATTTTTTTAGACTTAATAATTAAACAAACAAATTTTAAAACTCTTCTCAGAAAACAGCCAACAAATTTAACATGAATAATTCCTTCCCTAAATATAAATATTCTTATAAAAATAGCTTTTAACGTCTCAAGTCATAAAAAACTAAATTACCCTATTTTCAGTGTAATTTTTTTCAGTACTTAACATAAAAAACGTCGCAACACCTTTATTGACCTCAATAATAAGAAATCGCTGTTTTTATAATCAAATTGTATTTAATAATTAGTTTTTGTGCGTTTCCATAAAATAAAATACTCGGTTATTATCAAAGCTCTCTTCAAGTGAAAATTTTCTCTCTTTATTCTGCCTGAAGAGTCTTGAGATATGAGGTAAAAATTTGTATTTTGTTGATTAATGTAGTTATTGGTATAAATTTATTTTTTCTTAAAAAAAAAATATTTATTGAATTACATTAAACAATCTAAAAAGTAAACACACATAGTTTACTACACATACATACCATCACGCAATTTTTCTGCCGGAGTAGGTAAAGAGGACAGAGCACCATATTTTCCTAACTCGAATCTTAGTCTCTATTTCCATCCTTGTCTCTATTTCCATACATCTACGATGTCTCTAACTTTTCATTCTTTTGAAATATCATTAACTTGATCCAACCATACTTTCCGAGGTCTTCATCTCATTCGTATTCCACTCACATCTGCACTGTATATCTGTTTTGTTAGTCTTTCTTCACTATTTCGTTCTACCCTTATTCATCTTAACGTAGCTTTAAGTTCACATCCATCCCTTATCACTTCACTCCGTATTCTGTTATACATTTACTACAATAATTTCAGATAATGTTCACGCTTGATCACCTTTCTTCCTTCTTTTGTCATGTGTAAGTACTACTAATACTGCTTACACTCCCAGCATTAAGCCGCTTGCCTTTTCTATTCGAATATTTGAAGCTTTTTGGTGTTCTTTATTGATCAGGGCAGACGTTTGTGGGGAAGAAAGGTGACAAGTTTTATGGCCCCGTGATTGAAAAATGTTAAACTTCCTATAAATATAGTATAGACCGTTTAATTGCCTAACTTCAAGACCCGATTAATATTAAACAAAATTAATTTAACAATACATATATTATAGGCCATTTAAGTGTATATGAAGCTAGACTCGTATTTCTTTTGATACAAATATAATTTCACTCCTGGGTAAAAAACTTGACCACGGAGGTTATGGAATTCTTTAGTAAAATAATACGTAACAGCCTTATGTAATTTAGTGTTCAATTGATTGTCAAATAAAGTTTGATAAATGCGTTTCATGTAAACGTTTTGTCAATGACATTTTTTCCAATTCTCAAAAAGGAAGAATTTCATTTAATCTATTAAACTTAATAAAATTTGTCGACTTGAATATTAATCAAATTGATTAAGGGGGAAAATAAAATATGTTCTTATAAAAAAAATATATACCTCACCAAAAAGACGCAGTCTTGCGTGATAAGAGCGTGGCTCACACCCTGAACTCGACAACTATCTACCAACTATGGCCAACAACACGTCAACAACCAAAAACAGTTCCACATCAACAACCAAAAACTCGCTATTTCATCCCAATCTCATACATACCACCACGACGTATCCCTTGCGAGGTAGGCAGAGATAACAAATTTCCAAAATTTTCCATCCAAGCACACAACTTTTGCCTCCTTTAAATTCATGCATTTCATCATGCACAATATTCTATTATATATCTGTACCCTAGAGGATAAACCACGGGAGTCACATTTTACCCTAGAGGATAAACGACGTTGCATCATACAATTCATGTGACTCATATGACGTTTATCCTCTAAGGTGCAGAGTGGCTTCCGTGGTTTATCTTCTAGGGTACAGATATACTTCTCACTTTACCTTATTCCAAAATCTGGTCCATTTGGTCCAGCCATGTTTTCCTCGGTCTACCTCTTTCACGCATACTTTGCACTTCTGACTTATATACTCGCTTAGTCATTCTTTCTTCATTCATTCCCTCCACACGCCCAAACCATCTTAAGGCTTCTTTAGTTATCTTACTTAAAACATCCATTTTATCCATGCATTCATTTCTTATGTCATAATTCCGCCTTCTTTCAAACATTGACACTACAAATTTTCCTTAGTTCACACA
This sequence comes from Odontocerum albicorne, assembly GCA_949825065.1. Lineage (NCBI taxonomy): Eukaryota > Metazoa > Arthropoda > Insecta > Trichoptera > Odontoceridae > Odontocerum > Odontocerum albicorne. The sequence continues at coordinate 18,993,674 of OX463849.1, read as the reverse complement.
TCTCTACAGCATTAATATTACTTTTATCCTTCTATCAAGTCCATGTTTCACCTCCATATATCAAGGTGGGCACCAACACGCTATTACGAATTGCTTTTTTGATATTGTTGATTTATCACAGTTGTTATTTATAAAATTAAGTGATCCCTGTTCCCTGTCGCTACCCTTCTTTCGATGTCACTTTCAACTCACCCATCACACGTAAACATACTGCCCAGACAACAGAACTCATCAATCTGCTTCAGTTTTTCTGTGTTAACCCATCATTTATCATTCAACTGACACTTAAAACTTACAGAACTGTTGACGAGGCGCTTTGCAATAAGACTTTATTTGACTTTTTTTTTTATCAAAAATATTTCTCATATTTTTTAGAACATTACCGTAATATTTATACCAAGGTAATAAAAATTGAAGCAAGCATTTCAACATAACTTTTTATAATATTTTAAAAATTTTTTTTCATCATATCTCTCCTTTTTTCTGACAGAAATCGAGAGAAAATATTTTATTATTACACCCTAAAAACTATTTTCTCTCTCAGTAAATTTCACTTAACTTGACATTACCTAAATATTGTAGGCATCGTATAAAAAAAAACTAAATCATTTCCCGGCCATATTTCCAGTTCGACGAATTGAAACCGGTAAAATGTAAATCGGGGTTTTAAAAATAATTTTCCATCTTGTAGACGTAGAAAAAATAAATTTCTGGAGTATTGCCTGCGCAAAATATTTCGTAGGAAATAAATATATTTTTTAGTTATTCATCACATTTATAAAATTTTGGTATCGACTTATTTTTTCGTATTGTCAGTTCTAATAAAAACACTGAAGCAATTTGAACTTTTAAATTCTCAGAAAAAAAAAAACAAATGTTAGACGGAAAAAATTGCGGCGCACAATGTACTAATGGGAATGAAAAAGTCTTGGTGCGATTTGAAAGAGACTGACATATCGATTAACACATTGACTGCTGTATAATTTGTTTTATATTTACTGTGCTGTTAAAAAATTAAAAAAGCAAGTATAATTCATTAGCACACAACCCTTACAAACTCTATACTACCATAAGGCCACTCTGGACTCATTTGTTTTATAATTCACCCAAAAAAATGGGAATAGAATGACGATAGGCATTTTCAACTCGCAGCAAAGTTTATATCAACGCAACATATGCGTTTTCGGCACTGAAAGTGTTAAACATGTATTTTGGAAAACCATAGAAAATTATTTTTTTTAAACTTCACGAATAAAATATTTGTTAATATCAATTAAATACGGGACAAGAAATAGACGTCTTGCTATAGGGAACAATGTAATCTTAAAAAAAATCTTCGAACACGTTTGCTTACAATGGAGTGCTAGTGCAAAATATATGAAAGCGAAGTCTAGGCATGAAAAAATATGAAATGCGTGCTCCTACTAGTCCACCTACAGTATTAGCTGGGACGACCAAGGTCTGATTGAATGTAATGGAATACAAGTAGCCTGAACGAGTGGACTTGTTCTTGCTAAATAATTAGTTGAAAGAATTGTTATCTAGTTATGAGTAGTATGTAGCTGTTAATCATTTCTTAGAAATCATATATTTAGATTATAAAAAATAAAAGTAAAATGACATGTAGGAAAATAAGATTAAGTAAGTTAATAAATTTTAATATATCATTAAGATTAGTTAAGTAATAAATTTGTATATAGGTATAGCCTTGACAAATATTTGTACAATATATTACAGTACCCAGCGGTAAGTAATACACATCGGGCTTAAGAAAGAGACTGTCGGCCATAATCGGCTAACTTCGGCTTTGTAGAGCGTCGTCTCTGTCATTCATACACGTGTTCCGTCGCTATTTGCCAGATTAGTGCGCATACTGTTAGTGCATCGTGCGATAGAGACAACACTCTAGCCCGATGTGTATTACTTACCGCCGGGTACTATACTTTGTTTAGTAAAAAAAAGAAATGCGTGCTTGGTGCGGAATATCTGGTATTGCTATTCACAAAGAAACGATCGAATAAAGGATAACCGTTTATTAGAGTGATAAGTAGAATTTAGAAAGGAATCTTGAGATGGTTTGGTGATGTTTAAGGAATCAGTTATAAAATTAAATAATGAAATTAATGCAGAGCAAATAATGAGTAGATGGTGATAGACGGAGAAATTTAATCATTCTTAACTCTTAACTTATCCAAATTGATGTGAATAGAGGACACTATTGTCTTCAACCCCATTAATCGAGCCTTCACGTATGAGTATTGTTACCATATGAACATTTTTATCATACTGGACACATTTTTTTTTCGAGGACTATCAGGAATCAAATCTGAAAGCCCCTGATTGCAGTCAAGCGTCTCTTTCTTTATTCGATGGAACTTTTTAATTGCGCATGTCCAACCTTTTAACGTGATGATTTCAAATCGTTGGCAATTTGCGTATAAAATGAATATATAAATTTATGCTACGCGATAAGTCAGCTGTTAATTTTTATGGAAATGTTAAATATTGTTAGCATATTTATTGTTTGTATGAATATTTATTTAGGGCTTTCTAAGTTATTGTATGAAATATAGTTTTTAAATACCAGAACCTTAATAAAGTATACATATCAAAATATTTTATCAGAAACTTCAAGAGCGTTCTTTCTAATTTTGCAATGTCGTGTAACACCTGAGATTTATAGCATTTGACAATTTCCCAATTCCAAAGCTGTCCAGAAGATTGAAGTGTTAATCAGATAAGACTATATTCGAACAAATATCTGAATAAGCGATATTTTTACAAAAGCTGAAAAATGTACGAGACCTTCTTACGTACGAAGCACATATTTATTTATACAAGATTTGAAACGAATTTCGGATATGTAAGAAAAAAATTACTCCTATTTAAATTTTAATTACCAATGAATATAAATATGCGTATTGGATCTTAAAAATGTCTCGATCGTTTCTAAATAAGCCAGTTCTGAAAGTCTAATCTATGGAAAGGGTGGACTCTTGATCTTCTTCTTCTTTCTCTTCTTTTAGACCTGTTGGCCTGTTATGGTCCTTTATCATCGTTTCCCTCTTGTGTCGTCGACTGCCAGCTGTCTTTCCATCTTTTGGGAGAGGGTTTGCCAGCGATATTCCTGAGTACCATAATTTCGTTGGTTCGAAGGAGATTTTTGGTTCTGACAGTGTCGGCTCTGGACTCTATGCTGTATATCATTATGGGGCGGACACAAGTCTTGTATATCCTCACCTTGCTTTGGATGTTCATATACTTGTTTTTCCAGATAGTGTTCTTTAAACATCCGGAAATAGCTGCGGCCTTTTGTGATTGTTCAAGTACTTCGCCATAGAGGTCATTAACATATTGCACATTATGCTAGCACCCAAGTATTTATATTTTGTAACATGTTCAATTGGTGTGTCGTCGATCGCTACACTGCATCCAACTTGCTCTTTGGCTAGAGTCATGCATTTAGTCTTGCTGATGGAGATAGACATGTTATATTTTTTGGAAGCAGTGTGGAATCGATGTAGCATTTGTTGCAGATCTTCCTCTGATTCGGCTATGATGGTGGCATCGTCAGCATAGCATATGATGTTTAGCATATTGTTACCCATCTTGTATCCCAGGATCTTGATCTGATGTTTTTTTATTTCATTTTCAATCGACAGCAATCTGACTGTCGATAAATGACAGTCCTGTTGGACGGAGTGTTACATAAAAAAACAGGCATCTTCGGGACGACCCGACGGAGGAGCTGCCTGGGGTTTCCCTACCTTAGAAGGAGTGGTGTGCTCTGAATAGAATAAGATGTGGAGTCGTCCGCAATGCATATGATATGCACAAGTAGATCCTAGAAGAATCGTCTTTCTATTAGTACGGAGAACTCCAGAGTATGGACCACGTCGTTGACAGCTGATCAGTATGCGTTTACAGGAGGCGTACAGGAGCTGCACAAACTAACACCAGATGTGTTACTGTTATTGAGAATCTGATTGAGAACATTTTGACGTTAAGCAAATTAAGAATATTTTGATGATAAACAAAACCTTATAGACGTTACGAGTATTGTATAGGGAAATATAATCAAATCATTGGGATGTTATATAGGGAGATATGATCAAATCATCGGAATTTTATTATATAGGGAAATATGATCAAATTAGCGGAATGTTTTTGCATATGGAGCTATAATCAAATTATCGGGATTTTATTATATAAGGAAATATGGTAAAATTAACGGAATGTTATTGCATATGGAGATACGATCAAATCGTCGGGATGTTATTATAAAGGGAGATATAATCAAATCATATGGATGTTATTGCATATGGAGATACGATCAAATCATCGGGATGTTATTATAAAGGGAGATGTGATCAAATCATCGGGATGTTATTTCATATGGATATACGATAAAAGCATCGGGATGTTATTATAAAGGGAGATATGACCAAATAATCGGTAGTTATATGTATGTAATGGAGATACGATCTAATGTAATGGAGATACGATCAAATCATCGGGATGTTATTGAATATGGAGATACGATCAAATTATCGGGATGTTATTATAAAGGGAGATATGATAAAATAATCGGGATGAATGAAGCGAAGAGTGGAAGGCTATACTTGAAACGATAATAATTATATTTTTTACACTTGTAACCATACATTATCGACTTATCGTCATTTGGAAAAATCTTCCAACCAAACAGAAAAATATTAAAATGCACACTGAAACATATTCTGGAATTGAAACAGGAATTTCTGCCCTGAAGAGAAGTCTTCTACTTCGAGTGCGGAAATCACTTCCGTGGTGTTGCTTTTTTCAAATAGGGTTCCAGTCCGGTTTTCACTAAAGGCGTCTAACATCTTTCTTGTTGATTGGAACAGATGGCCACCATGTATGGTAAAAATCCCGTCAGGTTGTATTGTATACAGCAAAAGAGTAATACAATAAAACAATGCAAATCACAGAAGTATGTACTCGTACTATCACTTAAATAAACATAGGAATATATCTGGTAAATTTAATATAAATACTTTTTCGATTTTTACGAGCAACAGAGTCTCGACGGAGCCCGTCTCGTGTCATTTCCCGCTGTTGCTACGCTTCGCTCCATAGACAATTTAAAGTACAAATTAATCTTCCCGAATGTCATTGTTTATGAAGTAAACGAGTGCTCGAGGATAAATATTTTTCGTCATTTTAAAGGCAGTCACTTGGGAAATGTTATATGATAGTTACATTAAATCAGCTGTCAGGTACATTCGTAAAAGACACGTTTCTCTTTGAAAAAAATCACACCTGATATTTTTTTTGTATCAATTAAAATGCGAACTTGGCTGTTTACATACATACTATCACGCTGTATCTCTATCGGGGTAGGCATACAAGAGAGAATGCTAAACTTTCCTATTACGAACACACATTTTGCCTTTTCTACATCCATATACCTTCTTATACAGCTCCTATGATTTTTCTGACTTTTTACATTTCTTTCTATCAGAATAGCATACACTTGATCCAACCATAATTTCCTTAGTATTCTTTTACCACGTCTCCCACTCACTTTTGCAAAGTATATTTGTTTTGTTAATCTTTCTTCATGTTTTCGTTCTTAACGGTAAAAGCATCTCAAAATGCTTTTCTTCGTTCGCAATCATTCCTAATTACTCTATTCCCTATTTTCATACAATCTCATCCCATATATTTTTTGCACACATTTCTACAGTATTTATTCAGATTCTTTCAGTATTCTTCGAATCCTTTCGATCTTCTTCTACCACGCCTTCCTCTCACGTTTGCAATGTTTATTTGTTTTGTTAGTCTTTCTTAATTTATTCGTTCCACGTCTTCATCATCGTTCTTCATCTTGCTCAACACCCCTTAAAGTTCCTTCTCATCCCTGATCACTTCATTACGTATTCTGTCATTTATTATCCCCCCTTGTTTCTTCTAAGTGCACGCATTTCTACAGCATTTATTCGGCTCTTTTCAGTCTTGTTCCACGTTGAATGTCAAGATATATAATATAAGCTAGGGGTTATACGAGTATATTATAGAAGCTTAATGTTCCACATGTTGGCCGATCTCAATGACCTAGTTGGTATAACGCATGTCTTTCAATCCGGGGGTTGATGGTTAGATTCAAGTCAGTATTAATTTATTAAGTTCCAGTTTGGTTTTCCGTCAAAGCCTGTTAATATATTATAATGTTTCTGGTTGGTTAGAAGATATTGTTTCGTTGCAAAAAAAAAACAGATGCGTGAGACTCTCGCGCGGTAGAAGTCAAACTTCTTAGCTTCTAGGTAAAGTTGATTTTATGCATTGCTTTTTTTCCATTTATTAACGATTTTTTTTTGTAGGATTAGGAAATGGTTATGTGGAATTTAATTCAAGAAACTCTCTCTAAATAAATAAAATATATTTTTATAATTTTTAATAATAAATAATAATAATTATACTTTTAATAATAAATTATAATTTTAATAATAATATAATACACTTAATAATATTAAAATAATATTAATTATTATTAATAATAAATAATCATTAATATTAAAATAATTAAGAATATTTTATTAATAAATAAAATATTTAATAATAATAAATAATAATTTAATAATAATATAATACACTGTTTCACTTTTCGTGACGTTCAGGCCAATTTGCCCTACCGCGCCTATAGAAGTTTCACTTCATAAACCGAAGGTTGTTTGTGCAGTATACTGTAGTATTGTACAATACAATTACTTGTTGATTCTCATTTCGGTTTCTATTTTACTTAAATTCGTTTTATTTTTTCGATCATCCGCAAAACATCATTTAAAATATTTCGTTTTAATGGAAAGTCCAACAGTACAAGTACACAATTATACTTAAAACCATTTATTTGAATATAGTATAGAGAACCATTTCACTAGGCAAGGCATGTGACTAAGTTGTCTCATTCTTTAATTAAAAATGTGTCTTAAATATAAAACACTCCTCTAAGACATCCACTCTTTGCATTTACATCCTTACACACGTAAATCCCAAAGTATCGCATACTAAATTCTAATGGAATCATATCTTAATAATCAAATCAAAATCATGCCCAACAACTCATTATACACTCTACATTCGCATCAGCCATTCACTCATATTACTATGTGGAGACGTCTAAATTTTGCTCACTTCTCGCTCTCCTCCTATCATAAAGCCAACTTGGTACATATTTTTTAAAATTTAAAAGCGCCACATTTTAAAATTCATCAAAGTATGTTGTTTATTATTTTATTTTATTGCAATGTGCTATCTTTGATCGACTATTAAAGTGTTACAAGAGTAATTAATACCCAAATTAGAATTTTTAGTCCGTGTGAATATAAATACAACTTGTCACAAAAATTATAAACATTTATATGAATCATTTACAAAAATATATCGAAAAGCAGTACGCATATGCATACCACACATAAAATACAAATCTGACAGCTCAAGGCTCAGGCAATAAAAGGCACACTAACATACAGAAAGAAAGAAATAAATAATCTTAGAAAATAATAAGAATATGCATACGCACAATCGATTCACTCCAATACAAAAAAGGACATAGGTGCTTCAACATTTTTACAGATTCTCGAAAAGTTTGAGAGAAACAAAGTTAACGAAAAGAAAGAGAGAAAAAAATCAACCAGAGTCACGCAAACAAATGAGAGTTCAGACAAACAAACGTTATTTAAGAGAACTTTCAAAAGCATTAAGACTGTCATCAAATATGTCCGAGACTGCAGCATAGTCATTACGCAATCGACGCAATCTGGGTACGGGAGAATTCGAGTAATACTTAATTCTACAACTCTCTATGTCTAGTATATGTTACCTTTGAAGAAAATTAAAAAAAATTGTTATCGTGAAAACTATCATTCTTATTTTTTCTATTGTTTTATTTTCTTTGGCACTCTTTTATTATATTACCCTATCCCTGGATCTGACACCTATTAAAACTTGACTTCCGTGTCTCGTGCTTGATATATAATATATAACTTTACACCATATAGGGATGTTGAGACTTTATGATACTTCAAGCTTTTATTTCGTTTTGTGGATTCTTTTGTCTTTTGCAGGGCTCTGTGAATTTATGAATATATTTTATCTTCATTTTCAGAATGAAAATACTTTCTGCTTTTTTCTACACAATTTGAAGTAGACAGTTAAGAATCCACCTGGAATCGTTAATTTGAGTGGGGAACCATACGAAATAATGTTTTTTTTATTTATCTACAAAATGTTATACTATTGAAAAATTTACTAAAAAATCCTCATATACAATAGAATAATCTAATACTATAAGACGACCTCTGTGGCTTAGTTGAAAAGACGTCTGTCTCCCAACCCGGAGGTTGCGGGTTCAAATCTCGCAGATTTTTTAAAAAAGGGTTTCAGTCTGGTTTTTACTCAAGGCCTCTTAACATCTTTCGGGTTGGTTGGAAGAGATTGACCCAAGGCGAGAAGTCTGCTAGTTTGTACAGTATGCAACGAAAGTGTAATACTATACAAAACCATTTAAGCCAAATAATTAATAAAGATTAACAAAACAATAATTTGGTAAACATGTGAGTGGAAACTGTGACAGAGGAAGATTAAGTAAAGTATGGTTCGATCAAGTGAATGGTATTTTGAAATAAGGAAACGTAAAAAGCCAGAGAAATTTTATGAGGTGTATGGATGTTAAAGAGGCGAAGGATTTATACCGAGATAGGAAAATCTGGCGCTCTATCGTTAGGGGAATGGTGTGATAGCATGTGTGTGTGTCTTATGTTTGTATTTAGACTGTAGTCGTTTATTTCGGTTTAGGACGTCAAATAACATCCTTTATGTATTCAAACTGATTTATCAGATTTGTAATTGATAAAGAGTTCTTTCCTCCGAGAAACTAGTCCATTTCCGCCCGTTTCTTAGCCAGGACAATAAGTTTTTTCGGATTATTTTGTGAAAAGGTTTTTTTTAAACGTATTTCGATTTATTCCTTTCATTAATTTATTTCTTAGATTCCTTTTCCATTTCATCTAATTTTAACTTCCTTTGATTTCGAGCCTTGTAATTCCCGAAGGGATTATGGTGTTTAGTTTGTGGTACATTTAAAGTAATTGGTCGTTCCGACGCTTTGTAATTTTCCTCAAAATATTCATTATTATTTCAACTTTTAACTTTTGTTAGCTGTAATGATAATAATAAAAGGACAATTTATTTAGCGCTGTTAGAAGGCAGACTCTCCTCAACGGCGCTCTAACGGATTCCAGCCCTCTATTATTGATAAAAGTGAGTTGAGTGTAAGGATAGAAAGGTGGAGGCTAAGTCATTAGATTGGGTACTTCCCCGCATTTACATATCTTTAGAAAAACATATTTCGTAAGAAAATCGGAGAAACTACCAAGTGAAGAGGAACTTCAAAGAAACTCTTGCAGATTTTCCGATATGTGATAGTAACACATTTGGTTTTAGGTATAGTGTAGTGTTCATATAACATATAATGATAAATTGTGATATTTGATTTCCTGCTTCTTAACGTCATTAACCGATTTAAATTATTATAAAACAATTATATTTCAGTTGATTGTAAGCACAGGAAAGTGGGGGCTGCGGTCATTATATTAGGTAGTTCTCCATATCTGCACATGTTGAGATAACACATTTGTTAAGGAAATCAAATGAAACTTACCAAGGGAATACGAACTACAAAAAAATATTTGTAGATCGTCCGATATATTTTAGTAACACATTCAGCTTTAGCTCTAATGTAGTGTATGTGTGTAATGTTCATATTTATTCATAAATTTTGATAAGACCTCCCAAGTGTTTTCTTCCAGTGTTCAACCACACACGCAACCCATATATCTAACACTTGATGCTGAACATTCCGCGCCAAAGGACCAACAATGCCAAAAATCCTTTTGTCATAATACCCTGCCCTATAGGATCGATTAGGATTAATATTTTTTTTCTTTGAAGACGAAATTGACCTCAAAGTTCTACATTCCATTAAGGGCTTTTAATAAAAAGAGACAATTCTTGGAATCAATCCGTTCGTGACACTCGAGGAAATGTCGACTATTTAGAAACGGACTTATATAAGTCTTTATGACTACTATATATCAGCCCAGCAGCTGTATTGAAGACATATTGTAGTCCAGAAATTTGAAAATTAGTTTAAACAGATATAAATTAATATTGACGATTTCGGATCTAAGCTTGGCTTTTCTACGTATAATTTTGATCTTCTTTCAAATAAATGACCTTTATTTCTTTTTCGCTTTATTCCCATTCACAATCCTTTTGTTCTTGATTAGTGGGTGTAAGATGTGGAAATCAATAATTTGCTTCAAGGTGGGTAACTTTTTGAGAATCCGCGTTGAATAGGAGACCGCGATAAGGAGAGAAAGCGAGAGAGGCAATCAAGGTAGGAGATTAATTAAGGTCCGGCACAGTTTTGTGTAACTCATTTAGCCCGGTGTTTCTGTAACTGTTATAAAAAAGAAAAAAATAATATTTCTGACAATTTTTTTTGAATCTTCGGACCATTACGAAATACACTTGGTCCAAAACAGGATGCAAGGGAGATGAATAGAAAATATGTAGCAAGATCTTAGGAGGCTAAGAGTAGAGGGAGACGGCGAGTGACTGATCGGCTTGGAGAAATCATCCGGGAAGCTAAGGCTCTATAGGAGTTGTATGGCCATCTGACGTAGGTAAAAAGGTTTTTTGAATCTGGTTATAATATAAAAATAATGATACCAGTGATCTGTTGGAAAATGTGGTTGCTTAGCTATCTGATATCTTGGGTTCAATTCGATGGTTTCATTCGATGGTTTCAATCGAAATCCTTCCTAACCCCATATACCGCCTATGGTAACATCCTAATATTTTTTTATATATTCAAACGGTCAATTGACATTTTAATTTACCACCAAATAATATATTTGTTTATTTATTTCATGAACGGTACAATGTGCCTTACAACAATATTTAAACAATATATAATGCATAAGTAGCGAGTGTCTCATTCGTTACGAAGACAAATATTCCTAAAGCAATGTAAAAAATTTGAAACAATTACATTAAAATCAAATAAAAAGATACATTAACACAATAAAATGATTCAAATAACGTACAAGTATGCAAGTACATAAGTCAAGGTTCTTTAAAAACTTTAACAGTATACACAGTTGTAAATACGATATGTAACCGCCTCAAGACAGGCAGTTTACACCGCACTACACTAAGCGTCACTCTTGATATTCATGGGGAAAGGAAAGTACAGTTGTATACAAACATTATAATAAAAAATAATTAACATGTTCATATTTTAAGCACAAATATCGACCACGACATCACAAGATGCTCTTAGTATTAAAGTATTAAAGAACTATTAAAATAATCAGAAATGAAAGAAAAAAAACAAAAAACATGGGAAGACAAAAGTTTAATGCTATAACCAAACATTGCCCCCAGCATTAACCTTAACAATCGTCATTGCGGATTGTCTCTATTCATTGTGGATCACAATGAATAGAGACAATCCACAAATTGCGATAGACTTATAAAAATGTGTATATAATATATCACAAATACAAAATAATTACAAAAATAACAATTCAAAGTCAATATTGACATTGTACGCTATGTTATACTCCGTGTAATAGAAAAAAAAGGGAAACCCGGTATAAGACGAGACCAACACAATTTATTTAATTCATCCCGGTAAGAACAATTTATTTAGTTTACTCATAAGTCATATGTAATATATGGAAGCCCACACAATACCAATCGATTGCCCAATATCTGTAGTCTTGTTATGCATGCGTTATACAAATAATTAGTTGTGCCTAAATCATTGGGAAATTAATTGTTTTTGCGGGTGGACCTACAAAGAACGTATACCTATATACTCGTATATAGATAAAATGCCATCAAACGTAAACCAAAATAAGAGAATTATTCATCTTCTAAATTATTATCATAATTTAATATCGCGAAGAATTTCATCAAATACCAGTAAATTTATTATTTCTATGGAAAAAAAGTTCTCGCGTAATAATGAGTAATTTAATACAGAAGTCGGGCTCGTTGTGATGCTTTTGGTTTTTTTTTTCTTCTTCAATTAATTGAAAACTCCCCCTCCCGATCCCCCTACTTTAATGAACGGCGTTGTTTGTTGATTTACCGTAACGAGCGCGAAGTATTTGCTCATATTTTCATTCTTCTAATGAATTGTGTGTCAGTGTTGTTTGTTGCTAACAATACAAGTAGACAATATTTTCCCTTAATTTTTTTTGTTCATGCCAAATCTACTTTCTCAGCTGATATGAAAGGCAATATTTAATTAGGACATGAAATAATTTCTCATTTGTAGGGTAACCCCACGTGAAATCATCACAATTATAATAATAAATAAAAAGTATATCTTACCTTTTAAATTTTCTTTCAATTTTGGTTTACAGTTAGTGTCTATAGAGGACATCAAAAATATTTTTTTGGCAATTATTTGTCTAAAAACGCCAAAAAATACAAAATTCTGAATGTTTCGGAAAAAAGTGATGACTAATATTTCTTGAATTGTATATGATTAAGATGGCATATAGTGCTTATTTTAAATATATTAAAATACGCATTCAAATTATATGTAATTTTGTACGTTTTCTCTATCGTGTGTTATTTAGGAAATATGGGCTTTTATGTATGGTCGTGGACACCAAGGCGAATTAACGCTTCCATTTTCGAAGAACGGAGAGGAGTTGTCAGAGGCTATCATGGGATTCACAATGCTTAGTCTTTGAGATACATGACATGATGATGATGATGTATTTCCAAAACACGCAGATTTCTGCATTTTTGGCCTGTCTCAAAAAATTATGAAAACATAATTAATTACTTACTAAAAAAATCGATAAAATTATTTTTGGCGTACTTCATAGGTACAAACTATATACAAACAATCAAGAACATCGAAAGGGGTAACATATAAAGTGCATTGAGTTGACATGGAATAACTTTATACTCGTACCTACAATTTTAAAATACATTACAATTTTTCATTCTCTACTATAACATGGAATTCAAAGTGACACTATACTTAATACTTTTCTCTCTCTGTCTTTCTCTCTGTTTTTCTATATTTCTCTCTCTTGGTCATTTTGCAAGAAAAAAATATCATTTCGAACTAACAACCAGCCCGTAGAGACGTGGTTTATAAATTATGCTAATTTTAATACTCACTAACCATAAAGGCGCGCTTTCTCTCACACACCCTCTCTACCTTTCTTTCTCTTGGTCATTTTACAAAAAAAATCATTTCACACTTCCAATCTCCCCGTGGAGACTGTATATAAATGATGCTAATTTTAATAGTCATTGACATAAAAGCCAGAGAACAATTGCCTTTTGTCGAAACGCTGGTTTTTCAATTATTGCCACTTATTTTGTTTTAAGTGTTTTTTTAATTTTCTGCTTATCAAAGTCTACACGTATTTTATATTCTTGAATAGAAATATGTCCTGGAATCCGGAATGTTTAAAAAGGATCATTATTAAATATGAGCTGTTTTATTGAGCTTTTTGGTGAAACGACGTATTTTGATTGGCTAAAAGTTTATGTTAAAACCAATCAAGTGTTAGATTTTTTAAAACTGTTATTTTATTGCTTCATCGGTAACATGAGTCTTGTGTGACCCAAAAATGCCTATAAAACTGAAAGGAAAGGTATACCAGACTATCGTTAGACCCGCAATTATGTATGGCTCAGAATGCTGGACTATGTACAGCTCCTACTCTAGGCAACTTGAAACAGCAGAAATGCGAATGCTTCGGCAGAAGTATCACTAAAAGATAAAATTAAAAGCTCACGCATTCGTGGTAGCCTGGGGGTCACTGACATAAACAGTAAGATGGAAGAGCGACAGCTGAGATGGTACGGGCACATAAGACGGAGACCACCAGACCATACGGTAAATCTGGCAATGTCTGTGAATCTTCCTCGACAGCCGTCCAGAGGAAGACCAAAGAACTCCTGGATGACTGAATGCTCCAAAATCCTGCAGAGAAACGGCCTAGATGAAAGCGACACCCAGAACCGAAGAACATATAGCCTGAGAATGAGAAGAGCCGATCCCAACGGCCTATCTAGATAGGCCGTTGGGATCGGCTCGGGTAATGAGTTGGGACAGTGCCAGGAAGAAGAAAAAGAAGACTTTATTGCTTCATCGCTTACTAAAAAGGTAGGAAATAAGAGCGTGATCGAGAAATGTGATGAACGAAATTAATAATATAAGTAGCGGATATAAAGATAGAGAACAAGATATGACAAACAGTGGAGATCATAGATTCAGTATTGAAGATAATAACTGATTTACTTTAGAAGGGAAGAGAACAAGGCAACACTCCCCGGAATCAATCGAGATTGCTAACATAAGACATACTTTAAACTTAAAAGTCTTGCTAACGAACATAGAGAAACCACAGTGGCTTAGACATGTCGTCCACATGTCAGACATATGTTAACATTCCAAGGAATGTATTTGAGTCGAACCAATATAGAAAAAATCTGCTCAAATGGAGTAAACATGTCGAGATCCCTTTAGAGATAAAGCATCGTATATCTATAGATTGGGCTGATGTTGCGGATATCGGACGGATTGGCGTGAAGGAGAGCCTTAACAACCCTTGAAAGGTTGGTCAGATTATATTATTTTTTTTTTCATAAAATATCACCTGAAAAACGCGATTATTTTGTTCTTAAGCGCCAATAAATATATTTAGGTGAAATGAGTTTTCAAAGTTAATTTTAAACCAGAATATCAATCGAGTCAATAGAGCAAGCCTGCATTCACTAGAATGTTCCCACCGATAGTACCTTTGATGTTTGGGCAAAGATCTAGATTGTTTCGACCTAGTGGCATAGGAGGATAATTCCAATTAGGCTAGCTACGAAAACCTGGAGATATTTTCCAACAATCACTATTTATCTTTAAATTGATAATTTGAATATAAATCATCACATATTTGTGATATTTGATCTATTTAAGAAAAGAACAAAATTTGTAAATTTGATACGAGTTTGAAATTTTCTAGGTTTCTCATAAACCCTTAAATATCAGTAGAATATAAACACTGTATATTGTACAAAACATTATTTGAAGTTAAATACTCGAATTTTAAGGCATTTGTTCTATTTACAGAGATATAGTATATATAATGATTAAAACTTCTGAAATCAGTTCAATGAGAATAGGTATATAAATCAGGTTTCTTTCACAAAGGTTCAAAGTGTCTGACCGAGGAATCTGGTGTCACCTTGCTCAGCCGTTAACCTCCTGGCTCTCTCACAAAGTAATACGATGAAGGTTTGAAGTTCACTCACCTCCCTTGGCTCCAGGTTGGATAAGAATCGAATTAAACACCACATTGGAAACACAGCTGTATTTAGTGAGTTACTTCTGCTTACTTCTTTCGTTAAAGTTAAGTGGCCTGAATACTAAAGTTTCAACTTAATGGTTAGCAGAGAAAATTGGGCAATTTTTTTTCAATTATATCTTTGCGTTTGGAAAATTGATAGAAAATGAAAATGATAGTATGTGTATAATATATTATAATCCTTAAAAAGTGCAACTGCACTATTTCAGTAGGCTTTCCATGCAATTCATGCAAGCCGTCTATTAGCTTTTGTTTTAACAAGCGTCTTGCCAACTAGGTTATGATAACCTCCGTAGTCCACTTGTCAAAACGCTTCTTTTCCACCGGGGGTTTTGAATTAGATTTCTGAAAGTACCCAAAGAATAAGCCTGCTAAAAGAGTTTTTCTGGTAACAATACTTGCATGCGCTAGAAGTGTATCATATGTTTGTATTGCCAACATGTACGATGACATAACACATAGAGAGTTTCTTGCCTATTCCAGTGGTTCTAAAATCTGAAAGGCCGATTAATTGGGTCGAAGACAGTATATTATTGTATTTTATTTTCATTGTATATCTACGAACTAGCGAGTTTATTGTTATGCGGCAATATCTTACAACTAACCAGAAAGGTGTAAAACAAAACCAGAATGAAACCCTTTTTTTAAATTTGGGTAGAATCGAATCCATGCTTCCGGATCTAAAGTTAGGTTTCTTATCAACTGGGCCACGGAGGCTGTCTGTTTTATCTCCCGATTACGCTCTTCAACATGCATACATCACATATGCGGATATGTTGATGAGTAACACACTAATGAATTAAAAACTTTTTATCAAAAAACTAAAATCAAAATTTAGTCAAAGTTTTTAAAAACCACATAGCACTTGATACTTAAAAATATTTTAAATTTGAAACTTTTTATACAGATATTTTTTATATGTAGTTTTTTCTTTCCTTTGAATATTTCTGGTTGGTTTAAATATATTACCACATGGTAATGAACCCGCCATGTTGAAGTTGTACTGTATACAACGAAATTATAATACAATATAATATTTTGATTGAATGGAATATCCTTTCCGTTTATATGTTTTTTTTTATATAATGATAGATTTATAATTTTTTTTTATATACGACAATGAAATAATATGGAATAACGAAAGTTACACCTTAACGAGATTCCCTTTAATAATCATATAAAAATAGTTTATTTTAACCCTATGGATAGTATGTTCCCCACTACTACTTCTTTATGTGCAACAACACTCTTTTATAAAATATATTTATTTTATTTAACGTGTTTTTAGTTTGAACAAGGGATTAACTTGGATTGTGGAGGAAAAATTGGGTATCAAGCCCAATCCTCAATTATATTTGGTTTAGATTTTCAGACTATCCATATTCACTCGAGCGTTTTTTTTTTCATTTTCTCTTTCCAACTTTATTTTCAAAATATATTTATAATTCACTTAATGAGGCATATCTTATCGTTAAAGTAATATATATTTCTATGATTTCGTATTATTCTTTTTGTTGAAGCATATAAATTGATCCGGGTCATCACAAAGAGACTAGAAACTGTTGAAATATGTTGCTATCGGAAAATGCTGATAGTCTTCGAAACCTAATTTGAAATTAGAGAGCGCGTCAATATATGGTTGTGCAAATGGATGTTGATACATTTCAGGTTGTTCAGAAGTTCACATATTTAGGATATTAGTGTGTAGATCTTTTTATTTTAAAAGCTATATTTAATCTGTAAAATTTAATGAAGAATATATGCTGATGTATATAAGCGTGTCCCTTGAAAGGTTTTAAAGAAGTACATTATGTTTTTCTTTTATGCCAAATGACCCTAGACTTTCTGAATCCTGGTCTGTTGTGTGCAGTATGTGTGTACTTATTTTTGGCTGAAAATTGTATGAATTATGTTTTGATATTTATATCTGTATTGTATTGGCATATCTTATAGTACAATTGTTAATAGTCGAGATCATAAATAAATAAATAATCGATCACCTGAATACAGGTGACCCATTGGACGACCGAGGTTCGAATGGCGTGCAGACGGATCTTAAAACCTTGGGCATCATCTAATGAAGTGAACTTTTGGGAGATAAATGAGTCAGTAGATAAGTGGTTCACCAAGCTGTAGCTACCAAGGGATAGTAACGATGATGCTAAGATGCTGTGATGCCAGAGATAGTAACGATGATGCTAAGAATTATATGTTTCTGATCACTTCAAGATTTCATAAACCCATAGCGTTCCGTGGAATACTGAAAATTCGCATAAATTAAATTTATCTCGTGACTCAAAAGAATTTGTGATCCAAAGTCCTCATATACCTGTTATATTTACCAACTTATACATTGCTGTTTTTCGTAAGGACAGTAAATTTTTTTTTTAAATACTCATTTTCTCTTGTATGTGATATTTTTTAAATCACATAAGGTTATGGAATGAGATATCGTAGAAATTTTAACTGAAGGATGGGTGAAATGTATGAAAAACAGCAGAATATCGTATCGTATAAGACGTAATGTACAGATGTGACAATGGCTTTGATATATCTGATATCTGGCCTATATACCTCCTCCAAAAGAGTCAGATAAATGTATGTTCTCATCGTTTATCTGTATGTACGTAAGATACTCATAGTAAGCACCTAAAACATAAGTATCCGACGTTTTATGAATATACGAGTATATTAATGACAAGTGCACCAACGACACAACTTTCATAATAAATATGTCTCCCAACTTTTACACAGTGTTAAGAAAATGTATGGTTTTTAATCAATGTTAAAAAAATGCGTGCACTGAGAAGAATACACGGGGTAATAATGTATGGCAGAATGTGGAATGGAGTGATATGAATAAATGTGAAGTTAAGACTGATGTATTAAATAAGATCAAGACGAGCACTCTGAAATGGCTAATGCATGTAAAAACAATGATTTAAAAAATATTGATAGGTAAATGTGAGTGGAAGGCGTGATATAGGAAGATCAAGGAAATTATGGTTGGATCAGGTGAATTATATTATAAAATAAGGAAATGTAAAAATCAGAGAAATTGTTGAAGTGGTATGAGAAGGTTTATGAATATAAAAGAGGTGAAAGATATGTGCCACTATAGGAAAGTCTGGTGCTCTCTCCTCTCTGCATACCCCGACAGGGGATACGGCGTGATGGTATGTATGTATAGTTTCTTAAGTAACATACATATTTATAAAAATAGTTTTATTGTTTGATAAACATGGAATGCATTAAAAATTTGTTACTATAGCTTACCATGTTTGTGCTACTAGACCGTATTCAGTATACTATAGCTTACCATGTTTGTGCTACTAGACCGTATTCAGTATACTATAGCTTACCATGTTTGTGCTACTAGACCGTATTCAGTATACTATAGCTTACCATGTTTGTGCTACTAGACCGTAATCAGTATC
Organism: Odontocerum albicorne; assembly: GCA_949825065.1. Taxonomy (NCBI): domain Eukaryota; kingdom Metazoa; phylum Arthropoda; class Insecta; order Trichoptera; family Odontoceridae; genus Odontocerum; species Odontocerum albicorne. Next base: position 18,974,791 of record OX463849.1, on the reverse strand, counting down.
ACTTAATATTGCTCACTGCCAGGGAACACCCAAATTCGTGTGAATAGCCGTTTAAAAATATATGGTATGTTGTATGTTACGAGTATGTAACATATAGTCGGGTTTCGGTCACAAATAGTATAAATAGCTCGAAAAATGGAAAGAATTTTAACTTTTAAATTGAAATATCTCAGAAACAGTAAAATGTTCGTTACTAATTTGTGCCACAAATCCGATGATGTTTGTACCGCAACGGCTTTATAAGACATCTTGCCACTCAACTAAAGTACGGATACACACACCATCATGTCATTTCCTAATCGGGGTTGGCAGATAGAGCGCCAAACTTACCTATCTCGACGCACATCCTTCGCCCCTTTTATATCTAAATATCTGAGAAGGTGGTCTGTTATACGAGTACATATCTATCCTTTTCTACATCTACATATACACATGAGAATATGGTAAAACCCTACGACTTTCTACGTTTCATTCTTTCAAAATATTATTCACTTTATCCAACCATACTTTATTTGGTCTTCCTCTACCACTCACATTTGCACTGTATATTTGTTTTATTGACCTTTCTTCATTCATTCCTTATACACGCCCAAACCATCGCAGAGTGCTCTTCTTAATCTTACACTGCACGTAAGTCTTAGTTTGTATTCATCCCTAATCACTTCCTTTCGTATTTTGTCATAAATAATTACCACATCTATTATTCCCAGTGCACGCATTTCTAAAGGATTTCAAGTAATGGATATCAAATAAATAATACAAAAATGAGAAAGCAGAAATTAAAAGAGTCCAAATTAACTGCAGATTGAGTTATATATAGAGGTAAAGTATATAATGTCGACATTCCCGGAAGAGTTGTTAGGGCTTCATTTAACAGGCACTCACTCCCTTTTCCGTCTTCACGCGTAATTGCCCTCGATTTTTCACTTAATCTTGTTTTTCTTTTCCTTCTCCAGTTCTTCAGCGATTCCAGGGAAGTGCTCGCAATTATTATCAAATTAAATAGAAGTGCTCTTTTGGTCAATCTGTCAAGAACTTTTTCTTACTGGACCTTACTAATATTTCTAATTGACTTTTATTATCGTTCACTTTACCTTCTTTCAAAATCTGGTCCATTCGATAGAGCCACGTTGTCATCTACTCGACCATCCGCTAGTCTAGATCTTCCACGTACACACCTTGCACTCCTAACTTGTATATTCACTTAGTTTTTCTTTCGTCATTCAATCTCTTCACATATTAAAACCATTTTTAAGCTCCTCTATTAATTTTAATTACAACATTCATTTTATCCATGCATTTTTATTTATTTATTTACGTAACAAGATATTGTATGTGTACACAGATATTGTTTGTGGAAATTACAGTTTTAAACAAAGATTTTATGTTTTTCCGTATTTTCTTTTTTCTATTTCTCCCTCTGCCTTCTATCTTAACATGCATTATTAGCTGATGGATCCCATACTTTTCATAGATCATTTACGAACAAAGTATTCGAGCTTTCATCTCCCGTCATCGTGGCCGATATATTGACATGACAGGTTCAAATAAATATTCCTCGTTCGAAGATGGTTATGGATTGTACAGCTATTATCTTCTCAGAGTGGGGTAATATGATAGAGCTTTTTTCATTGCTACTCCTGTGATTTAGAACGGGTGGTCTGCTTCTTAGTGTTAGTAATATGTGTGTGCAGCTTTAGGAAGCACTTGAGAAGTCTTGTCAAATGATATTATATGAACACTACACCTAAAGCCGAATGTGCTACTATCACATACCGATAGATCTACAAAGTTTTCATTGTAGATCGTCTTCTCTTGATAAGTTTTCTGCGGTTTTCTTACGAAATATGTCTTTCTTAACATATGCAGATACGGGAAAATTATCTAATCTAATGAACGCAGTCTCTACCTTTCTATCTGGATACATTATTACATTGTTCTGCAGCTTTTTTCCTACAGGCGACCAAATTATTTGCTTCTTAGTGTTAAGTGATGTCTTCTTAGATATACGAGTATTATATTGGAGAAGAGCAGAATTTGGAGATTTTATTATGCCAGAACTTTTACCGTTGCTGGTCCTGTTGTGTGAAATCAGATACGGGGAAGTGTCTTATCTAATGACTGTAGTTACCACCTTTCCATCCGGATACATTATTACATTGTTATGCAGATTTTTTCCTACGGGCGACCAAATTATTTACTTCTCAGTGTTAAGTGGTGTTTTCTTAGATATATTGTGTTAGAGAGGAGCGGAATTTTTAGCTTGTATTATGCCAGGATTTTTACCGTTGCTGGTCCTGTAGTGTGAAATCATTTCTAAATGTTAAAGATATAGGTGGCTTGTGCAGTTTTAGGAAACATATGAAAACTGTCCTTTTTGGTAGGTCTAATAAAAATGTATGATTTTATATCTGAATACTATACACATACACTTTACTCCACCGAAAACCAAATGTGTTGCTATGACATATCGGAAGAACTACAAAAAATTCTTTATAGTTAGTCTTCCTTTGATAAGTTTCCAGCAGTTTTCTTACCAAATATGTTTTCTAAACATATGCATATACCTAATCTAATAACCGCAGTCTCCACTTTCATATCTTCCCATTCAACTTATATATTTATTTTGTATTCCTGCAATAATAATGGATTCGAGTCCCGAGTTGGAGCGCCCTTGAGCAGAGTTTGCTTTCTAAATAGTTCTTTTATTATTGCTTTATTATTTAAAATATTTTATATTTATTTTTTCGATTTCATATCGAAAAATATAATCTTTGAATAGCTGAAAACTTTGAAAAAAATATTTTATTCATACGTACCACTTTCATTTTGCTCTAAATCCTTTTTCCTTTCTTTTGTAACATAACTTCCAAACCTCTCTATTTGTACTTACGAACTTTTTTAGTTGTTTTGTTGTGAATCTGTAAACTTTTCAAAGTGGTCGCAAATCATAAATATGTAAATTTTGATTTTCAAAGGCTTAACCCTGATACTGTCGAGTTATGGTAACATTATGTTTGCAAAAGGGGTCGAGAAAACTTTTCAGGGCTCGAGTATAGACGTATTAATGTTTTATTGAATCCACGGAGAAACAACAAAAAAAAAATCAAAATTTCCGGCAACGGTGATGTTTTTTTTGTGTCAACAGTTTTGTGAACCTTTTTGTGACATTCCTTGATATATAACATTGATAAAAAAAAACAAAAATAAAAACAAATTTCTACACGTCTCATGTGTACCTATAAAACATGTCCCTTGAGCAATTATCGAATGAAACTCGATTTATTTGAAAATTGAACTTTTTGTGCCATTTTATCTTTGGAGTTTTTTTACGTTTATTTGTATGATACCATTCAACACATCCGAATTGGTGATTTGGACATATTGAAGAGCGTGACCAGCAGACATCATTATCTTCGGTCCCATTCATCGAGCTTTCGAGCTTAGAATCATTTGAGCAGATATGAAACTCGCGATCCGTCATCGCACTACGCATATTTCTTTCTACCAGTAATAACTGCAAAATCAATATGAATGATGAATTTTCAAGTATTGGGGAAAACGTTCGTTTACGCGAGCTTAAGCTTATGACGTAACAACTCCCGACGATAATCGACATATTAGTTGGTACAACCGCATGATTTTGTACGTGAAAGCTCGAGTTGTCAGTAATGGTTTTTACGTGTTTGGTTCGTTTTTATCTTCCCTGAAAAGCGTTTATTAAAGTAATAATAAAGGGACAATTTATATTGCGCCGTTTCGAGAGCAGTCTAACTAGGGGTTCGAAATAACTATTATATTGACATATTAAAAATACCACAAAATAAAACTCATAAGTTGAGTGTAAGGATAAAAAGGAAGTGGCTGCAGCCTTTGATTAGGTATTTCCCAGCGTCTGCATGTGTTGAGAAAAATATATTTGATTTGAAATCCACAGAAAACTCACCAAAGGAAGACGATTTATAATGAAACCTTTGTAGATCTACCGATCTGTGATAATAACACATTCGGCGTTAGGTGTAGTGTATGTGTAAAGTGTTCATATAGAAGTACTGTATAGTGCATTAATACAACTAGATATTAATACAGGAGAAAAATTGTACAATATGTTACAATCAAAATATTTACGAAAAAAGATCTGTGCTTGCAAAAATGGATTATTTCACATAATGTACGCCTTTATTAATAAATGTATGACAAATACACCGGGAATTTATTTATCTATTTAACACTTCATTGTAAAAACAATCTTGCTGGCCTATCTTGCTGGCCAGGTGGAGATCTCTTCCAGCCAACCGGAAATACTCGTATGATAAATAAAACGTCCTTACACCTGTACTGTTTACCGAATGAGTGTCTTGACGGGTATAATGATGTCACAATCATTTGTCAATCACACTGCGTTTTCAATACTTTTTGGTTTCAAACAACATTAAAATTGTTTATTTAATAGAAAAAATAAGTTTGATATTCGCGGCAAGCTTTTAACAATCACTGTATAACCCATTCTTTCAGTAACCGGACTTTATTAATCGTATTTATTCTTTGTTTTTTTTTTGTTACTGATTTTGTCGAACTCAAGTAAAAATTTAATATCGGGCTACTAAATACGTTTCTCGTTACCCTTCTCAAACCTCACACCGCTGAATACTTGAATATGGCATTTTCTTCTGAGTATGCTTACAATCCCGACCCTGACCCCCGAAAATCTAATCAAGCTATATAACTAACATGCCACGCGGCCTTGTTAAAAGTAATTTTCTTCAAATATTTTTTTAACTCCTCAATTCAAAATTATTGTGGCAAATCTAACAAATATATTATGAGCTATATATACCAATCCATTTGGAAATATTTCTCATTGATTTTTCTCGTGACATAATTTTATTTCAACCTGATGGAAATATTTTATGATCGCATTAAAAGTTCATCGTGGCTCAGTGGTAGAACGCATATCTCACCCGATTAGTTTCTACTCATGAATCTTGCGAATCAACGCGTGAGTAATTAGCCATATACCTGATATCTTGGTTTTACGCTAGATCACGTTTATACTCCACCTAGAATCCTTAAATGAGAAACTATGGAACAGAATAACAGCCTTCACAAGCTCATCGGAACAACTTGGGATGCGACACGCGAATCCGATATGTTCCAGTGGCCAGTTACTGTTTATGTGTGTACTATATATGTCATTCGCGTATACACACTGAATTGAAACACGGCAACTCTGAACTCCGTATTATCATGGGAACTCTAAAGCCTACACCAATATTCTGGGTTTCCAGTGCTAGCAATTATTCCACGTCCTGAACGAAGAAATTCTTATTAAAAAGCGGAAAGAATGTTAAAAATTGACCAACTGCCTTTAATAACGAAAATAAAAGTAAGTGCGCCGCTACTTCGTCTCATCTCAAATATACCAATCTGGAAAACTCTAGAGCAAGTTGATAATATACCGATCACCGATAAATGGCGGTCCTATTTAATGAAATGTGGCATAAAAAAACAAGCATCTTGTGGGCAACTCGAAGTGAAGGTGCCTGGCTTTTCCCTACCTTGGACGGAGTGGTGCATTTTGAATAGGATCAGATGCGGAGTAGTCCACACTATATATGATATGGGCAAGTAGTGCCTAGCAGGTTCGTCTTTCTGTGAGTGCGGAAAGATCCAAACCATGGAATATATCGTAAACGTCTGCTCACTGTATGTATTTCGTAGAGGCGTATAAGATCTTACAATCTTATATCAGATGCTGTGACCTAACTGGGGAAGACACAAAGCGCGTGAGGACCGCACGCAAAATCAAAAGTCTGGTTCCAGACGATGACTAAAAAATAGGAGTATGGCAAACGTGTTTTTTTCACATACAAGTCTTTGAATTTGATTGAAAGAATTTCCAACCACAATAAGTCAACCAGGTTTAACAGTCACTGTGTTTACTTTATAGGTCTCCCTATTGCCTTCCAGGTGAGACTGTTCTGGAACGCTTCTCTCCAATTATCCACCCCTTTCTGTATCCTATAGCACATCATCTTAAGCGGGAGCATCTATTACAGTCTTTATGGTGCTTGCATCAGGTTGTACTGTATTTCAGAAAAGAGAAGCACAATACAATGTTACCTTTTATTCACGGATGTATGAGAACGATTAAAGCGCTGTGAAGTTATTTATCTCAGTTTAAAAGCGTTAGAAAATAAGCTATCTACAAAAAATCTCATTTTAAAAAGATAAGATACAAGCCATCGAAAATACACTAAACCCCCGAACATATTTTCTTAAGTTTACTAATACCTAAACGACAAAAGTAATCCCATCTAAAAACCTTCATCTTTCGTACTGTAGTCATTTTGAAAGCTTTTAAAAGAAAAGAAAAAGTATTTTAACATTAGCTATTATTATTTATTATATACGATATAACATTTACAACATACATTCATACCATCAGACCATATTCCTGTCGGGGTAGGCAGAGAAGCCTGAACGCCAGACTTTTCTATCTTGACATATGTATATCATTCGCCACTTCTACACCCATACACCTTCTCTATCGATTTCTCGATTTTTTTCTTTCAAAATATCAGTTACTTGATTCAACCATACATTCCTTAATCTTTTTCTACCATGCCTTCCACTTACATTTGGACTATATATTTGTTTTGTAAGTATAGATATTTCTTCATTTATGTGCTTTACATGCTCAAAGCATCTCAGAGTGTTTTTTTTCATCTTACTCAACACATCAGCCTTAGTTCACATTAATTCCTAATCACTTATTTCCGTATTCATATACATTTTCACCCCATGTATTCTTCTCAATGCACGCATTTCTACAGCATTTATTCGGCTCCTTTCAGCCCCCCCCCTCCATATTTCAGTCATATACATCAAAGCTGGTACTAAATACTGCTGTGAACTCTAATCTTAATAGATTTGGATATGGTGAGGTTCGATTTTAAATATTTTGAAGCCTCGTTTGTTTCCTGACGCTATATTCCGTTCAATATCTCTCGCAATTCTTCCATAATCTGAAAAAAATACTACCCAAATTTACCTCAACTTGCTCCAATCTTTCATTGTTCACCGATGTATCTCATTTACTTTTCATTTCACACTTTTCTATCACCATGACTGTATTTTGCAACCTTAATTCTCAAATACTTCTCTTTATAACTTAACATATATAGTTTTATACTAGGCAAATCGTCGAGTACAAGTATATAGCGATGCAAAAAATCCACCATTTTCTAGATATAAAGAACCACTAAAACGCTCGCTGAAACGTTCACATCCTTATACATACTTACATATGATAGTTTTTGAAATAAAGTTAAGAGGTCACAATACGAAAATCGTCATTTTCCCTTAGGAATACACATATGTTGTAAATCTTTGGTGCAATGAAATACGTGTTCCTCCTCTTAAATGATGTATGAACGCATTGACTAAGAACCAGATTCAGCGCGTTATTCCGCTTTTTTGTATTTGTTTCAACATATAATATATTAGAAAATGCAAAGTCAACAGAGACACATGGAAACTAATCAAATGTTCACCATCCCTTAAGCTATAACATTTTTGTCCCAAAGGCAATATCCGTATTTGACTCCAACGACATACCGAATTCAATCGAGGCAAAAGGGGGCAAAAAAATTAGGCAGTCGATCGGAGCGTGATTGTTATTGAGATAGGAGTTTGAAAACTTGGAATTGCAGGAGGAATGACTTGTAAGCAAAGGTTTGTGTGCACTGTTCTTGAGTGTGGTGTGTTTTCAATGATTATGTGTGGCACATTATGGGACGAACTTTTTGGTCTGTCTGTAGTGATGAAGTGTGAGGGGCTTGATTCGCTTGGTATGTACCATACATATGTAATTGAGTGTCACTGTTTATCGACTTGATGCGAGCATGCAACGGGGTATTGTATAATAAAAAATCGGAAATAAATAAAAAAAAAAATCATGTTATATGTCCTCAGTAAGATACAACCAAATTCCTAGTTTACTGAGGACACGACAAATGAAAGGCAACAAACCCAGATCCATTAAAATTATGTGAATTAAATAACCTGTTGTTTTTTCGTAAATTATGTATTTATTAAATTTTTGGTCATATATAAATAAATAAATAAAATACTCGGCCTTATTGGTAAGAAATCTGCCTTCCAAACTGGGGGTTACGGGTTCTATTTCCGATATAGTGTTCCAGTCTGGTTTTAACTTAAGGCTTCCAACACTTTTTAGGTTGGTTGAAAAATATTGCCATTCAACAATAAACCTTCCAGACTGATTTATATAACAAAAGTGATATAAAATACCAACATTATTTTAAAATGCAGATAGAAAGTATTCTATAATATCCACTTTATATTTGTGAAAGAAATAAATGTGTTTTGAGATATTTAAATGTACAGAAAATCAATGAGCCTTAACCATTGCGTGTTTTCTTTTCTGAAATACATGAAAGCGTGGAAAAGGTTTTTGGACATATATGTGTATATACAAAAAGGATCCTACCCAAAAATAATGTTTTCAGAGATATTTAGGGAATTTAACACTTCGCTTCGTATGTATTTATATGGAACAAAATAGTAACTTATTCAGATTTTTACAGACTTGGATCGAGGTGTGCTTATTCCACGTTTCAAGTAAATAAAAAATAAATATTTTTGAGATCGTTTTTATAATACGTTCATTTAATGTTGTCTATTTAGTAATCCCTCGTTTATCGGGATTGAAATGTAATAGTTTTTTGAAGTGTTATATAAATTCCTATAATTGTATCAAAATCTGCTAAGATGGTAGTCCACAGTAGTATTATATTGCCGACGTTGATGTATGGGCGTGATACCCTCGAAAATAGTGGATTCGCCCTGTATTGGTGGGGGTGTATTTCGACTAGAGGGATGTTATGAGATGTGCCTAGACCTTTAGATAGCTTACATGTATTTTTTTTCGACATTATCTTGAATTATACATGTAATTTCAGAATATATTTATATAAGTACACACTATGTTTCCATTAATAAATATATATTTATTTATTTATTATTTAGGAATACTGAAAAGAGGCGAATAGATGCTGTAGAAATGGGTAACACTAAAGAAAAAAAATATATAGTGCAAATGTGAGTTGAAGACGTGGTAGAGGAAGACCAAGGAAAGTATGATTGAACCAAGTGAAGGATATTTTTAAAGAAAACGTAGAAATCCAGAGAAATCGTACGAGTTGTATTAAACGGCATATGGATGTTATAGAAACGAAGGATGTGTGTTGAGATAGGTGTACCTGACGCTCTGTCGTCTATACCTACCCCGACAGAGAAACGGCGTGATAGAATTTATGTATGTAAAAACTCGAAGGGAAATAGTTATTAGACAATAGCAGCACAAATCTTGCCAGATATTACAATACTTAATACAATACTTTGATCAAACCTTATAATATAATAATGAAAAATGGATGGTTTTAAAAAATGACTTTATATTGATTTATATTTAAATAATTTATTTTTGTCAGTGACGTATCATTCAATAGCAATTTATTTAAGAAGAGTTCATTTGAAGAGTTCAAGATTTATTATGCGCTCTTATGATTCACTAATCCAGATTATTACTTAATCCGGTTGACCCCACCCTCATTTCAAGCCGCATTAGCGATGGTTTACTGTAATAGCAGGATTACATGGTGAAACCAAATTTTCTTGATTGAAGTGGGAGAAACTTTTCCATGCTTTTCTTCTTTTTTCTAAAATTACTAACCCGAACAGTGTTAAAAATCTTCTGAATTTCTGCGTTCTCAGCACCAATATCCAGTTTTAATTTGAGTTGCGAGTTCTCTGCCTATCTCGTTAACTGATCTATGAGTTGGAAGGAAAATTTATTCATATAACTGCTTTAGTGTCTAAGACTAAGATTTATTTTTATGATTACCTTTCATTCTTTCAATGAAGCCTTATTATCTAATGTTAAAAAAAAAACGTATTTTTAAAACCTCGATTTTCTTAATATACCTGTATGCTCCAGAAATTTCGACAAAAAAGGTCAGAGAAAGATCAAGGATTGAATCTTTTGAGATGTGGTATTGTAGACCAGGGGTGGCCAACATGTCAAGCGCGATCAATTGGTCGATCTCGTAGCAATGTTTTTGGTCGATCGCGGCTGTCTACGTAACTTACAATAAGACGTACGATGTTGCCAAATCACATAACGCGCATTCACTTGTCAACACAGTTAATTAGTTATCCTTTTTTAATATGTAGATATGTCTATATATGTCCAATGTATGTATGTTATTTAACACGTCTGTATAAATTTTCTTTTCCTTAATAGTTTTTAGCGAAGAAAATTCCGCTTATACTTATTAATAAACTTTTAGTTATAAGTTATTCTTTTTTAACATGTGTGTTATGTGTCAATGTGTTGAATCTCGCGAATTTTATTGTAGACCGCAACTATTTTTATTACGAAAAAAGTCGATCGCGACAACAAACAAGTTAGACAAGCGACAGCAAACAAACCACTCCTGTTATAGACGATTGCAGGGTGTTGACTGGACAGAATGACGAATAAATGTTTCTATTTTAGAAGAATTTAACATCTCCAAGACACTTTCAAAATTATGTCCTTGTAGCACTTTTCAGTTATTCGGTCACAATTTGTGCAAGGAGGGCATGGCTGCTGGTAACATGGAGGGTCGTAGGAGCGGAGCTGATTACCTACGCGCTGGAGTGACTTGGTGAAGAGTGCCATAAGCCTGCCTTTGTTTCAGCCTCTTCAAACAGCGGAATGCCGAAAGGGCTGAAGAAGAATGTACACAATGTACAACAATTTCATCAGTATTAAGTAGTCAGTTGAGGTCAATCAGTATTGAGGCCACGACGCAAAAGACGAATCATCTAAATTAGCCTCTCTTGTCTTAAGGATTACGAATCCTTTCAATATACACTTGATTTCTATCTATCTTGTACAAGATTTTTCTTGGGTGTATTTCTTCAGTATTTATATAGATTTCAAGTGGTCTTTTACAATTGTTCATTCATTATGAATTAATAATCTGTTGACTATTAAACATTCTTGTGAAAGTCATACATTTATTATATAATATTAATAGAAATTAAAATTATGTGTATTTTAAAGTTTTTCCTTTATTTTTTTGCTGAATAATACTTCCCCATGGATTTAGAATACGAAGTGATGAAGCCGGATTTTCTAAAATTATCTTCCTGTCCGGGCTGATAGCTTTCCCGTGGGGAATTGGTCAATAGATTTACAAGTCAGTACAAATACTTCTATATTTTAATCATATTTTTTCTTGTTGATTTCACTGCTTAATTTTATTTAAATTGGTATAATGCGACACGAGTTTAAGTTTGATGATTGTTATTCAATATTTTTAAGTCAAACTGTCAATATAGCTAGAAATAATGGGTATACGAAGAAAGTAATATGCAACATAATTAAGAGATTTGAATAATCAATTATTTTGTTTACCCTAAAATAAAATAACTAAATGGCAGAGATAATAGTAGAAGAATTTTGTATGTTGATGGGAAAACATAAATTGTCTTGTGCTTACTTCCAAAAAAATAAGACTGACGTATTACACCAACAGAAGTAAAGTTAAAAAGATTTTTAACACCGTAGACAAGGGAGATAAACTACATAAGAGTGACGTATATGAAATATAATTTGCTAGTGAAGGTACACATATTGGAATGACTCAAAGGAACATACGCACTAAAATACAAGAACATAAGTTTTGTCTATCTAATAACAATATTTCAGAATTTACAAACAATGTTATGGATCACAATTTCAAAGAAAGTAATATTAAAATTTTACATACGTCACATAGTTATATAGAATGACGAGTTTAGAAACATTAGAGACACACAAGGCTATAAGTACAAATTAAAAAGTAATATATAACCAATGAATGCATAACGTTATACCCCTCTCAAAAAAGTCCTTTTGGTCAATAGATCACACGCGTTCCGATGAATCATGACACCATTCTGACCTTAGCATTACTTTCGTAACAAACCTGAATCATTCCGCCTGAGCAGAGCTTCGAGATAGGACGTAGCAACACGTGTCACGGGGATCAAAATAATAAGGGGATTAACTCAGTAATTTAGTATTCCATATTCTGATGGAAGTATGTCCATTAACTGACTTGTACTATTCATTTAACTATATTTTTTTACATGATAATAAAATATATTAGAATTACAAAAGAAACAGGTTAAAAATATACTTTTCGTAAATCATATTTATTTATAATTAAGGTATTAACATTGTGGAGGTTTAAAGATATTGTAACTTGTTAAGTCAAACACTGTTCATTCCACTTAATGTAACGGTATAACCCTACCTGTTTCAAGGTTTTCACCTCATCATCAGGGGAGCACAAACAAGACTTGTTTGTGCACCCTTAACGATGAGGTAAAAACCTGGATACCGGTAGCAGGGTTATACCGTTATATAATATTAAATGGAATATAGTGTTTGACTAAACAAGTTACGACATATAAAAATATATTCGCCTTCTCCCATCTTGTTTTATGCTTAGATACCGTAGACCTCGTCGTTGCTGGGCCTCGTAGTCGAGGATCCCCTCGTTATTCCAACGTCAAGTCAGTTGGAAAGCGAAACTGTGCCGTTAATTTTGTTTTGAGTGAGTATGTCGTTGCAAACCAGCAAACTCACCGACCACACCACTGTGCTGGATTCGATGACATGCCGAAGTGAGACGATCGGAGCACAACGGCATGTTTTTATTTTTTTTTCCATTTTTTGAAAGAATAAATATGACAAGTCATAGCTATCCTTATACCCTCAAATATTAGGTGGAAAAAATGCCTGTTCCATTTGAGGGGAGTAGCACAGCACGGAATTCGAACCGACAGCCTTTCGCATGGAAGTCCGGTCTATTACTGCGCGGCCATTCACCTCAAGACCTCACCGTCGACCTAATGCCCACTAGGCTTCCTTATTTTAAGATAACCAGCGTATCACATATGTCAATTATATAATCTAGACTAAGAAAAGAGCATTAAAAATTCTAAATCTAAAAATATATGGGATTTACACTCTTTTTGTTTAAGAAATAAATAAAAAAAACAATAATAGCAACATATCAAAAACACAAAATAACCATACTTGTGTATGATACATTAACATCGAGAATTCTGCAATTGAGTTAAAATATTACTGTTAAAGGCTGGTAAGTATTTCCGAGTAACCAAGTTAATACTATATTAAGTGTATGATATGTATCCGAACGAAACTAACATGACGTGTGGAACCGATTCCGGAAGAATTTTCTTGAAGGCACGCCCAAGTGAAGATATCCAATATGAGTATGTCTGACAGCCGTAAATTCGTTTATCCATCATCACTACTATTATATTTCAAGTTTGGATGTACTCGTATATCCAGATTAAAGGTTGTTCGTACTATGTTTTCGTTAATTATTTATTCTTTATGGGTTTCTTCAGTACTTGTGCAATGGGTGTCATCAGATCAAATGCATGAAATTTTGCAGACTGGATGGTTAGGACTCGGAGAAATCTTGGGAGTTGAATGGATGTTGTAGAGATGAAAGTTATGTGTCGTAATAAAACTGTATGATAATCAGTCTCCCATTTCTACCCTGACAAGGACACGGCGTTATGGTATATATCAGGTTTGGTCAAACCGTGGCTTGTGACTCACGTACGATTCTTTGGTGCTTTCAATGAGGATAACGTGCATAAAGCGAAACCATTAAATTACTTATATTTTTACAGATTACTAATCAAACTTTAAGACATTGTAATTTGTTTTATCAAACACTGTTTATTCCATTTTTATAACCCTACCGGTTTCAAGGCTTTCACCTCATCATAAGGGGAGCACAAACAAGATTCTCCTGATGATGACGGGAAAGCCTTGAAACCGGTAGGGTTATACGAGTACCGTTACAAAAAGTGGAATAAACAGTGTTTTATAAAAACAAATTACAATGTCTTTAAACATCCACAATGTTAATGTTAAACTATAAATAATATACAAACTTTAAGAGTCTGGTACAACTTATTTGATCCCAAAATAAATCAGAATATGTTAAATCAAAGATAAAATACATGCAACTCATGTATTTTACGCCCTTAACAAAAATTGACCTCTGGCGACGCCCCTGATTGACTTTAACACCAGCGTCCAATGCAATTGAGAGCCTGGATTTTTTTACTCCTACCGGGCCCTCTGATGCACCCCTAAAAGCTCCTCACGCTCTGGCGCCCAGGGGCAAATGCCCCCATCTGTCCCCACCATTGCTACGCCTTTGATGTAATTTTAAACGCGATTCCAATTTATACGTAATTAAACGATTTTAAAATTTTTAAACCGTTATGATTACCACCAAAAAAATATTATGGCTCTCAAAGCTTTTGAGATTCTTATTTGTGGTTCTTAGTGACATTAGGCATGCCCACCCCTGGTATATATGTATGAACCTTATTTTTCCTTCCCTTATCATTCTTGAGTGATCCCCCCCACCCCCCCGTTGTTATGGTGGACAAAATAAGTCCCTATGTAGTGTGATCTACATTAGAAGATCGAAATCTTCTTTATTATTTATGAGATCCGTCGTCACAGAAGAAGGAAAATGACTCGTGGCGCAGTAAATATACTTTAAAGTGGCTTAAGGCCTGGATTTGTCACTGAAAAGAACAATTGTTGTACAAAAAAAATATATATATAAATATATTTATATATATATATATATATATATATATATATATATATATATATATATATATATATATATATATATATATATATATATATATATATATATATATATATATATATATATATATATATATATATATATATATATATATTTTTTTTTTTTTTTTTTTTTTGTACAACAATTTTATATATACCATATATATTGTTTACACTTTTTGTAACGGTATAACCCTACCGGTTTCAAGGCTTTCACCTCTTTGTGCTCCCCTGAAGATGAGATGAAAGCCTTGAAACCGGTAGGGCTATACCGTTACAAAAAGTGGAATAAAGAGTGTTTGATAAAACAAATTACAACAAAAATATATACATATCATCATCCCGTATTATTTGTGGGATAGGTAGAACGAACATATCTCCAAACTTTTCTAACCATGCATACAACCACCGTCTTCACATTCATATATTTCGTTATGTACAATATTCTAATATTCATTCTTCTCAATTTACCCTTTTTGAAATGTGCTCCATTTGATCCAGTCATGTTTATCTCGGTCTGCCTCTCACATGCACATTTTGCACTTTTGAATTGCATACTCGCTTAGTAATTATTTCTTCATTCGTTTTCTGCATATGCCTAAACCATCTTAAAACTCCTTTCTTCACCTTATTGGAAACACCAATTTTATCCATGTATACATCTCTTATATCTTCGTCCGGCCTTATTTTATACTTTGACGTAGAATTATTTTAACTTTTATCCTGATTATGCCAAATCTAAGTTTCATTTGCATGCGTCAAGGTGGGCACCAACACGCTTTTATTTTTACTCATGCTTTTAATACACGATTTTATGCGATACTTCTGGTAGTAAACCCTTACTAAAAATAGTGAATACCTATTTTAGTCATTTCTATAACCCTTGTTGCAATTGTAGTTTTCTCAAATTTACACACTTCAACCCCATTTGATCTATTTAAAGTATCAACTTTATAAACTCATTGAAAGCACCTTATTTTGGTGGAACGTTGAAAGGACCTCGATTTAGATGAAAAGCTTACCTAAGCCTTTCTAATTACATAAATTTTACGTAACACGTATTATAATTTAAATTTTAACTTTTTTACACGAAAACTTTAAAAAAAACACTGAAAAATCGTATTAAGTAATTTATTTTCCAAAAAAAAATGAAATAAGCTTATACTCGTATATCCGTCTTTCGCAGAAAAAAAACATCACCATCATGCGACGTCTCTATTGGGGTAGGAGAAAGAATAGGTCAACACTAAATTTTATGTTGGAACACATCTTTCGTTTCTAACACTTCCATACATCTCGTCATTCACACTTTTCTTTTATAAAGGCTTTTTACTCTTTCCTCTTCCCAAATTTTCTTGGTCTACCCAAACTTCTCATACCTTCTATACTACTTATATGTATTATTTTTGTATATCCTTCATTATCCCTTCTTTTAATTGTAATGCATCTGATATTTTCAATTTTTTTTTAAATTTTCATTTATATAATTTTTTTGTTTCAGGTATTTAAAGATTTTTCACATGCACTGAATTTAACATCGAGCCGAAATATTGTAAGTTTATTTTTATTTAATCGTTTAGTTATAAAAAAGTTTTTGTCAAGGCCATGATAACATTACGCACCTTCATAGTGACAGGCTGTACCACAATGATAACAGGGTGCACCACCATGGTGACAGGATGCACCACCATGATTTGTTGCATCGCCATGGTGACAGAGTGCACCACCATGGTGACTTGGTGCACCGCCATACTGACAGGCTGCATATTTTGTCAATAAATAAATTATTTCTTTGTATACCAGTATGCACATCTTAAGGATCTTTAGATTTATCGATTATGCTTCTTCACTACTAACCCATATCCTTTTCCATTTAATAGTCTCTCTTCTCAACATTAATTCGGCCGATTTAAGAAGCACTAATTTGATATATGGAATGGTCTGCTTTCTGGTGAATTGACTAAGCCTTAATGACGGGTTTTCAAACACGCGAATCATGCTATATCATTAAAAATATTTTACTCGCTGATTCAAGACAACAATGAACTAACAATTTCATCGATAAACGATTCCATCTATCTTTGGTCGGAAATCTGTCCCTTGTGAGTGATTCTAACGCATTTTTCCTAGGATTTGACCTACCACGAAGGTTAAGGTGTACATTGAATCGTTTTACGTGTGGCCACGATAACAATGCACACACCTTGCAAAGGTGGTGTTTCATGAATTACCCGTTATACTCATGATGAATGGTCCAGAGTGTCGGTCACGTCGTGGAGTGTCCAATATATTCATTCCTTATAGAAATGGGGGAGTTCCATTGGATTTTTCCTGGGGTTGTATCATGGATGAAACACCTGAGTTTCCGACTATGAAAGCTAAAACACATGAGAAAAGTATAAGAAACATTTTTTTTTTAATTATAGAAAATATAAAAAATCCTTTTTCTGCCGAGAATCTTTGTAGATAATACATTATTCATAAGGGGAATCGATGTGAGGTTCTAAGAACTATTTCGTTTTTTACACTTTTATTTTTTTCAGTGCCAAGATAGATTACATGACGATCAAGTGCTTCACAAAACACTTTCTGTGTTTCTAAGCAGAATACATGTATTTTTTTATGAGCAGGGGCAAATCTGGAAAAATATGAGGGGGGGTGTAGAATAATCCGACCTGATTAAAATTGTCCAAAATTCCTCACAAAATCCTCTTTTGATTTTCATAATCTGATTCTTTAGAATATGCCATGATTTTAAAAACGAAATATCAAAACACTCATAAAAAATTTATGTTAGGATATTTTATTAATTATTTTAAAAAATGTGTTTGTTAAAGTTATGAAAATATTTAAATCATCAACTCCAGTTAAGTGTCCTAACTATTTCCAAGCTATTCAGATCAGTTCAGAGCCAGTTGTCGATGCCTCTATAGGTAAAATCGATATACCTATCCAATCATTCATCCTAGCAATAGTAGGTGCTTGTTCCAAAAACTTTATGGCCCTAACAAAGCTTTTATAATAGTATAGTTAAATCTAATCAACCAACAAGCCCTATAGAATCAACATAATACGATAATTAATAATACTAATTAATAATAATTAATAATCAACATAATTAATAATCAACATAATACGATAATTAATCAACCAACAAGTCCTGTACAGTAAACATAATATGATTTTTTAAATTAATCAACCAACAAGTCCAGTATAATTAACATAATATAGTAGTAAAAATAAATCAACGAACAAGCACTGAATAATCAACATAATATGATACTTAAAATTGATCAATCAACAAGTCCTGTACAATAAGCGTTATATGATAATTAAAATTTATTAACCAACAAGTCCTGTACAATCAATATAATATGATAGTTAAAATTAGTCAACCAACAAGTCCCGTACAATCAACATAATATGATACGTAAAATTAATTAATCAACGAGTATGCGAAATAATTTATCAGCTGTGGGGATTTGAATTGGTTCGAAATAAGGATTTTTTGCTGTGAATTTCATGTAACAATTATGCTTCTGTTACGGTTAAAGGTATATATTGTTAAGAATTATTGTAATTTAGATTTGAAAAATACTGCTCATAAATGCAAACCATCAAATAAGTATTGTCCAACCCGCCAGTGTCTCACCTTTTGAAGAAACCTAATGGATACGAAGGAATTGAAGTAACCCTTAGCTAGCAATTCTGAGCCTCATACATTTTCATTGTAGGGCCTCGTATATCAGCACCAAGGGTGAAGAAGTTTCTTATTACATCTTTTCTATTCTATTGACTCACCCCGAACCATTTCCTTCCTCTGCGGTGAAATATTGTTTTTCGTATAACGATTTCATTTTAAAAGATTTTTTTTCGTCCGTCACAAATCTAATCTTAAGGGGGGGAATTATTTTGTAGGCTTTTCGAATTTATTTGGTGTTTTCCAAAGATTTTTTTTCTTTCATTTCAAGATTAAGTTTTTTCAGAAGATTTACAGAATAGCAAACAGATCACTCGTTATTTCAAAAGAGGAATGTTTCTTTATAGAAGTGTTCCTTTTACTGTATTTCAAGACTTAATGATATCAATGTTTGATATATTATAGTATATTAGACCTAAAATGGAAAATTATTTTGTGTTGTATTACACTTTCATTATATAGGTATACACTACAATCAAGTGGACTAATTGCTTCATTGCAATCTTTTCCGACCGTTCAAAAATATGTTTAAGTGCCTTAGTTAAAACCAGAGTTGAAACTTTTTTAATAAAAATCTAGGTTCCAACTGAAGCTGAACCCGTTACCTCAAATTAGAAGACAAGCTTCTTACAAATAAGTTTTTATACCTACAGATATTTAAGAAAAAATGTTGCTTGCAACTGATTGTTGAACTCTTAATTTTATGGTCTAAAACGCCGCGTTGATTTTTTATGTATACTTTTTCGAGTTTGAAACGTTGTTTTGAGAATACATTCTAGGTAACCACATTTCGCAAAAAGTGTTCAAGGCAGTGCCCTGTGTAAAACGTCTTATTGAGAAATATAGGATGTGAAAATGCTATGGAGCTATGCGAGGCTATGTGGAACGATGGAGGCTGTGCGAAGACATACTTCAGATCAACTGAAAGACCATTCCAAAGCAGGCCCAGAACAAAATCGCCGAGAAGAGCACCGTGGCATGACTGCAACTTTGAACTTCGTAGTGAAAATAAGGGATATGCGATTATTTTAGTGACAGAATAGCAAGGTTTTTATTTTTTCACGAAAATTTCTAAATCTTGGAAAGATTTTTTTTGAGAAAAGACCATATTTCATTATTTGGAGTAAATATTATAATATATCCTTGATTTTCACAAATTGTAAGCTCGTTAGAATGTTTACAACATAAATATAAACGTAATTATTGCTGGGAATACAAAAATAAATAATATTTACCGGATTCAATATCTAATTGGGGAACATTATATTCTGTGCACGTTTTGTTTTCCGCCTCGTGTATTTCTATTCCCTTATTATTCAGGTATATATGCTTATTATTGAGGTATATTCAGGCATATTTATTAAATTTTGCTCGCAAATAAATTGTTTGGTTTCAGAAGAACTCCTACTGACGTATTTTATTTTATTCTCGTCTCCATTTTTATCTCAATCAATCAGACCTTTTTAATGTCAGATTTCATTGTAACCAATCACGAAGGACGATCTCCACGTTCTGGCTTTTTTAATTGGAGAAATTTTCTGTATCTTATAAGCTGCCTCAAAATACATAATATACATCACCCCGTTTCCCTGTGGCAGTCAGCAGAGAGGACAGAGAAATTCGTGCACTGAGCAGAATATGTGGTGTGGTGGGGAACGCCAGAATATGGATTAAGATAAGTAATGATGAATGTGAACTAGCGACTCGTGCAATAAGCAAAATGAAGAGCATTTTGAATTGGATTTTTTACGTGTAGTTTGAATGAGTGTCTAAAAACTGACAAACCGAATCTACAACTTGAACGTGTATGAAAGCGAGACCAAGAAACGTATGGTTGGATCAAATTTTTGAAATGTAAGATGAGAAGAACAGCCATAAAGTGAAGGTAGTCCAAAGTGATTGGTTAAGATGAACTCTTAAATTTAGTTGACATCACTGTTGTCTTCTAGCTCGAAAGTTACGGGTTCCATCCTCGTTAGTACTAAATTGCTTTAACAAGGTTCCGGTCCAGTTATTACTTAAGACTTCTTTAACATATTTATGGCTATAAGAGATTGCCACAGGGCAAGAAACTATTTTGTACAATTATTTCCATGTCTAGCGACTATGTGCTGAACAGGTCTGGGTAACATAATTAACTTACATGTATCATTTTAAATCCGAGAATTTACATTAACATTTTTTTAAACTTTCCAATACATATGTTAAATCTACCTTAACTTTCCAATACATATGTTAAATCTACCTTAACACAAAAACAACGAAAAGTGTAGATGCTTTCAGCATCTTTATACTTGTTGGTATTTCGCCAAAAAACTTACAAACAAACCTTTTTAGTATAAATTATTTGGATTTTTTTGTCATTTTGGTTTTTGGAAGCCGAAAGACACCACAACTTCTCGTGGAGTAATTGTAGATGTCCTTATTATGCATCACACCTTTTCGGGTATACTTTGTCAACAAATTATTATATAACTTAATAATATAGAAAATACATTAGAAGTGTGTTTTACCGTGCACATAGCTAAGGTATCATATATGGCTCCGTCATAGAAATTTATTTGCTCAAATTATTGTTTAGTTCACGCGAGCAGAAATACAAGTACCTTAGTATGTAAACTCCGAGCTGTTTTTTTCTCGTAGGAAATTAAAATTAAGTTAGTTCACATTTATAATATATAAATCAGACTAGTTCTTAAGACATAAATTTGTGTATAGGTATAGCCTTTGGCAAGTGTTCGTGTTCTAGATTATTTTATTAAATAAAAAAAGTCTTTGGTTTAAACGAGAAATTTTAATTAAAAAATGTTTATAAAATTGCTATCGCATATTTTCAAGCAGTGTTGTGTTTTGTTGACAGCTTAAAAGACTTAAAATATTTTCAGTCTTTTTTTAGGTTGATGCTTTTCTTCTGTGTTTAAAGTATCATATATAGTTTTAATTTATTTTAAAGAGAAACAAAGTTAGTTGCTTATAATGGAATACTGGTAACAACTTTGGGATGTTTAAGCGAAACGTGCCCGTGGAAAAATAACAGTATCATTAAGATAATGCGATAGAAATTATAACGTTGCGAAGAATGAGTGGAAAAACAATGTTTGATAAAATAAGGAATGGTGACATTTGTAAAGATTGCGGATTTAAAAAAGATGTAGGTAGGGCTTACGATTAAAAAATAAGATTGGTCAGCCACGTACAAATAATGAATTGCGAAAGATTACAAAAATAGGAAACGAGTGCTACAAAAGATCCACGAAGTTGGGAAAGACTCAAATTCAGAGGAATTAATCAAATTCTGAAGGAGGGAAGCGAGAAAAGAATTTATAATATGAAGAGTTCGCAAGACGAGGTATGTGTATGTATGTAGCAGAAACGAAAAATGTATGCCAGGATATAATGAAAGGGAGATCCTATCTTCCTACCCAAATAGGGATAGCGTGGTGTTAGGGATGATGAATTCAATTGAAAAAAAATTATTCAAATTTAACTGAAATTGCGCAGTTCAAACCAGTGGAAGTGGTTGATGACACTGGTTCTCTAAAATGCTTTATTTTAATTATCCGATTCGATGTTTGCAACGTGCTGAAAGACAAATGATACGTGGCTTCGGAAGGTGCTTTTATTTCCATAAAATAATACTTCCCTTTCCGTCGCACATCTTCACCCTAACCTTCGAACTTGTCTTACGAAATATATTTTCTTATAATGTTTTTTTCGCTTCAGTTGACTATGACCAAACAACCTTAAAGCCAACGAAATGCTATTGGAGAATCTTAAGATATTATAGCTAGACCACGTTAAAATTAAGATATTATAGCTAGACCACTTAAATCCAACGAAATGCTATTGGAGAATCTTAAGATATTATAGCTAGACCACGTTAAAATTAAGATATTATAGCTAGACCACTTAAATCCAACGAAATGCTATTGGAGAATCTTAAGATATTATAGCTAGACCACGTTAAAATTAAGATATTATAGCTAGACCACTTAAATCCAACGAAATGCTATTGGAGAATCTTAAGATATTATAGCTAGACCACGTTAAAATTAAGTTTTTCTGAATGTGCTCAGAGACAACGAGCGAATAAACCCATAAAAAAATATATATAATATTTCAGACAAATGATACGTAGCTAAAAATAAAGACTTTTTAGACAATTATGAAGAGAACAATTAAACGGAAACGATGGCCGGGTAGTAAAAGGCTCTACTTGCTGAGAAATACCCGGATATGTCTTGGAGTTGTTCTACTTGGCGAAGGCGCGGGACTGAAATGGACAAATTTATTTATTTAATTATTCGTTATTAAAGCCGCAACGTTAACAGAGAATATAATTATATATAAGAATAAAAAACGAATAGTAACACAACTCACGTTAAAAGAAACGCACAAAAAATTAAATTTCTAACAAAATTTAGAAAACACTAAAATTTAAACATAAAATCAAAACAGAACTACACTTATGTATAAATAAAAATATACATGAAAAAGGACTATATTTGTAGATTTCGTGAAGAGTTAAATGGGATGGTTAAAAAAACCTGAAATTATAAAAGAAAGAAACGAAAGGCAAAACATCAAGAAGGAAACTCAAGCAACTAAAAACTCCTAAATGAGCAAAATGTTCGTCATAATACCCTATTGGATCTATTCGAAATAATCAACTTATTCGATGAAGCATCGACCTCCAACTTCTACTTCTGGTGGATTAAATAAGTTTAAAAAAATACTCTGTGATAGTTTGGGCATGGACAATAATTCTTGAAACTATTTATTGTGATGTCCAATAGTTTAAATGATCTAATACTGAATTTTATGTCAAAGGGTTTACCCTAAAGAATACCTCCCTAATGATACTTCTGTTTGATTAATAGAAGAATGTATAGACCTTCAGAATAATTTCAGTCACTTAACAAAATCTACAGAAAAAAAAATTTAAGTATTTCAATTTGACAAGGAAAATATAAAACACGCTCAATGCTGTTATTTGTTTTCGAAAAAAACTGTTTATCTTTCATAATTATTTACACGTTTTTTCCTACACAGTCATATTTTCTTTGTCTTTTTAGCCCTAACATGTAATTTTTCTTAAGTTAAAGAACAAAGTTAACAATATAGGCCTCAGTTTCTGTATATTTCTTTGTTTTTCCTTTCTTTTGTAAGTTCTCGCGGTATGCAATTGACGGTTTTTGTACCTGGAGGCATTCGGTTAATGTACAATACAATATATCATGTTGATTGGAAAATTTCGCTTTGTAATGTATATTGTATTATATCGGCTTCTTTCTTACATATTTTTGTATATCGCTGAACCTTTTATCTACTATGTTATTTCTTACATATTTCTGTATATCGCTGAACCTTTTATCTACTTCTGTGTTATTTCGTTTTCAAAAGGGTTTTCCGTAAATGAGAAAGGTAGTTTAACCGACGTTTCATTTTTTTGTGCTTTGTAAACCGACATTTTGAGTATATTGTGCGATTCTCATAATAAGAAAGAATAATAAATAAAAGTACTGGTTGGTACTATTGAGTACTAACTTTCAGGGCACATGTACATGAAAATCCATTCATCAAACTCCATTTATTAATTTATTTTTCCAAGTCCTTTGCACATTATAGGTTTCCCTAATTCGTACAAGGACCAAACATATCATTTAAAAAAAAACACGTATTAAACCATTTTGTGATTCACTCACCTCGACTTTGTGTTTCACCTTTATCAACATTTAAGAAAATAACGAAAGAAGTATTATTTATCTTAAAATATTGCTTGTTCTTAATTTATTTCCATACGATTCCCATCCTTATTCTTATTTTACTTGAGATTTATCATATTTCTTTATTTTAATTTTTATTACTTTTTCTCAAACGTTATTTTCATTTACTTATATGTACTTACTATACACAGTCATGTATATTGATAATAATTATGAAACACAAGCTAATTGATAGAAAGGAAAGCAAGAAATTCACCGAGGTATTTGCGTGAAAGTTTTAAAGAAATATTTATTTTCCTTGTATTATTATAAATATGACATAATTTTAAGCTGTCATGGGGTGGTACCGTCCTACACTGCCTTCCTATCAAATTTGAAATGTTTTACAGTGTGAAATTGAACATTTGACTGACGAATCAAATTTAAAATTTTCCATCGTAGTTTTCACGACTTGAACAAAGAAGTTAAATTAACAAAAGTTTGTTCAAAAGTGTCAATCAAAATCTCGATGTTGGAGAAATGTTCAGATTAATGTTAAACTTTATTCATTGAATGTGAAATTGAAAATAAGGGTAGGAGAACGATTTGTTTTCATGCATATTGTACTTCTCAATATATCCACATTGGTTATACAAGTTTTATTTAAAGCGTGATCGGGAGACAATGTTGTGTTTGGTCTTGTTAATTAAGTTTTCATGTTAAAAAGTAGATAAAACCAACATTTGCTAAAGGCTATACCTATATACACATTTATAACTTAAGAACTAATCTAATATTCATATTATAACTATGAAATAACTTAGGTTTAATGACTTACTTATTTTTTTTATAATTTCCAGAGTTTTACATAGAATAATAGTGCTATAGTGTAAATACAATACAACAGAATCTATATAAAAATACATTAGCAATTAAAAAATACTATTAAGTTAATACATGTAAAAAGTTATACATATATACCATAATGCCTTTTCCTTTTGAGGTAGGCAGAGAGGACAGAACGCCAATATTTCATATTTACACGTAGACACACATCCTTCGCCATTTCTATATCTATACACATTATCATCAACAGTTACGATATTTCTGTCTACGTTTCTTTCTTTCAAAATATCATTCACTTGATCCAAACATGCTTTCCTTGGGTTTTTTTTCACTCAAATTTGTACTGGATATTTATTTTGGTAGTGTTTCTTCACACATTCGTTCTACATGCCCAAACCACCTTTTTTTCGTCTGACTCGACACATCAGCCTTATGTTCATATTTATCCAAAATCGCTTCATTCCGTAGTATTTCATACATTGTCATACACTGTTAGGATATAAAAATGTAATAATATAAATAAAACGAGATTTTTTTAATTAAAAAAGAACAATTAAAATAAAAATTCTATAAATATTGTATTCGGTCTGTTCACTTAATTAAATAAATATAGGTTTAGTGATAGCAACATAGTATGTACATAATACATTTAAATATATTTCAAGAACACTTAAATTGCAGAGAATACGTTAAAGACAGAAGCTATCAAAAGCTCATCTAATAACATCCCCCCGGCCAAGATACACCCCACCAATATAGGGCGAGCCCAGCCACGGGGACACCAGATGTTTTTTCAGCCCACACCCTTGACAACTTCTCGTGACAACATTTATCTAATCGCTCATCGCACTCTGAAGTGACGCAGCATCAATTTTATGTTTGAAATATATTTAATCGATGAGTTGACAGCTCACAATGTATTGTACTATTAAATATTCTCCATATTCGTTACGTCAGAAGGGCATTAAATCCCGGCAAAAGACCTTTGGCATACATATCTGAATCATTTCAATATCTTGGCAGTCTAAATATGTTTCCTGTATGACTGAGGTTCAAATGATCTTTTTCTGTGTTTTCGAGATTTGAAGCAAAAACTCTGGAATGTATAAAAACGTTATATTTACCAACTAAGCTACGGAGTGTGTCAAATAACTTATTTGAAAAAAAAAACTTAAAATTTTTCATCATTTTTCGGCAATTTATATTGCCAGAGGCAACGATAGGCAATTAACTTAGGGCAAATTTAAAACTTGAATTTTTTTAATTATAAAAAATGATGGCTCTCAAAAGATAGACTAAGTTAAACGTTTCGTCTTAATTATAATTCGCTGCTCGCTCTTATTTTCAAGGATTTTACTTTTTAAATTTGTATCATCTTTATTTACTTAATTTTATGATAGTTTATTTATCAAGTAAACACTTGAGTTTATTTTACTAAAAATATGATGGCTAAGAGATATTAGAGAAATCAGAAAATATGTAACATTTATGACGTCCTAAATATGAAAATTATTAAAAAATTTGCAATCTCTTATCATTTATTTTACGTTAGTTACAATTAATTTGAAAAATATCAATTGGTTTCCATACTCCTGCTAGAAATACACGGAACATTTTAAAATTCTCCGGCATTTCGTTTATATTAAACCTTGACTGGGAGACTGGTTATTCCATTTTCATTTTGTTTGAATTGTTTTTTTATTTGTAATTTAATTCATTTTATATTTTCGTTGATTGAAAAGGGTCTTTCAAATTGAGCGGTTTTTACCAACAACGCGTTCAAATTGTTGAATTATTTTATGTACTGTATTCTCCGTAAACCGTGATGTTAATTGGCCACCAAGAGCATGTGATCCGACACCGTTGGACTATTTTCTCTGGGGTTACGTGAAAAACCAGGTCTATAAGAATGACCCCCAATCAATTTCTGAGCTGAAGGACGAAATTATTCGCGTTATTAGTGAGTTAGAACCGCAATTATGCCAAAATATCATCGAAAATTTTGACAAAAGAGTGGACATCTGTGGAGCTGCAAGAGGTGGATATTTGGCGGATATTGTTTTTTTGTGTTTAAATATCATACATTATACTTCAATGACCAATAAAAAGTTTTTTGAAACCAAAGAAAATTATGTGTTTTATTCAAAAATTAAAAAAAAATTGAATTAAAAAAACCGCTCAATTTGAAAGACCTTTTATTTATTAGACATAGTATTTGAGTTTTTATTTTAATTTTAATGTTGTTGCAATACACTGGTGATTTCATGCGCCATACATGTTATGAATTCTGTTATTTTTTGAGGTTGTTGATATTTTATCTTTCGTTTAGAAAATTTTCTATGGTTTGTAAAGGACACTGACTTCAGTGTCTTGTATATTTTCAATGAATACACACATTTGTTTTTAAGATTTATTATTTATCGTGATCGAGTCAGATTGTCAATCCATCTTTGGAAAGGTGATATTGTATTTTTGGGTTGTGTCGTACTTAATTTTCAAATGCATCCCTTATCTTCACAGAAAAAAATAGGCTCTATCAACCTATTTCTATAGCTTGAGGAAGCACTTGAATACATCCTCTTTTGGAAGATCTTATCTTAATTAATGATTATATTTGAACACTACATACATTCACTTCACGACATCTTAAGCCGATTAAGTTACTACGAGTACCACATATCAAAAGATCTTCAAAGATTTCTTTGTAGTTCGTCTTCTTACGGTAAGTTTTTTGCGGTTTTGTTTTTCTAAATATATGTTGATGGGATTAACGTAATGGCCGCAGCCATCACCTTCGTATTATCACACTATACTTATAAATATATTTATTTCGTAATATTTTTAATCTGTCAGTAATAGTGGGTTTGAATCCTGAGTTAAAACGCCCTTGAGGAGAGCCTGCTCTCTTAATGGCGATGTTTGAATAGTCATTTATTATTATTACTGGGCGCTGTTGGGTTAAAGGCGATTGTGGTATATTCTGTTATATATTAAATATAACTGAATATATTAGGTCCTTACATATGAAATTGGCGTTTTGCCGTACTGGCAACTTTGATCTCAAATATCTTCTCTTTGGTTAGGAATTCCAAATTAAAATTTATACAGCTATTTACTCAAGTATTTGTGTTTTGAAAATTATAATTCATTTGTTTTTTCCTCAATTGTTTTTTTTCTTTGCGTCACTCAGTTTACAAAATGGAAAACTTGAAATATCGCGTTATTTACGAGTACGAGTTCCACCGTGGCACCAGTGCTGCAGAAACGGCTCGAAGGTTTAATGATGTGTATGGCGACGGTGCCGCAAAAGAAAACACAGTGCGTTTTTGGTTCCAACGTTTTCGTTCTGGAAATTTCGACCTGCAGAAAAAGCCCCGTGGACGGCCGGAGACCAAAGTTGATAATGAAGAATTGAAGGCTATTGTGGAAGCGGATCCATCGCAAACCACGTCCGAGTTAGCTGCAGGCTGCGGTGTTAGTGATAAAACTGTTTTAATCCACTTGAAGCAAATTGGGAAGGTGAAAAAGCTTGAAAGGTGGGTACCTCACGAATTGAGTGAAGCAAATCAACAAACGCGCGTTGACTGCTGCGTTGCATTACTCAACCGGCACAATAATGAAGGGATTTTGAATCGAATCATTACCTATGATGAAAAGTGGATCCTATATGATAATCGGAAGCGCTCATCGCAATGGCTGAACCCTGCCGAACCAGCCAAACCATGCCCCAAGCGAAAATTGACTCCAAAAAAGTTACTTGTGAGCGTTTGGTGGACTAGTGCTGGTGTCGTTCACTACAGCTTTCTTAAATCTGGCCAGACGATTACGGCAGATGTCTATTGTCAGCAACTGCAAACCATGATGGAAAAGCTAGCTGCTAAACAACCGAGGCTGGTTAATCGCTCTAGGCCACTGCTGCTTCATGATAACGCTAGACCACACACTGCACAACAGACGGCTACCAAATTAGAAGAGCTTCAATTGGAATGTCTAAGACATCCACCGTACTTTCCGGACCTTGCCCCAACAGATTACTATTTTTTTCAAAATTTGGATAACTTCTTGCAAGGGAAAAAATTCAACTCCGATGGGGCAGTCCAAACCGACTTCAAAGATTTTATTGATTCCCGTCCGAATGGTTTTTTTAGTAAAGGGATCGATGAACTACCTATGAGATGGCAAAAGTGCATAGATAGCAATGGTACATACTTTGATTAAATAAATATATTATATTAAAAAAAAATCAACTTTATGTTCCTCCCAAACAAAACGCCAATTTCATATGTAAGGACCTAATATTGCGTTGCAGTAATCATGTCGACAATCAATTAATGAATGCATTAATCAAGTCCTCTGCTTTATCATTTGAAATACAAATACACTTTAAGTGTTCACAGAAACCTTTGAAGTACAATTTTTTACTATTGCATTGATCAAAAGAATTTTTTAAATTAAAAATCAAAATCAAATCTTTAAGTATTAAAAACATATTTTCGTAGAAAATACTTTTTGATTATTTTCTTTCATTTTACTCCGTTTGTTGATTTTTCTAGCCCTCTCTGTAGAGTGAGGACTCGAAAAACAAAAACTCCAAAGTTGTGGACAAGATACCTTACCACTTCCAACGCTCGGATCTCCTTCACACCATTCATCCACCTTTGGACGATCTTTACATCATCAAATTTCAGCCTAAGCAACCATCAGCTAACATACTCTTCGGGTCTTTTAGCAATGTGTCCGTGATATCTCAATCTGGTCGCCATCAGTTTGTCATCTATAAGTGCAACTTTGAGACTCTGATATACTCGTTTCGTACTTTTTGTCTACGAGTGACACACACCGTTTACCTCAGCATCCTTATCTCTGCTGCAAGGTACTCGTACTTCCATTCCTGCGCTCTACTGCGTACTTAGAATTCAGCACCATCATCACTTAACATCTTCGGAACCCTATTCTGTAAATCTTCTGTCTTGTTTTCTTAATTATTTCCCTATATGTTTATACAACAGTTCTTCTAAAATATTTAACATGCGTTGTAGCTAGTCCCTTTATAAAATGCGTATTGTAGACGTTGCCAGCTACGAGTGTATTTTTCAGCAGACAGATTTGAATTACTAAACGCTATACCTTTGTCACGTCCAATGAATTTAGCGTTTCTTTTTTTTATTGCACTTTCGTTATATACATTACAACTTGGCGGGCTAATTGCAACGTGTTAATCTTTTCCAACTTACCACAAATATACCTTAAGTGAAAACCAAACTAGAATAGTTTTTTAATAATTTCGGTTCTAACGCAAATCGGACCCGCAACCCCAAGACTGAAAGACAAACTGGGCTACGGAGATCGTCTTTTTTCTTCTTTCTTCCAAGAAGTTTTCCACTTATAGATGGATTTAAAAAAAGTATGAGCTTAAGATTTAAATCGTCTAAATATTTTTTGTATTTCAAATATTATTTTTATTTTCATATAATTACGAGGCATATCCAGAAAGTAAGTGTACTGAATTTTTGTAGGTTACAATTTTTTTTATTTAACCAAAAAAATTATGTGGTTACCGTAGTACATATGTAAGCTATTTTTCGACATAGTCGCCATTCCTCTCGATGCAGGTGGTGAAGCGGGGTATCAACTTTTTGATGCCTTCCTCGAAGTAGTTTCCCGCCAACCCCTTCGTCCACTTCTCCACCTCCTCCTTTACCTCCTCGTCGGTTGAAAACCTTTTTCCACCCATGTGCAGCTTCAGGGAGGTAAACAGATAGTAATCTGAAGGTGCTAGGTCAGGGGAATGCGCGGGATGGTTCAGGACATCTCATTTAAACGAGGCGAGCAGTTCCTTCGTGGCGTTGGCCGTGTGTGGTCTGGCATTGTCGTGCAGCAGGCAGACTCCCTTTGTCAGCATGCCTCTCCTCTTGTTCTGAATCGCCCTCCGCAATTTTTTTAGGGTCTCACAGTATCTTGCAGAGTTGATGGTCTCCCCTTGAGGCATATATTCAATTAAAATTTTGCCTTGACAGTCCCAAAACACGGATGCCATGATTTTCTTGGCTGAAATTGTGGTTTTGAACTTTTTGGCGGAGGGTGAAGAGGTGTGACGTGACCGTTTTTAAACTCGCGACACCACTTGTACACACTCGTACGATTCATAGCTTTATCACCATATGCAGTTTTCACCTCATTATAAACCTCAACCGGAGGTTTTCCCTTCCAAACGAGATAACGGATGACGCCGCGTATTTCGCACTTGGCGGGAGATTGGATTGACATTTTTCACGAAACGTGTTGTCGCGTCGACACTTCTCAACGTACTGACCTCAAACCGGTCTCGTTGCGGAGGGGAAGGGTCAGGCTACACGGAAGTG
The DNA here is from genome assembly GCA_949825065.1 of Odontocerum albicorne. NCBI lineage: Eukaryota > Metazoa > Arthropoda > Insecta > Trichoptera > Odontoceridae > Odontocerum > Odontocerum albicorne. The sequence goes on along the minus strand of OX463849.1, from coordinate 18,943,405 downwards.
TAGCCAACATGTCGAAAATAAAATCCATCCGGTTGTGAGAGCCTCAGTACACTTACTTTCTGGATACGCATAGTACATTTTTGGTTTTAGCAGTGATGGCACAAACATCCTAGTGTGGGTGAATATATTAAAATAAAATCAACATTCTATTATTTTTTCAACATCAAATAAAAAATGTTTTTTGAAAAATAAACATTGTGTTTTACAACTCGAAATTTCATCAAATATCAACTTTTTTTTTTGGAAATGCTCGATATACCAATTAATTCCCAAAATGTTCAAATAATTGTCAAACAAGAGTACACAATATGAGAAAGTTAATTTCGTGAGAGAGAATCCATCAGTCTGCTTTGACCTGTGCGCTATTTGGCAGCGGGCAGATATTATATTTGTTCAGGCGCTGGGGTGGGCGGGGGATAATATTGCTAAGTGAAATCTGTCTCCTAATTGGGGGCTCAGGGTAGGTTGCCAATAACTAGATATAGGATATTTTGAGAACTAAAATAACAGAACCGGTTTGGTTAACAGATGTTATGTTTTATTCTGAAATTCTGAAGGGAGGAGTTAAAACTATGTTTCACAATTTATCTATTGAACTATAGATTACTTCGTTTTTCCACTAATTACATTAATCTATATTTACTAGTATTTCTACATTTTTTTCTGAGGTTCTCTTTAGGTGTCTTTGTAAAGAGAACAATACTTAGGTTAGACTGGTGCCATGTTACATGGGATGTGTTTGTGGTCTATGAGTATTGACTCAATAGAACGATTTTTTCAAGACGAATGGTATCGATTATGTTAAACAAATTATTCATATTTGACGATTGACAACAGTGTTTTAGTAGTAATTTTGATGTACTCGTAGAAGTGAACCGTTGACACGAAAAACGACTGAATTCTGTAAAAAATACGTGCAATGATACGAAATGAATAAAAACGTAAGTTTAATGTCTGAAGTAAGATGAGGAAAAGCACTGTGAGGTGGCTTGGTAATATATAATGAATAATTTAAGAAATACTTACGTAGCAAATATATAGTGCAAATATGAGTGTGAAACGTAGCAGATGAAGGCCAAAGAAATTATGGTTGTATCAAGTTAATGATATTTTGAAATAAGGATATGTTAAGTCAGGGAAATCGTAAGAGTTGAACGTGGAATTTGAAAAAGTCTGGCGACTTGTCTTCTCTGCTTAGTCCGACAGAGACCGGCGTAATGTCATGTATCTGTGCATTTTATTTTAATATAACGATATTTCTTCATGCCACGTGCGAGCCCTTAATAAAAGTGTATTTTCGCGTAATATTTTCTTCTTCATTAAAAATATTTTTCTCAATGCAGATACTCGTATATGTCAAAATAAATCATAAGTATTTGTTTTAAAAAGTCTTGAATTGAATTGATGCGATTAGAATACCCGGTGTTTAACGATACCCGCTTTCTAAACCTTTTCTGAGAACCGTAATCAGGACATGTAACGCCCATGGGTAAAAATTACCCGCACTCCCAAGACACCTTTTTTTACTTGTATTCAAAACAATTCCATTCATTTAAATTAATTATTTTCATACCGTTAAACGAAATTCATTGCGGAATTTATTAAATCTAGATGTTTAGTGGTGAAAAAAATCATTTTAGCGTATCTTTTATTTTAAAATAGTCCAACTTAAATTGTGTAGATCTTTATTTCATATTCGTTTTTTATTTCATAACATATTAATAATACATTATTATTATCTAGATATTTCTTTGAATAATGTATTTTGAGACCTACAAATCATAATAATACTACATATATTTATTACTTACATGAAAAAAAAACACAACCATAAAATCGTTGAAGTAATTAAACATAATAAAAATATCATTAGTAATCGAATACATTTATACTTTTTTCCACGTCTTTAGTCTATTCTCCATAAGACCACATACATCATTAGTATTGGCACTTCTTACTCTATTCGCTATATTACCATAGATAACATTTAGTATTAATAATAGTGTGACTAACATGCAAAACCTTCAATAGCTTCTGTCTTTAATGTATTTTCTGTAATTTATGTGTTTTTTTAAGTGTATTTAAATATATTATGTATATACTATGTTGCTATCAATAAACCTACTCGTATATTGATTTATTTAAGTAACATGCAATTTAGTTTAATCAACTTACCTGAGGTAGACACCGTTATGTGTGGAAATGCTCATAGTGATATACTAAAAAATATAACGGAAGAAAATAATGTGTTTAATTTTTATTATTTTAAATATTTTAGGCTATTGAGCCTGATAACTTTTAGACCATTGGGTCTAAAAGTATTTTTTTCTTCTTAAAATAAATTGGTTTTAAATAAGACACCCATTTTATTGATATGATTGTCTACAATTCTCTTGATTTTTTTTGTTTGAAAATACTGTTATAAATAATTTCATCATAAAATAACTATTGTATAGATTGCGCAAATCCTATTTATAATACAATCATAAACATACTCGTATATCTGATTGATATGCTTATCGAATCTAAGAGTAATCAGTTCACTGGTTCCTGAGATATCGTTGAAAGATGCTCGAAAAATTCTATTTCAAGAAAAACGGCTTTCAAGTTTTACGTTTTCGACACATATCAAACAATTTTGTTAACATTTGACTATTATAGCTAATCAAACATTCTAAAAAAACGTTTCCCATAAACTAATTTCAAAAATCGCTTTAAACTTACTCGCATCTAGATTGTACCGCAAGTTAGTAGCCATTTTACTTACAATATATGATTTGTTTTTTTTTTAATAAATTTTTTGACAACCTCTTTGGCTTAGAGAGGAGTATAATTTTGAGGTCGATTTCGTCTTCACCTAATAAATAAATTATTCCGAACCGATCCAATAAGATGGGGCATTGTGATAAAGCTTTTGCCGTTACTGGTCCTGTGGTATAGAGTGATCTGCCTCTTCTTGTTAAAGTATAGATAAGGGTAGCCAGTGCAGCTTTAGAAAGCACTTGAGGACAACCCTTTTTCGAAAGTCTTCCCTTGGCAAACTTTCTGCGGTTTTCCTACCAAATATGGTTTTCTGAATATATGCAGATGCGGGGAAGTACCTAATTTAATATCAGCCATCACAATCTTCCTATTCTTATACGCGACTTTTATATATTTATTTTATAATATTCAATATTAGTAAATTCGATTCTAGAGTTAGTGTGCCGTTAAGGTGAGTTTGCTCTCTAAACGGCGCTTTATAAAATGTCCTTTTATTATTATTATCTAGTTCAGGGGTGTCCAAATTTTGGCCCGCGGGCCACATGTGGCCCAATTTAAGATTTTGTGTGGCCCTTTCGAGGTTTCCAACTTTCTATACATTTTGTTATTTATAAAATAAAAAACAAACTCCTTGCACGTTAATTATAATAAGTTTCACATATTATTAATTTTGTGGGTGACGAATTTATTACCTGGGTGTCGCATGCCGGCACCAGACATTCGTTTGTATGAACGAATGTCACAAAATTAATTAAAGCATTCGACGACAGATTTTCATACATGCAAAAGCATGAGGAAAATTTCACAATTTTCTTAACCCCATTTGATGTGAAGGTCGAATCTGCACCTCCAAATTTACAAATGGAGCTTATAGACTTGCAATCAAGCATTGAGATGAAAGCCATGTTCGAAGGGAATAAAATACACGAATTTTATTAGAAATATATCCTTGAAGATAAATTTCCAAAATTAAGGCAAATGGCACGGGCAAAATAGCCAAATTAACAGTTGGTGTTAAAAAAATGATCAAATAATAAAAACAAATGTTTCATTAATTTTACAAAGAAATAAAATATTTCGATTGTAAGTTGTTTGTTTATTATATAAAAGAAACGTCATATTATTATTAAGTTATAAAATATTTATATGTGTGGCCCATCAAAGACTTGCAATGTTTTATTTGGCCCACCAAAAGATTTCAGTTGGACACCTCTAATCTAGTTAGTACACGTAAGACTCTTGACTTCCTTCCGGGGTTTCGGATTCGGTCTGATAACAATAGTGACACGCGCTAAATTTGACACTCGTATAAGTGTTGCCTTTTCACGTATAGGGTAGTATTAGCAACATACGCGATGAAACTTGAGTTCCTTACTTAATCCAGTGGTTTTAAACCCCAAGGCTCGGTTAATGGAGCCGAAAACAATGTTATTTCCCGGCCTAACTCTTGAGTATCATATATATCCAAATCATAAAATATTATATCTCCTTTTAGTGACATAGTTTATTTTTCCTATTTTTCCGTCACCTTTCTTTCCGATTTTCCTTCCCTTTTCTTAACTGTCAATGACTTGGTAAAATTTATATTTATTTTTGTGTTATTTTTTTTTCTACATCAATTATGTATTTTAAACCATCTATCTTTTACTCAAAAAAATGTAAAACAATTTTATTGTTGGTTAGAAGAGATTGCTACTTGGCAGTACAGTAATCTTATTATACACTGTACAGTAAACCTATATCAGTTTCATATATTTTTTTATCTTGAAATTGAATTATAGTCTGCTTGTTAACTCGATTTCGGATTCTGTGTGTTTTCTTTTCATGATACAAAATAAAATGTTTTCGTTTTCCGAACCGTGAAATTGATTCGCTAACATAATATGCAGCACAGGGTAATTGTAAATAACAGGTTCATTTTCCTTTTGTTATTTTTCTTTTGATCTTTTTGAGATTAATGAAAATTTTTATTTTAATGACGAGCAACGTTCGAGTTCATGAATAACAAAACATTTATTTTATTCATAATACAAATCACCAGTACATACTCGTATACTCCAATTTTATTCTACGAATACAACATTGGATTTGTTTTTTTTTTCTAAATGATGTAATAAAGTTCTTTTAAGGTTTAACCACATTCACTCCATCACCTCGTTCCTCTGTCAGAATAGGCAGAGAGGACAGAGCGCCAGTTTTTTCTATTGCTACACACGTATTTGGACTCACATCTATACGCGTTCTCATTCAACTCTCACGATTTATCTGACTTTTAACATTTCTTTCTTTATTAATATCATTCACTTGATCCAATAATACTTTCATTGATCTTCTTCTATCACGCCTTTGTTTTATTATTCTTTATTCATTCATTATTTTAATATACCCAAACTTTTTCAGAGTGATCTTCTTCGCCCTACTAAATACTTCAGTTTGAATTTTTACAATCATCTCTTATCACTTCATTCCGTATTATATCACACATTATTGCCACCTCATATATTCTATAGTGCACACATTTAAACAAGAAAGTCTGGCTCTCTCTCATATCTGCCTACCCTCACAGGGAATCTACGTGTTGGTATGTATATATCAATGAGTTATATCGTACTTAATATGATGGCCAGTTTTTTCTATCTGAGTCCCTTTAAATTGCAATCACTCCTTATCGGAGCAAAGAGGTTACAGCGCCAGACTTTCCTATCGCGACACAGGTCTTACGCTTCCTCTCTATATCCACACATCCTCGCATTCAACTCCTACGATTGTTTTATCATATTTTCATTGGTTTTCCTCCACCGCTTCTAGTTACATTTGTACTGATAATTTACTATGTTAGTTTTTCTTCAATCATCCGTTCTACTTGTCCAAACCTTTTTTTGTGTTCTTCTTCATCTTACTAAATTCATCAGTCTTAAATTCACATTCATTTATAGTCACTTAATTATGTACTCTGTCATACATTTTACGCCCTATATATTCTTCTTAGTGCACTTAAAGACACTTTATTCACTAATTTTAGCAATAAATATAAATAAAATATAAAAAATAGTTTGATGTTTTTGTGATATAATATCGGCTTGTCAAATGCTTTATTTTCGTCTCTTTTAGAAGAACTAATTTATTTTATAGCTGGCTCAATTTTTAAGATATTTTCGCGAAAATGTAAAATGTTTGCTTGACATTCATGCTTTCGCAAAAACAATTTCGGATTCATGAATATGCAAATGCTTAAAAAAAGACTCCAAGTTTCCAACATGAATAATTTGCCTGCATAGTGTTACACGAATTGAAAGGTGGTGTGGGTTATAATGTAAGGATATTCTTTAATTTTAACTAATGTATTTCATACGGCAACTAAAAATGGTTCGCTGCATTCGATTATTTATGAACACTAAACGACGACCTCTGTGACCCGGAAATCGTAAGATTCCCTTTCGTACCATTTATTTTTTTAAAAGGCTGTCAGGTTTTCTTTTTATTTTCATGTTTCTTATTGAGAAGTCGTTATGTAATACAATATTATAGCGTCGCTGGTGATACATTGTTATGAATTTCAACCACATTTTAAGACATTGCTTTGCAGTCGATTCTATCAATTTTATGGAAATAAAATCGAAGTTGACGGAGAAGTAAATTACAAGTTATCTATCATTGTGAATTGTTATTACAAGTTATCTTTAATTGTGAATTGTTATTTAAAAGAAAAAAATATTTAAAAAAAACGTTTGTCGAGTATACTTGTACCATATCTATGATAATGTAGTGGTTGCTGTCATCGTTTTGGGTATTTAACATATTTGATATACAAACATAGCTATAAAAACATATGACCTGTCTTTTCATTCCAAACATAGCTATAAAAACATATTACCTGTCTTTTCATTTCCAAACATAGCTATAAAAACAGATTAGCTGTCTTTTCATTTCCAAACATAACTATAGAAACATATTACCTGTCTTCATTTCCAAACATAGCTGTAAAAACATATTACCTGTCTTTTTATGGTTTGGAATAACAATTGATAATTTCAAGGGTATTTTTTTTTATCCACTTTGCACGGATATCTCCTGTTACACAAAGAGGGTCTGCTTCTAGCGTTAGCTTATTCGTTAGGAATAATATCAGCCAGGATTCTTCTCATACTGCTAGACGGTACCGAGAATATATCAACCGTATTTAAATTATTCCATATTCTGCTAGTTAATCTTTTTTTTTTTAGTTTTTCAAAATTCCTTTACCTGGAATTTATCGATATGTAATCTAAAATAATAAATCTGTCTCATGTATAAAATGACTATATATTAGGTGTACCGGAAAAGAATGTCGTTTTTTCAATGAAACAATTTGGTGCATTTAATGTATTTATTTATTAAAACTTAGTTCAAAATATAATTACTATCGTTTGATATAACCTCCTTCCACCTCTCAGTCAATTTTTTAATACTGCGTTCGTAAAATTCAGCTGGTTTCAATGCAAAATACTCAGATATGCCTTTTTTGACATCCTTACAATTTTCGTATTCTTTTCCGTTTAAAAAGTGTTGCATTGACCGGAAAAAATGGTAATCTGATGGAGCAAGATCCGGTGAATATGGTGGGTGACGTACAGTTGTTCAACCTAGGGCTTTAATTTTTTCTTTCGTAATTTTCTGAGGTATGCGGTCGTGCATTATCGTGCTGTAATAACACTTGTCCACAATTAGCCAGTGCAGGTCTTTTTTTTTTATTATTTCTGCATCTAAATGCTCTAGTTGATCACAATACACTTGGGCGTTAATTGTCTGGTCGGGTTTTAATGTTTCGAAATAAATTATTCTCTTGCAGTCCCACCAAACAGACAAAAGAACTTTTTTTGCAGTGAGCCCGGGCTTAGGGGTGGGTTTTGGTACCTGGCCCTTTGAAAGCCATTGTTTCTTGCGTCTTTGGTTTGATACAACACCCATTTTTCGTCACCAGTTACAAGATGTTGTAGAAATGGAGTTTTGGTATTTAATTCCGAATACTCAGTGCACGCGTTTATACGCTCACCGAGATTCTCTTCACTTAATTCATGACGTATCCATTTTCCTTGTTTCCATGTCTTGCCGATTTTTTTATATACTCTTGCACGCTTGACCATGAACATCCGAGCTGCTCCGCGAGTTCTTGAATCGTTGAAGTTTGATTTTGCTGAATCAGCTCAGTTTAAACATCGCTATCCACTTTAACAGGTCGACCACTTACAGGGTTATTTTTTAGATCAAAATTGCCGGATTTAAATTGTTTAAACCACCTCTGGCATTAACGAACATTCAAAATATCTCCCAGTAAATCACAAATATTTTTAAAAGCACATGTTGCACTTTCTTTCTTCATGAAATGGTAAAGCATAATATTTCGAATAAATTCCTCATTCGGTACAAAGCTCACCATTGTATATAGGGTTGTAAATGTTTTTGTTTAAAAGTCCTAATACACTCCAGGTATACGTAGTCAGAGAAACAACACAGAACACGTTGTAAAAGTTCGACTGCCGAAGCACAACTGACCACTCAAAAGCGATAACAAAAAAAACGACATTCTTTTCCGGTACACCTAATATAATATAAAGATATACTCAAATGCAATGTATAGTCAATTTTATTTGTCAAGGTTCACTACTAACAATGTTGTATTACAACTAAATTGATTTACTCTGAATGGAAAACACAAGTTTCACTTTGCAGGAAATGAATCTTTTTTATATATTTTCTTTAGTACGATACAATTTTCTTTGACCCAATTCTACCAAAAGCGCCGGTCTATAACAACTGAAATTGTATCTCCAAGAATCTTCTTGTCAGAACGTGGAACAGTCACATTTTGTATAGTGGAACCATTAGCAGAATAAAAAGGCGCGAGTCGAGGTATAACCTTACGTTTTCCCGCCATTTTGCCACTGATGAAATTGCTTCCTCTCTCTCCATTGTCTTAGCCTATTCTCCTTCCCTTTTTTTGCCTTCGTCGTCAGTTCTCCACTTAATCTTCCTTCAGCCCGCCTTCAGTGGGGTCCCGACTCTCGGCGAGTGTGGACGTGTGTCGCCTTTCGTACCCACGAAACATTTTTCATTACGATATGATATAAATAATTTTCGAGGAACACTTTAATAATAAGGACGGATATTGATAATTGCGCCTTTGAAAGAAAAATAATTGGATAATATTGTAAATATTAAAGGTTTTTTTAATGAAATTTTCACAATATAAAATGTTAGTAAGAATTTTATCATCCGAAATATCTTGTATACGAAGTTTGTGAATATTAAATTTGTGTCAATCGAACTGAAAGGAAGTGATAAATACGCAGTGAAGCTTTTTCAGAAGCGATTTTTGTCGGAAGAGTTTCCTACTTTTTATGGAATAAAATATTAAATCGTTTTTTTTATACAATCAAACTTGTGCGTTATTTGGATACAATCAAATTTTACTTTATTTTTCCAACTTATTTGTTGTAAGGTTTTAATGTGATTTATTGGCAAGATATTTCTTTAAAAGCGTCATTTTTTATAAAGTTTTAAATGTTTATATTTTCGGTACATTTTAACAAAATTTAAGTAAGCTGTTTTCTTTTTTTATGTTACGTGAAATAAAAAATAAACACTTTGATAGTTATAAGATACATCCTTTTTTATTTAATTTGTGATAACTCTTTCGCCATACAATGCCCTTGTCAAACTGTGTAGTTTGACAGGGTCATTCTATGTTGAAACGGCGATCAGTAATTAAATTTAATAGGGTATTAATATTTAACGGCCACACAATTTCATTTACGAAAATTATCAAAAAACACAATAACATAAGAAACAAATGACAACAGCTATTAAACAAACCTCAAAATATATCACACAATAAAAATGAAAATAAATTACTACATTGAAACATCAAAACTTGAACACGTAATAAAAACGGAAAAAAACATTTATTTAAAAAACAAATGGATCCAAGAAAAAAATACAATTGCCTTTTTAATTGCCGACTACTTGGAATTAATTACGGTTATTTTAAAATAAACATAGTATTTAAAAAGTAACGTGACAAAAATGTCGAATGCTAATTGATGACATTCGCGTACAGAACAATCCAAGTGTTTAAATTGATTTTCTTAAAATAAAAAAATGAGTTTTACAAAATTAAAATCGGTAGCAGTAATAAACGGTTTTCGTTTAAAAAACGATTATCCATGGTATACCTACTCGTACGTTACCCCAAGAACTCTCCAATATTTAATATTACGAAGCTTCTAAGCTCTAGGACAACAATAAATTCAAAAGAAAAAAAAACCTCTCAGTAAATTCAGTCCGGGGATCTAACCCGAAACGCATGAGTGCCAAGCAAACTTATCACCATAGGGCAATAATCTTATAGTAAAAATATTTTTTAGTATATAAAATTTTGTCATCTCAGTTTAAGCGATTTATATGCAAGCGTAACTTGGACGTAGGAAAAAAGGGATGAATGTAAGATAAATGTGGTAGAAAAGGGAGCGTTGCGTAGAAAGTGTAGAAAAACGAAGCTAATAGAATTAACATCTGGCAGATACTCGTATGTACACAGTGATCTATTTTGTAATTCCATAGTGCATTAAGAACTAGATATAACCAAAGAAAAAAAATCATTAAAATGGAACCCTTATGTGTAATCTACACCAAAATCTAACCCACGACTTCAGATTGCTTAATGAGCACTAGTGACAAATAAAAAAAGTATGACAAAATAAGGAATAAGGACGTAAGAAAAAAATATGAAGTGTTTAAGATGAAGAAAGAAGTGTTGAGATAGTTCGGCCTTGTAGAAAGAATGAATAATGAAATATTGATAAAAATAATATCTGCAAATAGTATAGAAGAAACGAGAAGCCAGAAATGTGACATGACCAAGTGAATTAAATTCTGAAAAGGGGTACAGCTAAAAACCTTTCTAAAAGGAGAGTATGCAGGACAAGATTTGGGACGTGACAAAAGCAAATGTGTGCTGCCTAACCCGATAGAGTCATAGCTTAATGGTGATGATGATGTGTTTAAGATTTATTATCATGAAACTAAACTTGGTGTTGAGGTTGATCATGATAAAACAATTAATTGTGCAAAAAATTTTTCATATCAGTTATTATAATTTGCAAGAGTCGTGACTCTCAGTTTTGGCAGGCAAGAATAAGAATAATGAAATACGTTTTGAGAAACAAATTGTCAGAAAATGTTATCTAGTTAACAGAATGCCTGTTTCTTTAATAGGACCTAATCAAGAAATGACGGGTTTCACTGTCTATACCCGACTTACATCTCACAGTTCAGGCGTACTAACCATTAAATCCATACATACAAGACATTTAGACAATCACACCAATACAATATACGACATGATTTCTGTAATGCATTACGATGTGTGATCAATATTAAACCGGACATAAGTTATGCCGCTGGGATGGGGGGGGGGGAGAGGTAGGGGGTATAGACTAAAGTTTCTAGTTGTCAGTTGCGTTAAGCCTTGTGTCTGCCAAAAATCTTTGTGCTGTATGTATTCATATCTATTTCGCAAGCAATTTTGTTTACACGTGTTTTGAGCCCTCTGCGATTAAATGCGAAATTCGAGCATCGAGCTTTTGGTTAAAACTGGGAAAAACAGCGTTTGAGACTTTTGCAATGCTTCGCCAGGTTTACAGCGATGAAACTATGAGTCAAACCCAATGTCATGAACCGTATTTGCGTTTTAAAAGTGGTCGAACGTCACTTGAGGACGATAAAAAGCCAGGACGTCCCTGTATAGGCAGGCACAACTACCGAAAATGTCGCTGAAATTTAAAGAATTATTCGTGCAAATCGACGATTAATAATCAGAGAAGTTTGTGACATGAATGGAATGTAGTTTGGCATAGCTCAATCAATTTTAACGGACAATTTGAACATGCATCGCATTACGACCAAATATGTTCCCCGGTCGCTTAATGTCGACCAGAAGGAACATCGGGCCAACATCTGCCAAGATCTTCGTCAACAGGCCAATAATGACCTAATTTTCATTTTGAGGATAATCACAGATTATGAGACTTGGGTTTATAGGTTTTTATTCCCAAAAATGAGTTTCGAGACGGTAGAAGAGATTGAACCTGAATCGCCGGCGGTGTTTGACCATCTTAACAAAGAAGACTCTGTGGAGGTTTTTGCAGCATGGCAGAATTGGATTCGCTGTATTAATGTAGGAGGAGCCTATTTTAAAAGCAACGCAGCCCAAAATGTAATTATTTAATAATAAAGACGTTTTTAAAGTCAGTCCGGTTTTATATCGATCATACTCGTATATGCGGGCATATCTAAGGTACGAGTACAGGACGATATGTTACAGAGTTTAAAAAGGAAGCAGCTTTTAATAATAATAATAGTAAAATGATAATTATAATAGCGCCGTGTAGATAACAGATTATTCTCAAAAGCGCTGTAGCTCGGGAATCGAACCCACTATTATTGAAGATCAAAAATATTACAGAAAATAAAACATATTGTGTAAGAACAGTCAAGTATGGTAGCAACTGCAGCCATTTGATTGGTTAGCCACATCTGAATGTATTTCAGCCGCATCTGAATGGGCTTAGAAAAACATATTTGATAAGGAAACCTCAGAAAATTAAACATGTATAGTAAAGACGAACTACAAATAAAGATTTCTAGATCTTCCGATATCTTATAGTAAGTGGGGTGTAGTATATATATGTAGATTATACGATATACCTATATAATCATACATATTTAGAATGTATAACTCGGATGTATAATCATACATATTTAGAAGACTTCCAAAAAGAGTTGAATTTAAGTATTTCCTAAAGCTGCACACGTCACCCATATTTTTAATGAAGACCATCCCACGCTACGTGAAAACCCCTGTCATAATACCCCGCCCTATTGAATCGATTTAGAACAATCAATTAATTTGATGAAGATGAGGTCCACCTCAAAGTTCTACTCCTCGAAGCAACATTGCACGACGATATCATACCAAATTCTTTACAAAATTAATTTATAATATTAAGATATTTGTTACGTTTAGTTAACTACGTTTATACGTTTTAACTGGGCATATTATGTTGTATGCATCCGTTTCTACCCTATTATCGAACAATCTTTTGAAACGAACAAAAAATTTGTTTTTATTTTTCCTGCCTTTTCCAATAGGCGAATAGAATTTATTGTATTTAAAGTTTCTCATCCTTCTTTTCCGTTTTCTCATTACTAGGGGTCGTGATCTTCATGAGAATCGCACAAATCTCTGTACGATTTTTTTTCAGTCGTCCCTAGACTCAGCTTTCTTATTAACATCGATAAATCCAACTCTACTCTAATGAGTATGTATCCCAGTATTTTGTATTTGGTAGGAAAATAGTCAGTTTTAATGTATTTGACAGTTCGCGATAGTATTTATAGTTTGAAGAGTGAAATGGTAAGGAAAAATAGTTTAGATAAAGGAAAATTATTCGATTTGGTTACATTGCGTAAAAAGTATTTAGTTTCCTCAGACTCAAGCGAAAAGTCTCGATTCCCAAGGTTTTTGATTTATAATACGTATTAATATTTTAAAGATAATTATAATAACGACCTCCATGACCTAGTTAACCTGTAAGCTTGTCTTCTATCCCTGGGGTTGCGGGCTAGATTTACTTTCGACTAACTTGACTGAAAAATATGAGAACCTTGAAAGCAATATCAAAACAGTAAGGCCTTCAGCTGTTCCCCCTCAACTTAAATAATTGGAAACAAATTACAAATAAAGAAATAACTGCCAAAACGTTTAGATCGTTGTTAACGCTCTCCTAACTCAGCTAATTCTGCCGTACAAGCGATATTTTTAACATTTGAATTTTACATGTATAATTTGATTTACTTAATTTCATATCTTTACCATATTCAATGAATATTGCATTTCATATTTCTATGTAGAACTTTTCTAGTTGAAGATCGATTTTCAATTTGAATAAGTTAATCGTCGAAATTTTGATTTTTTCAAATCAATTTAACTTATTATATTAACTGTCTGATTGCACTTTTATCTTTAACAGATGCTGCCAATTATCCTATTGTAGGGGTTTTAATCTTTTATGTGCAACGTAAAGTTGTTTTAATTCATGAAAGATTAAAAAAACATTCTATTTCAAGAAAAAAATAACTTATCTCGAACAATAATAGGAAAGGAAATCATTCAAAGATAAATAATGGAATCAAATGAAAATGACGATAAATGGTTGTTCTGAGAAGTGTAATACTTTTTAGATTCTCTCGGGAACATGATTTAGGAAAGTGCACATTTAAGTTCATGGATTACCTACATATTATATTAAAAATTGTTACGTAAATGACACACATACTTAAAGATAGACTGTCTACAAAAGCACACAAAATATACATACATATATTTTTAGACGTCATTTTATTTCAGGAAAACTAGATTTAAGAATAATCGAAAATAAAGTGCATCGTTTTTCAAATTCGAAAACGAATGTTTCGATTTTTTTGCCGATTCCTAAAATAATGAGAATTTCAAAGAGATGGACAATATCAGATAATAAAATAACACATACATTTACAACCCTGAATTATAAGAAAAAAATGTTCGATTTAACGATAAAATATGTTCAACCCTCTAAAAGTGTCTAACCTTTTATTGAAACTCTTCAAATATGGAATAAAACCTTTAATTATTGAATAAATAATCGTTCGTTTCCAAACTGTCATTTCAAACTACGAAAATAGATACAATATCATATACGAGTATGTAGCACATATTAAATATGGAAATTGTAGTATCGATTAGACGTTATAAACCGAAATTATGAATAATAAATGATTGTCATTAGTGTGGAGTGGATGTTTAAAATTATAATCACGAATAGAGCTTTCAGAAGGCTTCAGAGCTTGAATGTCAGATAAGTTCTGCAACTCCTTCGTTAATCCCGACACCGCAACTAATTAAATCGTTTCGTATAGAGATTAGTTGTTTGGTATTTTATGTATTTTGATAATTAATTTATTCTGTTAGCAGTGTGGAATATAAGTCACGGAATACCTACAAAATGCAGTATAAGTGGATTATTTATATTTCTCTGAATTGTTTTTTTAATGTTTGTGCAGTCAGTTCTCTTTTATCGTTGCCATAGTCCAGTGGCGTAGCGAGGGTCTTCTGCGCCTGGGGACAAGACATGTAATGTGCGCCCCCATTTTCAGTGTATACTTTTTTTATTACATGAATCATAACATTCCTTTTTTTCACGTATTTTACATACATTACAACATAAAAAAAAAATAGACGATGAATGCCCTCAATCGTGAAATATACTTAATTCAGTAATTATTTAGTTAACAAGCAATAGTATTCTTAAACAAATCGTTACTAGTACTGGTTTTATTATTTTAAATAGTCTTTACTGTGGTTTTCACGTCCAAATTGCGAGCGAAAGTAAAAACAACAGACATTGTTTGGAATTTTGGCAAAAAAAGTATTTGGCACACACAGAGCGTGGTTAAATTAAGGAAAATCTTAAAAAAAAAACTTTGGTCTTAGACTTGGCGTCTTCTTAGCCTGGCGCCTAGGGACAACTGCTTCCCGTCGCTATGCCACTGCAATGGATTCCTACGGTGATTGCGCGAGTATACTTACGTGCTTTTGACAACGATCAACTATGTTAATGGTTAAAAAAATACGTAGGAAGGTAAAATTACCATTTGACCAAGCCCTGTCATACCATATACTACCTTGATCAAAAAGTTTTAGGACTTTATTCATAAAATCGAAAATACAAGTTTATTCATCAAAATCTATACGGTCCCCTTCAAAGTACTCCCCATCGACTGCAACACACTTATGCCAGCGCTTGATCAAATCCTCGAAACACCGCTGGTACTCAATTTTCGGTATGTCCATCAGGGCCGTCTTCGATTTTTTCATGACATCCTCTCGGGTGCTGTAAAAGCGATTTTTTAAGTCAGTTTAACAGGAAAAATGAAATTGAGGTGTTTCGTCATCAGTTTTGCAGCGACACGTCTGAGGCCCAAATCACTAACCAAAATGTCTTGAGCGAATCCATAAGCGATGTTCAAGTCCTCTGCCAGCTCTCTAATGGTCAATTTGCGGTTTTCGGCTAACATTTCTTTGATTTTATCGATGTTTTCATCGGTTTTCGACTGCCACTGCGTTTGTCATCCTCGACCGACTCACGACCACTTCTGAAGCGTTCGTGCCACCGAAAAACACTTCTCCAACATTTCCAAAATCTGCGGACCGTTAAATCCGTTTTTCACACAAAATTTAATGCAATTTTCAAACTTGTAAAAAAACGAAAACACGCACAAAGGTAGATGTACTCAGTACAGCGTAACTTTTACAAATGTCAAGCTATGACCCTGAAATTTGGAGGGAAGTGTCAGTGATAGATGTGGTAACCTAACAAAAAAAAAAGAATTCCAATCGGGTGACTGACAGCGTCACACGGTGGCCGGTCCTAAAACTTTTTGATCAAGGTAGTACATGATTTTTTTCGTTCTTATCGCATCCTTGAACACATCCTGAACTGAAGAGCGTGACCGGTAGACAACATGTCTTCGGCCCGAAATACGAACCTTGGGATTTAGAATCACTGTAGTAGGCACGGAACTCGTGGTACTTGTGGTTCCTTTCAATATATCCGAATTGGTGATACGAACATGCTGAAGAACGTGACTGGGAGACAATATTGTATTTGATCTTAATAATCGAGTATTTGGATTAAAAACCACTGAAATAGGAACGTAACTAACAGTTCACCAGCGTATTTGTTTGGAATAACAACGGTAATGAAGGTAACAACACTCCCACACGTAAAGCGTGTTGTAACCAGACTATTGTTACCAGATAAGCTCTAAAGCTAGACTGAGACATGTTTTGCGTATCATCGGGAATCGAATCCGAAGCATTGGAGTGGATAAGACAAGCGTCTTACCCACCTTAGCCACGGAGTTCGTCATCTATATCAATGCTACTCAAACTTTCTTATGGAATGGATCGGTATATATCTTTCAGGATCACAAACAATAAGGTTTTGTAAAGATAGTGTATAAAATTCAAAAGAAATGCAATATGTAAATATAATGCTTCGACTTTACTAAGGTTACGGTGTACAACTACCGCCGGCCCGCAGGCCGTTATTTGAGTAGCACTGGTTATCTATATAATATGACTGCGGTCATGCTGGAAACTATAGTTCAGAAAGTCTAGGATGAGTCGTATGACAGCTCACAAATTTGCCCCAATACAACCTTGTAACGATGTTCAGTAATTTTAATTATTTTATCAACTTTAATATAAGCTTCGATTCTAATAAATAGCAAGTTATTTAGGTAAATACATTACATAAAACTAACAATAATGACAAATTAATACATCTTGTCACAAATTAGTAAAAATGTGGCAGTTTGTTGAAATCAAATTATATTTGGTGACGTTTGTCAAAAGTCACTACGTTAGTCTGCATTGGCTAGGGATGGGGTATTCGATAATTGGATTTTCGATTTTTTTTATACATAAATCGTAATTAGTATTAATCCATAGTGGATTAATACTATTTAAAGATATTTGGCCTATTTAAAGATACATACAAATCATACAATACATTAGAAAGTCAGTATAATGAAAATTAGGAATTAAAACGTCAGTTCAGAGAAAAACAATTGTTCGGTTTATAAAAAAAATATTCGATTTGTAAAAAAAAACGATTTTACCCCATCCCTTTGTGACATGATGTTTCAAACGTTGCACGGTTCATCCTAGACTTTCTGAAGTATAGTCTACTGATTAACATGCATTCCGGTTTCGAGTTTTGCCGAATTCTTTCAGACTTTTTTCATACGATTTTTTTGTGTTAAATAATTCATTGAAGTGCGGTCTTAAGCTAAGACTCGTATTTCTTATGAAACATCTTTATTAAAAATACTCTTTTTATATGTTAAAATAAAATTGTTGTAAAGTGTTTTAATATTTCTTAGACGTTCTCAAACTATTTCACAGAACTTGTGTTAAGATGTATCCTGGTGGTTAAACATAAAGTTTCGTGCTTTCTCATCCGCATAATATATAGTTCATGAAAGTTTTGAGCCAACTGAGCAAATGTGTTTTAAGTGAAATGACAATACTTGCGGAAAGTTTATGTGAAGAGATATTACAATATGTGGAAAGCTTCTGCCGCCGACATAGTGCGGTGAAATATTGCACTTTTTAAGTATCACTGTGTTTTGAAAGTTTGAGAATCATGATACGGAGCATCAAGATAGCAATGCAAAGGAGAAGGTAATATGTAATTTTATGGTATATTTTAGCGAGAAACTTATACTTTTAAGTATTATTTTATATTATTTATTGAACCTCTTCAGACCTAAATTAATAATAAGGTTTTAAAATATATGCATATTCTTACTTGTGAGCATTATGTCGTATAAGTTTAGATATATGACGCTTAAAAACGTTAAAATTCGCCTAAAATCAAACGTTCAAAGTGCATGTGACCTCTGTGTCCATTATAATGGACGCCAGGTCTGAAAAGGTTAACATATTGTAAATCTTACACTTATTTGTAATATAAGCTCACAATCTAATCGGAGTTCTCTTGTATGTGTAAGTTACACATACATACATACCATCACGCCATTTCATTGTCGGAGCAGGCAGAGTGGGCAGATCGCCAGAATTTCTTATTTCGACCCACATCCTTCGCTTATTCTATATCCATACACCTTCTTATATAACACGTACGATTTCTTGGACTTTTTACCTTTCCTTCTTTCAAAATATAATTTACTTAATTCAACCATACGTTCCTTGATCTTCCTCTACCAGGTCTTCTAATCGCATAACTTCTAAAAAAAATTCTAGGATTTCTTCATTCATTCGTTCTGCATGCCCAAACCATCTCAGAATACTTTTCTTCATCTTACTCAACAAATCAGCCTTAAGTTCACCTTCAGCCCAAATCAGCCGTCAGTTCACATTCATCCCAAATCAATTCATTCCGTATTCTGCTAAGGGCTTGGATTTCTACAGCTTTTATTCGGCTCCTTTCAGTATTTTTTCATTTCACATTTAACTCTCATTCAATCAAATTGGGGACTATCTCTAAACAGAATTCGATAAATTCCGGTCAGAGTATATATGTTTTTGAGCCCCATTGACTTTGGTTTTGATATTATAAATTTATATAAAAAAACACAATGCATTAACTGTTTCCACGAAACAAACAACTCCCATTTTCAAAGAACCCAATAATCTTTCTTTAAAAAACTTTTTCCTCAATGTTCAATATATCACTATACGATGTTCCTTTGAAAGGGAACTAAAGGTAAAGCTAAGATAGTATGTTCTACATATTGACAGACTAAACCAGCTGTCGGCAACCTGTGTACACTGAAGTGCCATTTTCTATTTTTTTAAGTATTGGACACTTCGCGTGCCACTGACGGATCCACGAATTTGTCATGGGGGCGGGGAAGAAAAATTTATCTTTAAGAAATTGAATATCTATTTAATTTTTTTAAATTAATTACTATTATATTACTTCATTATAATTCAAATTGCTTACATGGCCCCATGCGCAATTGGAAGTCCTGTTCAACATTAAAACGAGATTTTGCGCATCAAAAATTTTTGGATTTTCCCACTCAAAAAATTAGCCGCCCAACGACATTTTTTTTATGTTTCCCCGAAAACTAATAATTTTGTGTAAGACGAGCCGTATTCATTAGAATTTTTTAAATAAATTATTTTTATTATTGTACTAAAGAATTTCATTATTTTTTATTCTTTATGCCGTGCCACCAAAAAAAAACATTCCGCATGCCACCGAGTGGCAGGCGTGCCATAGGTTGCCAACAACTGGTCTAAACCATTGTTTCCTAAACTTTTTTTGTATTTCCACCCCTATATATATTATATATGAATGGTTATATGAACTTCTCCAGTGTCCCCATCTCCATTTTGTTCTTCTATTTATGTTTTTTTTTGTTTATGCATGATAAGAATTTTTTTAAATGCACAATTGATGAAGAAAAAAACAAAAGGCAATTTAAAGTGGGCACACGATTTCTATGGATCAGGGTTTGTTTGTTGCCTTTGATTTGTCGTGTCCCCTAGTAAACTAGGATTTTGCCTTGCATCTCACTCACATTTTAATTTATATTTAATTATTTTTTGGAAAATAATCGAATTATTTTATTCCAAAATAATTGTTTTATATTTGTCTGGTATTGAATTCAGGAATACAAATTTATTTTGATTTTTTGTTAATTTAAAGTAGAATTTGTCTTTATTGGAGTTTATTTCTTTAAGGAGTCGCTAAACCAATTTTTATCCAAAAATGTCATTCAGTTTAACCATTGAAAACGATTTTAACCACGACAACGTAAAAAATGTGAAAGTTTTTTTTTTTTAGAATTTCTTTATAAGTTTTTGGACAGGTTTTATTGAATTCAAAATATTAATTTAGTGAAACAACCCTCCATCCGAACTAAATATTATTTTAGTGATAGAACCCTCCATCCGGACTAAATATTATTTTAGTGATAGAACCCTCCATCCGGACTAAATATTATTTTAGTGATAGAACCCTCCATCCGGACTAAATATTATTTTAGTGATAGAACCCTCCATCCGGACTAAATATTATTTTAGTGATAGAACCCTCCATCCGGACTAATTATTATTTTAGTGATAGAACCCTCCATCCGGACTAAATATTATTTTAGTGATAGAACCCTCCATCCGGACTAAATATTATTTTAGTGAAAGAACCCTCAATCCGGACTAAAGCATGATTAACAATTGATAGGTTCCGTATTCCTTAAAAAGTCTAATGAAACACGGTTTTTTTCCACTTTATATAGGGTTGCGCAACAAAAACTGCAATTTTAAATTTGCCTCCATTTGTCAGCTATCAAACGTATAATATTTATACGAAATGCATTACAGATATTTTCACCATTTTCATAATAAATTTTAATAATTTCTAAGCGTTCTGCAATCATGTACCGCAGCATGATTCATAAATAGGTTATGCAGATGACGTATGTCCATTATAAATATTATACGTTTGACAGCTGAAAAATGGCAAATTTAAAAGTGCAGTTCTTGTTGCGCCACCATATATAACGGTATAACCCTACCGGTTTCAAGGTTTTCAGGAGTCTTGTTTCTGCTCCCCTGATTATGCGGGAAAAACCTTGAAACCGTTAGGATTATACCATTATATAAAATGGAATAAACAGTGTTTGATCAAACAAATTACAATGTCTTTAAACCTCCAGTGTTAATGCCCTAACTATAAATAATATATAGTCTAATGATACGTGTATATAATACGATCACATCACTTCATTTTAGAATGATCTTAATTAGTTTAATGTGAGGAATCAACACAAAATTCATATATTATCACTATTAATCAATATATAATATTTAACTCTTCCGCCAGCCACCCACCCTCTCTTACTTTGCCAAAAATATTTTGTATTTTTCCGATCCTATACTTGCGTTACACTCAAGTAGAGATTGTTTATTGACTTTCACAGTCCACCAATTTGTTCTTTACTGTCCATGAAATGAGAACCAGTTACCAACTAATGCTAGATTTGCTCCATCATTGATATATTTTGAAAAGCAATTTAAAAACTCTTGTTAGAAATTTGTACGTGTTTTATTTCCGATTTTTCTTTCCTCACATTATATCCCTTATTTCTTTCACATTTTGGTCAAATTGGCACCGAGGAATCTAAAATAGTTTTTTTTTTATCTAATTTGATGATAAACAATAAAAACATAGTACTATGTATTCCTTAAATTTATTCACACTCTTATATTTTTTATTTCAGAACCATTAGTGGGCTTATAAATGGCGGGACTTGTTTAAGTTACTGAAACAATTTATTAATTTTAATGAACACTGAAGTAATTTAAATGTGTTTTGTGCCTCGTGACACCTGTGGCGGAGATAAGTCATTCTGAAAAAAATATAAAAAATATAATTAAACTTTTCGTTATTTTATCAAACTTTTGATTTTAGCTTTTTGTGTTAAAATTAATACGCTTAAAATTGGTGTGTTAAAATTAATAAAATTCTAATTAATCTTTCCATTGTATGTGTCGAAGCTTAATCTATCGCATAAGTGTTAATAATTCATATATAATATAATATTTAATGATAAATTGCTTTGTTATTTCGTTAATTACATTAATCTTCAGGTACACGTATTTCTACCTTCTATATCAAGGCTCTCATCAGGCTTGTCTTTAAAGAAATCCTCGAGATAGGAGGTAGAAACACGTATTCTCGAAGAATAATATAATTATGGAAATAAGAAAATTATTTAATATTCTTATAAGGAGTTTCACATCACCATCTTAGCACACTTTAGTATAAGTCGGTTAAAATAAACAATATTTGCTTATAATGTATGCGAACAGTAAAGAATAATTTTATCAATAACCCAAAAAAAATTACATTCATCGAAACGTTTTATTGAAGTTGATAGATTACAAAAAAGTAATTATCATCACCATCACGCTATGTCCTTAATTGAGTTTGGCAGAGATAAATGAGCTCTACTTTATTGTAACCTGGCACACGTATTTCGCTTCTGTCATGTCCACACACCTCGTCATGCATACTTTTGTATAATTAAGATTTTTTATTATTCCCACTTTCAGAATTTTGATTCATTTGGTAGTGCCACGTTTTTTTAGGACATCTCAAACTTCTTATACCTTACTTGTATAGATTATTATTGTAAATCTTTTATAATTCATTCTTTGTGCGTGGCCGAATCATCTCAATAACCCATTTTTTATCTTAAGCACTACATCTTTCTTCAGTTTGCATTATTTCTTAATGTCCACCTTTTTATTCTGTCATACATTATTTTTCGACATATTTTACGCAACGCTCTCATTTCTATCACACTTATCTTTTCTTCCTTCTTCATTACCAGTGTTTCTTTCATGTACGATGAAAAGACGTTAAATTAGGAAAAATATTGTTTAAACAAAAATAAAATGACCGTAAATAATTGTTTTTCAAATAAAAATACCCTAAACAAACATTTTTAAAACAAACCAATTCGTTAATACTTTTGCTTAAGGTTTTTATTTGCCTTTCAGTCAATTGTGACAGTTTTTCACGACGTTATCGGAACATGCAATTAAAAAGTTTCGAATGAAGTGCAAAGTTTTCGTCGTAATATCGACAGATTTTTTTGAGAGTTTGTGCGATATATTTCATATGTAACACTGATTTGTTACCAGACGTGAAAAGTAAAATGTGCCAAGTTTCAAATTTATTGAAAAAAATATACTCCAATGTCACTCAAAATATCAAACATGAATTATGATAAAAATATCACTTTTATCGACTTATTCACACAGAATAAACCAAATTACCTGCGTGGCCTACTTGGTAGAATGCTTGACTTCCACCAGACGATTTCCGGATCGATTCCCTATGAAACCAAAAAAGCCACGTAATACTACTATACGCAGATTGAAAAAAATAACTTTTCAGGTAATTACAGGCATAATATTTTGGGACTTGGAACCACTATCCACCAGATTTTTCATGTCGGCAATGCTGTTGAGAGGACTAGGCATCTATATCTAGAGTCTAGGTAAATTGGCCGGGTGATAAGTCATGTGGGGCTGGTAAAGAAAATGAAATCGTGATGCTGTTTTTATCTCGCTGACTCTTCTTGTTAAAAGCATTTAAAGCATAAATTAGAAACAATATATTTTTGAAAATTATTAGTTGAAAGGGACATTGAAAGAAAGGTAACGACAAGGTAAATGAAACACGCAATGTAATATATTGTACAACACCGCGCTATATCAAAAGTAACAAAAATGATAATATATAATCGTGTGTGGATGCACACCTTGACTTATAGAAGTGATACTCGGATTTGAAGAAGAATTATTAAATTAATAAATACAATGGAGAGGTGTTCATTTAGAAAAAATGTGGAGTGTCAATGTACGAAAAAAGGCGGGACAAAGACACCAGATATTAATGCATGGATACAATGGATATTTTGAATAAGATGAAGAAAGGAGCTTTATGATGGTTTGGACATGTGCAGAGAATTAGAAGTGCCGACCTCCGTGGTCTAGTTGGTAAGACGCTTGTCTACCAGGTTGCGAGTTCGATTCTCGTTAGAACTAAGTTTTTTAAAAAGGATTGCAGTCTGATTTTTACGTAAGGCCTCTTTAACATCTTTTTGGTTAGTTGGAAGATATTTCCAAGTGGCAATAAGCTCGCCAAGTTGTACTGTATACAATGAAAGTGTAATACTTTACAATACTAAGTACATGTCGTGCGTGAATGAGGTAGATCGAAAAAAACATGGGTGGACCAAGTGGCCTAAATTTTTAAAGGTTAATTGAGAAGTATGAATAATGGAAGATTTTGCATATCGAGATGTATGGATATGGAGGTGTCGAGAGTCGTCTGCTTGAATAGAATTTTTGGTGAGATTTGTTCTCTCTGCCTACTCCGCAAGGGACACTGCATGATGATATGTCATGTATGTATTTTGCTTGTAAATACATTAACTTATTCCTTCTTTAGTTTTTCGTAACTCAAGAATCATAGTATTGTTTTCACATTTGTAAAGTACGTATCGCTATTAAAGAGTAATTCTTGAAACTGTTTTTATTAAATTTGTACAGACACTTTAAGTAAGTAAACGTGTAGATGGAACTAAAACCCATCACAAAGTTCTTTGAACATAAAATTCGGAGAAGGTACCGATTCCATTCCAACGCTCCTTGCTCTCGTTGTTACTAATATTTTTATCGTAGAATTATTCTTTAATTTATTTGGAATGGAATATTTTCAATTTAATTCTTATTGATTCCAAGTAATCTTAAAGATATGTTCTGTTCTTTAAAAGTATATCCATGTTAATATTGTACAAAATAAATTAACAGAATATCTGCAAGTTGTCTCCTAGAAATCTCGCATATTTTGTTCAAACAGAAACATGTAACTATCAAATTATTGAAATAGCACTTGTAATCTACGGTTTACTATAAAACTTGAGACATTGTTGAAAGGGTGTGGGCTGAAAAATATCGGATGTCCTCGCGGCCGATTGGTGGGGGTGTAAATGTATTTTCGTGTATTTTCTTCGTAATGTTAAATGAATTTTCATCGACATTATCCTGAAATATATGTACTATTTCTGGAATATATGTGGCTATCAATAAACCTATATTTATTATATTTATTAAATGCTTATACTTAGAATAATAAATGTAGTGGCAATATATGACATAATACGAAATGAAGTGATTACGAATGAAATCTACCATGATGGTAGTCCACAGCAGTATTTTAGTATCAGCTTTGATGTATGAAGAACGTAGCTAAATAAATGCGGTAGAAATTCGTGCACTTAGAAGAGTACATGAGGTTACAATGTAAGACAGAATATCCTTCCAATTTGTATCCACATAAGTAGTTACCAAAACATTTCTACCGCATTCCTGCCCCCCCCCCTTAACATCCACAAATGCACATTTCATCTGGTACCTAGTTCTACACTCCAAAATACTGTGTGTTGGCAACAGGGCTCACAATATATACAACATGTATCATATACAATTTCTATAACATCTAATGCGGTGCGAAAGGCAACGGGAAACCACCACAATATTTTCTCCAAGAAAACCACATGAATATGTTCAAGAATTTATGAGTCACGTTCCTCAGCATCGAAGTCACAACAAAGAAGAAGATATATGAGATATAATTACAAAATACAGCGCTGCATAAGCTGATCAATGTAGGTTGATCAGATTTCAATTGCCCAATAATCTTGGAATCAAGAATTCTTTGTCATTGTGACCTCGGGTTCACTTGTATCTATCAAAAATATGTGTTTGTTGAAGTATATGGTAACCCTGTCTACACAATAAATAGCTGAGTGTTTTAGTATTTAGGGCAACTATATTAAATTTTTGATTAAAGAATGAACACGTACCTTGCCTAGTGAAGTGGTTCTCTATATCCACAAAATAGAAGGTTTTTAGCATTGTTATACACAATACTTGTATTCCACGGTTTAACTTTCTATTAAAACTATGTAAATTTTAAATGCTGTATTGTGGATAGTAAAAAAATGCATTGGTGTTATATACCTATAGGGTAGACTTTCTCGTTTAAGGTGGTTCTTCATAATCGGTGACCATTTATTGAGCTGACTGATGATCTCAATGGATAGGTGGGAGTGAAAAGAAATGGATATGAAAGCGTATTGGTAAGTTTGGAGACGCAATAATGAAAAATACTAGAAATTGAAGCAACCTTGTTGTATCACATACACTATTAGATGACAATGAGCTTCATATGTATACATAAGAGAAAAAGAACGAAAGGTCAGTGATACATTTGGTGTGTGTGTGTGTGAGATGCGCAGGCATTTAGAGGTGCCGATCTAGAAAGGGACCATTATCCTATAATCACCAAGATAGATCTTTTTCAGGGACGGCACTCTAAAACTAAGAAACCTACTCTGCGTGAAAGAATTATTCCCAAAAGCTGCAAGGTGTAAGATGCATAAGCGTTATCCATCCACAGGATAAACTTTCATGCTTTTGTTGGTTCTTCATAATCGGCAAGCATTTTTTGAGATAACCTTGAGCTGACGGTAACATGCACGCGAGTTGACAGGGTTTACATGTTTTTTCTTCTGACGGTGTGTCAGATTGTTAAGTTCCTTGCCTGCATCCATTTTAAACATTCGTTATGAAGTTCACTCATGAAGCGGAATAAGTAATTGATTTTGTAAAAATATTCATGGTTTCTTTCTTTTCAAAATATGTACTCTTAATGTGGATATTAACCTAAATTTGGGTATTCCGAGCCGGTGATTAATGCTGAGTTGAATTCGTCCATTGAGTGTACAGAATATGATCTAACATAGTATCACAAACACAGTAACCCTCGCTTTCAAATTTTTAAATAATACTACTTTAATTATATATCTATTTTCTTAGAAACTGTAAACTTACTTAACACTTTGCAAACTGAGGAAGACAATTTTGTAATGAGTATTCGCATTGGCGTTGGGCTATTCGTTAAAAGTACATATCCATAATATATCAGATATGCATTATTTAGTGGGTATTCAATGAATCTATGATCCGACGTTTCCTCGCTGAGGCAAATTCGCACATGCTAGAATTTACAACGTTGATCTTTGCCAAATTTTCCTTTGTCAATATGCGTCCTACATATCACAAACGTTGAACTCTTGTTTACGGATATACTCATGTAACCAAACCAAGAGCTAGACTGCACTTTCAGTTCCAATGTTATTATATGTTATATTCCTTACAATCATTTCCGCTATCGTAAATTTAGATTGTTTTTGGTGCAGTATTCGCGATCTGAACTATTAAGAGCGTCACCATTTGCACAGGGAATGACCTTGTTAAACGAATTTTCAGATATTTATATCTTCGAAAGATAAATTGAAGATTAAGATTCTTTTATAAATTTGGTAGGCATAACTTACCCATTTCGTAGGAAACATGACTAATCATTGTTCTTATTATTATTTTTAGACTTTTAAGAAAATGATGTAACTTGTCTCCCAGTCAATACCTAAGATTCAGAAAATACCAGAGAAAGGCACTCCTGAACCTGACAACATAGCTTGGGTTGAGTCATAATTTTCGTTATTGGGAATTTATTGCAATGATTCCTTAGTTATCCCAATAACTCATCATACTTGACAAGTTTTTACCTGTTTGGAGTAAACAAGTATCCTTCAGTGACAGTTTGTACATCGTATTAAAATATTATAGTAAATTTTCAATCAGTGAAATGGAGGGATCGGAAGTGCATATTCGTCACGTAATGTTGTGGGGGTTTAAGCAGGGGGAAAATATTATGGAGACATCTGAAAAAACATGCAGTTTGTATGGTGAAGAAACTGGTTTGTGAAATTGTGTTCTGGAGATACGTCATTGAAGAATGAATCCTGACCGAGCCGTTCAACGGACGGGGCGTTTAGGTTCCACACACTTTTAGTGGAATACTCGTAAACAAGATAGATATTTTATAGATATCGACAAGTCTTCTTTCCGACAGAGATACGACCAGTTTCTTTCCATTTTGGAGCTTGGCTGGTCTGTTCTACTTCATCCATCATACTCACCTGACTTTACACCATCTGTTTATCATCTGTTTCGATCGTTGTAAAACGCTTTTTGGGGAATAATTTATGTAATGAAAACTACATAGATTCGAGACTTTGTCGAATACTTTTTCACACCAAAACCAGCAGAACTCTACTCAAAAGGTATCGAAGAACTACCTGATAAATGGCAAGAAGTCAGTGCAAATAATGGCGAACATTTAATTGATCAAGATTTAGTTGTTTTTTTTATTGAAAATTTAAATTTATACATATAAAAAGGAAGTTTCTTATGACTCAACCCAATAAAACATTAAGATATCCGCCAAACCAGATGTGATTAATTGATGACTTACAACGTGCTACTGTCGTAACAAATTGCTGTTGATATATTTGTATTATAAATAGTTCCGTGCATTTCTGGCAGGAGTGTGGATACCAATTTAAGTTAAGAAGTCACGGTGTATCAGTGATGTACGAGTAATTGGGTTAAATCTGTATAAAATGTAAAATGAAATTTAATAAATAAACCTCTATCTCCCGTTAATCCGTTTTGAAATGTTGAACAATCCAAGGTTTTCTCAGTATCTTCGTGAAAAATCAAATTTTATTATTATGCATAGACTATCATCCCTCCGAGGAGTTATACAGCATATACAAAGAGCCCAACATTATAAAATACATCAAAATTGGGAGGCTACGTTGGGCGGGGCATGTAGCAAGAATGGGAGAAGAGAGAATGCCTAACAAGGTACTCTTTTCCAAGCCCCAAGGAAGATGTAGCGTGGGTAGACCAAAGCTCAGGTGGATGGATGGGGTGCAGAGGGATACAAGCGTGATTGGCATCAGGGGCTGGAGGAATGCATCCCATGATAGGAGGGAATGGCGACGACTGCTGGAGGAGGCCGGGGCCCACAATGGGCTGTAGTGCCATTGATTGATTGATTGATCACCCCTACGACAGCAGACTCCTTTGTATACCTACGCATCACACGTCATATTTTGCAGTTCACTAGATTCGACTTTGGAATGGCTCAATCATATGTACCTCATCCTTATCGATATTTAAAAATAAAATAAATAAGTATTTTACATTTCAAAATATTCCTCTTCCCTGACTCATTCGATTCCCAATCCTAATCCCTATTTTCCTTGAAATTTATATTTTATTTTAATTTTTGTTAAATTTTCTTAAATAGAGTTTTCATAATCAACGTCTTGAACGTTCATGAACACAAATCATAATTATGCCACAAGATATGTTTGATTGGAATAAATTGCTTTAAAACGATAAATCCGCTAAATGTGTTTGTATGAAAGTGTCAAAATATATTTATTGTTATTTTATAGTTGGAATACATCAATATAAATGTTTAATTACACGAGGGATATATTCAATATCTAGCATTCTCTATTGTAATCGACACCGCAACAATCCAATTTAAGACTGTTGCATATTCATAAACGGGGAATCTACAGGAAATTTCCTCGTTACATGAAACACCCATTAACCTTGTCCCGAGCTCCTTGTAGTACCGTGCTATAGTGAGACATGTTGCAAACCTTTGAGAATTTTGACGGGATATGCATATATAAAAGGATTATTATAATTTTCCTGTTTTGACAGTCACTCTGATATATGTGATGTAAAATGAGGAAGGTTTACAATACATATCCTTGATAGTGAGAAAATTTTTGAATCCGGTCGGGCAATAATACTAATACGACTAATAAAAGGATAATTTATATAGAGCCGTTTAGAGAGCTGGTTCTTCACAAGGGCACTTTACTCGAGATTCGAACCTACTATTATTGACAGATTAAAACTATTTCAAAATAAAGGGATATACTCGTAAGTTGATTGTAAGGAGAGGAAAGTGGTGGCGGCAACCATTAGATTAAGTACTTCCCCGCCCCGCAATATGTTCAGAAAAATATATTTGATAGTTTGCGTATTTGGTAGTTTAAAAAAAAACATATTTGGTAGCCGTAGAAAGTTTGCCAAGGGAAGACTTACCAAAAAGGGTGTCCTCAAGTGCTTTCTAAACCTGTACTGGCTACTCTTGTCTATACTGCTTAGATTGGCTGCGGCCATTATATTAGTTACTTCCGCGTATCTGCATGTGTTTAGAAAAAAATATATTTGGTAAGTATTTACTCATTGCAAGAAGATGAACTACAAAGAAACCTTTATATATCTTCTGAAATTTGATAGTAACACATTCGGCTTTAGATGGAGTGTAGTGTATTTATGTAGTTAGTATTCATACATAAAAAGGGTTGTCTTCAAGTGCTTCCTAGAGCTGCACATGCCGCCCACATCTGTAACACTTCGAGGCAAACTATTTCACGCCACAAGACTAGCTTCAGCATAAAACCCACCCTATTTGATCGATTCAGAACAATCAATTTATTCGATAAAGATGAAATCGATGACCAAGTCCTATCTCTCTCTGAAGGAACATCTCTTAGACATAAGACCTCCTAAAAATTGCCTTTAAGTGCTTCCTAAATCTACAACGGCAAAAGCTCTATCGTAATACCCCACCCTATTGAATTGATTGGAAACAACCAATTGATTAAAGAAATAACAATAAAACACGGTTGTTTAATAGTACCTACATACTCTGGATTTCCGACACGAAGAAAAATATTATTTAAATGTGACCCAAAATGATAGTGATATACATATAGTACACACTATCACATCATTTCTCTGTCAGGGTAAACAGAAGACAGAGCGCCATACTTTCCTAATTCGACACACATTCTTAATCTCTTCCATATCCATACACCTTCTCATACATTCTATACGATTTCTCTGACTTTCTACTTTTCCTTCTTTCAAAATATCATTCACTTGATCCAACCACACTTTGTTTGGTATTCCTTTCATGCGCTTTCCACTCACATGTGCACTGTATATCTGTTTTGTTGGTCTTTCTTTATTTATTCGTTTTACATGCCCAAATCATCTCAACGTAATATTATTGATAATAGTCATATAATATGTTATGTATCCACACGGGTGTCGCAAAAAATGTATCTACTCTTTAATAGCTGGTAACTTGCTGAATTTTTAAAATTTTAAACTTAACCATTGAGAAATAATATCTGAAACCAGACTATGTTTTGAACAAAGAAGGATTATTTTGAAGTGCTACTGGAAGTAGGAAAACGCGGTAGTAGACTTTTTCTTTTGAGGATTTCTCAAGAATAAAGTTTATACTAAAAAAACTGAAACCATTGATGAATTACGAGTAGCCATTGAAATATAATGAGCCCAAATACCAAATGAAATGATTCTCGATGTTTGTGATTCCGTTGCTTCGCGTTGCCAACAATATCTTGACCAGAATGGTCATCAGTTTGAAAACAGGCGCTAAGTAGTTTATTATGACCGTTGAAAGGGAACTGTATGCTAATAAATACATACTTTATAATCATTAAAATTGTGGATACGTTTTTTTGCAACACCCTGTTTATATATAGGCGAAAATTAAAACGAAAATATAATATAGGTTCAAGTTTATTTTTTACCTGTAATCGATATCCAAAATAATACTAATATTTTTTATGTATTTATGCAATATGAAGCGTATATTATGTGAATTGTATCATATTTATATTTAATACTAGTTGTACCCGGCCACGCGTTGCTGTGGCTCAGTCTGGTTAAATGGAAAAGAAAGAAAAGAGAAAGCACACGTTTCTAATATGTTTAATTTCACAATGCTTGTGGGTATACAATATTTTTGATGTCTTTCAGCCACTCTCAGTCTGTCGCGTTCATCGCCGTGCTCGCAAATGATCACGTCACTCCAAGAGGTCAATTCACGATATGATTTGAATTCAAATGAAAGATCGATTGCACTGAAAAAGAAGAAAGAAAGTTAAAACATATAAAATTGCGAAACATTAAAAAAGGAACTGAATAATATTGTTAAGTTCGTAGACGTCTTTATTCTTGGCGGCAAGAATAGCTCGTTCACTCAGCCAATCGTGATTCTTATACTATAATTGATTTGAATATTGGAAAATACTTTTTCAACCAATTCTTCTTTTGACGTCACTAAATTGCAGACAAATTTGCCCCAATACGTTTAATATTTGTAACGACGTTCAGTAATTTTAATTATTTTATCGACTTTAATATAAGGTTCGTTTCTAATAAATAGCAAGTTATTTAGGTAAATACATTACAAAAACTAACAATAATGACAAATTAATACATTTTGTTACAAATTCGCAAAAATTTGGCAGTTCGTTTAAATTAAATATGACGTTTGTCAAAAATGTACATACCAACATCACGCCGTCTCTCTGAAGCAAATCATCGCGTCACTCCAAGAGGTCAATTCACGATATGATTTTAATTTAAACGAAAAACAATCAACACAATTCAATTTCACCGCTAATTGAACAGAAAAATAAAAAAATAAGTTAAAAAAACTAAGTGAAACAGATATTCTTTACATTTTACATGTTAACGACGCACATTACGAAATGAAAATGACGTATAAATTATTTAGTATTGCGCAGAAGGCGCTATTTTTCAATAAACGTATTTGAAAATTTAACATTTATTATTTAATATTTATTATTAAATATTTAATATTTAATTATTTAATATTTAATATTTATTATTTAATATTCAAAATCAAAATGGAACTGTCAAAATTTCAAAGCAATCCGTGAATAACTTTCGGCGATTTTTAATTAACGAACATTACATTTTTATTTACTCGTATATAGATATATTGGATATTTATTATTTAATTATTTAATATTAATTCCGAAACGTCGAAAATGCAATGTGACATAACTGTCAAGTTTAGTTTACCTGTGTCACTGCAGGAGGCGCAAACGTTATTTTTTCTGATTTATAAACTTTTTTATATAATATACAACTGTATATAAACAAAAATATATAAACATTTTCGTATACGAATGCAACCTTTTGTCAAAATTTCAAAGCGATCGGTGAAGAACTTTCGGAGATTAACATTTACATTTTTATTTATATACATAAAAATAATATCATAATTTTTTAGCCCACATGGTTTGGTGTAAGTCATTTGGCTCGCGAACCAATGGTACCGGGTTCGATTCCCATTTTTTGTGGTAGCGTTGGAAATTAAACGCTTTACTTGGGAACACCGTTTGGAGTACGTTACCTCGTTTTCAGGCTTTGAAATTCTGATATGCTTATTATTTTTTTTAAATACATATCCCAATTAAAACAATTATTGTTCAAGAGAAAATACATTTTTCAACTTGGACTTGTGTTGTCACGAATTAAATTTACTTTTAGCTATAATAAATTGATAAATTTCTTGTGTTGTCACGAATTAAATTTACTTTTAGCTATAATAAATTGATAAATTTCTAAAACTTTTCCTAATCTTTTAATTTATTGGTCTTTATTTTTATCTCTTTTTATTTTTTAATAATTGAAATTGGTTTAAAAATTCGATATTAAATTCATAATAAGAAAAAAATACACGTAATAAACTCGTTACTTTTCGTTATATGCGTATTTCTTTTGTTGTTGTTATTTATTTATTTTTATCAACTGTAATACTATATGTACTTTACAATATTGAAAAAATACAAGTAGTGAGTGTTTCATTTATAACAAACTGCATTCTCAAAATCTCAAATTGGATATAAATAAACAAAGTTAAATCCAATTAAAACGAAATTTCTCTAGGTGGCTTTACCGCGTAGACAACATATTTTTGATAGGGATGCTTTATCAGTTACGGATGTTGGTGTCTTTCCAAAAGACAGCATCAAATTTCTTGGTGTCTTGATAGAAAGCTCTCCTTCGATATGCAAATTGGTTATATGCTATCTTCAGATTTCTAGACTTAGAAGAAAGTTAAAATTTGTACGTCGATGTCTTCCAACAAGGGTAATAATAAGTCTTATCAATCATGTGGTGGGTTGCGTCTGCATTATATTATTTTTACCATTCACTCGATCCAACCACACTTTACTTGGTTTTTCGCTATCACGCCTTTCACTTACGTTCGTTTTTCTTCATTCATTCGTTCTACATGCCCAAACCGTCTCAAAATGCTCTTCTTCATCATTCTTAATAAATCAGCCTAAAGTTAACATTTTTTTTTAAAATAGATATGACCGAAGTCATAGGTATCCTTATGCCATCGAACACTAGGCGGGAAAAGTGCCTGTGTCGTTCGAGGAGAGTAGCGCAGCGCGGGGTTCGAACCGACGACCTTCCGCACGGAAGTCCAGTGCGTTACCGCGCGACCATGCACCTCTTAATTCATTAATAAATTCCGTATTCTGTCATACACATTAATTCCGTATTCTGTCATACACTGTTACTCCATGTATTATTCTCAGTTCACGCATATTCATAGCATTTATTCAGCTACTTTCAGTCTCTTTCCAAGTCCTCGTTTCACTTCCATACACCAAGGTTGGTACTTGATTACAAAGCTGACACCTGTATTTTAGTCGTTAAATATATTTCCTTCTAAAACAGTTTTAGGAAGTTTGTTATTACATTACGGAATAGGTTAATGCCACACTGATTGGTGATTTTCCCGCTAACCGGTTTCGGAAAACTTTCTTCAATGAGTAGTCTGAAATAAAGGCAAGCTGTATAAATATTTCAGATCACGCAACCAACCGCTCGAGGAGAATGAACAACAAACTTCCAAGTGAAGCCCTAGCGTTAGAAGCAAACTGCTCGAAATGTATTACTGATGAATGAGTTGTTAAATTTTTGTGTTATCAACAATCGGAGCTGAAGATTTTTATATTTATTTCTGAAAGATTCGATTAAATATTCATTGTAATGTCTTTAATCAAACACTGTTTATTCCACTTAATATAAAGTATAACATTACCGGTTTCAAGGTTTTCACATTCGATGATGACTACCATATATCGTTTGTGGTGTATTATTATATATGGTATATATAATTTTTGGTATAGTATTCTAGTATATTATTTCTGGTATATTGAATCAACAATATTAAAGAAATTCTTATTTAAAAAAAATCATATTTAAGAATAAACTATAAACATTATTTTCTTAAATATTCGTTGTTCTCTACCCCTATCCAATTCCCATTCTCATTCCTATTCTCGTTGAGATTTGTCTATTTTTTTATTTTTGTTATTTAATTTTTCAAATTTTTCACTTTTTTTTGTACATTTTAGACACGGTGATATCGGGATATCGAAAATAATTAACTGTGGATTAAAAGCTTGTTGAAAGAAATTGCTCCAAGGCGAAAAATTATCTGCGTGTATTTGTGTAATGCTATGTAAATAACGTGATAAATACCTTAAAGGAATAATATTTTTGTAATTGCAATATTTTCCGATCAAACATTTTAAGTGGCCTGAAAATTAAAATTTCTATTTGAACATTTCATTTGTTCACAGTAAGGAATCGAACACTAAACCAAGGGGTGTGGAAAATTATTTCAGTAATCAGTAATGATAGTAGTAATCAGTAAAAAAAAGTTCTGTAATTTTTTACATATATATGTATTTATAAAACTTACACTTTTTTAAAAAAGTTATCAGTTGGCCTGTATTCTCTCACATTTCGTGAATTTATCGCTTTGTGGCAATTTTTTTTTCAAAAATGTTATTGACAGTCAATACGCGTCTAAATAAATTTATGGAATATTTTAGCAAAATATTCGGCCCGAATATTTATTTGGGACCTACAAAATATATCTCGAAAAGAGAAGGATGTTAAATCATATCTTAAACATTTTCCCCCTTTTAATCCATCCTATCTCCTTTCCTCTCTCTTTTCAGTTCGCACAGATAGTTCCTTCAATCGCAAGTCTACTTCCGGATCCTCCGATGAAGTTGCGAAGCTCCACCGGAAACGGATCAAGTGGACAGCTTTCGATTACATGATTCATGGCTGAATTTCGCGAAGGGTCACTCCGGTCGACATCCATTTATGCAGGAAATATACCCCGAAGCTTGCGTTTCATCTCACCCTTCTTCAAGGACCTCCGTAGTTCTCTAGTTTGCTGTTTGCAAATAATCTCTATGTTAAATATTGCGGTTATAACAGAAAAGTTTTTACAATAGTTATAATCTCGAAAATTTTGAACGATTCTATTATAGCTGGAAAACGATTTTGAAAAATAATTACATATCATGCAAATAAAATAAATCAATCGCCAATTCTTAAAAAATGGTTGTGCACAGAGGTGTGCTATTGTCAACCATGTGTGTTCGTAAATCTTGGACATTGAGAAGAAGTGATAAAAGCAGAATACGATAGGCTCGTACATGCTGTAGAAACGCGTGCCGTGCATGGAATGTACACTATTATACTCGTAGTATTATAATGTTTGATTGGTAAGAAATTATCGTATAAATGAAAACTGTTAAAAAATGGATGTTATAAATAGAATCAATAAGAAATATTGAGATAACCTTTTTTAAGGAGGTTTTATGGGAGTTTATGATCATATGATATACTCGTATAAAAACTATTCACATACACTACACTCCACTTAAAACCGAATGTGTTACTATCAGAAGATATACAAAGGTTTTTTGTAGTTCGTCTTCCCTTCTGCGGTTTTCTTACCAAATATATTTTTCTGGACATATGCAGATAGATGCAAGAAAGTACCTAATTTAATGACAGAAGTGAAGTTACAACAATTTTGTTAACATTTCAGGAACGTAATGAAATTTCAAACTTCTGAAGAATGGCCATTTTAAGGTGTTGGATTTTTCTTTTTGAAGATTTTGACTACTATTAAACATATCGTGAATATATTGTTAGTAAATTTTGGCATAAGTTTGTATAACATTTTAATCACGTAAAGCTGATTTTATTTAACATATGAGTACATACATAATATTACTTTCCTACCAAGACGTACTTCCTTCACCTCTTCCAAATGTACATCTTTTCATGCAGTTCTTTCTGTTTCACGTGAAATTTTAAAAGGTTCTTAATCTTATTAGGATTATATTACTTAATGATGTTTCGATTTAAATATTTTCTGGGATTAAAATCAACCCTTTTACTCTTTTACATTATCCTATTTATTTATTTATTTTAACACTTTATTGTACAATGGACAGTTTAGCGAGTTTCCAAACGGTAATATTTTCCAACTAACCAAAAAATATTCAACTATTTGGTTTCTAGGGTTGGATTAAAATTTTATTAAAGAATTTCGTACAAAGAAAATAAAATTATAAAAGATAGAATTTTAGGATAAAAAGGGAAGCAGGAATCATTTGATTATTTAAATGTAGTAAATAAAATAATGTCATCTGCAGCTATGAGATTTGAAAGGATATTGGGAAGAAGAATAATAGGGGATACAGAGAAACACTCTACGTCACTGAATATAAATATAATACTTTTTCAGTTGCTGTTTGATACAAGTTTATGACAAAGCGAGTCTTATGTTAGTTGGCAATTGATTCCAAAGCCTAACACCGACGTCAGACGACGTAAACATTGAAGAGTGGCTACATACCAAATTAAATATTAAAATTAAGCACAAATATGGCAAAGTTTGTATCACTCTTTTTCACCTGATGGTTGCGAAAAACAAAGGTTTTCATGCAAGATAAAAGTCCGTTGATTTCTTAACTTCGTTATCGTGTAATGAGGTTTAATGAACTGCCAAATTAACAGCAGCTTCTTTCGTACTACTAGTCTTCCTTAAAAACATCGTGCATCCTTTTTCCTTTTGTTCTTTCCCGCTCTCCTGTGTGTGTGGTGGGACGTGACCTGATTGGATTAGTAAGGAGCCCGTCTGTTTACAGATAACTAACTTTTAGGGAGCAAAGGTGAGATTTTCATTTTGAACTTTGTATGTTTGACTGTAAACCATGAAGAGTAGTGGGATAGCAAAGAAATATTTTGATTATATTTTTCAATTTTTTTTTTTTTACGGGAAATGAGTATTTAATTAAGACTGGGTCTCCTTAACGTCATCTCCCTGTGAATTAAATTTTCTTCAGATACAAACCTTGATAAAAGCCTTAAAAAGGTCACTTAACCAGGAATGTATGCTGGTTTGTATGTATATTCTTTCAATGAGACGTATAACATACTTCAGTTTAAAAATTATTGTCATAAAATCCATTTTCAATTTTTATATTTATTTATGAAACTTAAGTTTTACTATGAAATTTAGACAAACAGTTAGAGCTTAATTTTGAACTTGAATTAATTCAATAAAATATAACTTGAACGGATATTTTTTATTGAATTAAATCGATCAGAGATAAAATTAAACATCGTTGTCTCGTTGGAATCTGGTACTCGTACAAGATTTATCCGACTGAATGAATCAGATGTTTTTAACAGTTATTCTTTACTGATGAAACTCAAGTTAAACTGTTTTTAGACAATTTTCCTTAGTATCTTTATAGCTCTTTTTTCAATGTTAAAATTAATTTAGATTATTATATCAAAAATAATTTCAAGATCCTTATCACAGTTGTGAGAAGGTATTGTGTTTGATTAGTTATTAGAGTAATTCGTTGATCATGTTTCTTAAATTTAATAATCAGTTAATTTATTGGACCTATTAGGGTAGACAGAGAAAACAGGTCTAGATTTTATTCTATCCTTGTACAAATCTTTCGCTTATCGTCTAAACCTCGCCATAAAAGTTTTTACTATTTATTATAACTGAATTTGATTAATTTGATCGAGCCATGTTTTTATTGGTCTTCTCGAATCTCTTGTTTCTAAAAACTTGTATAGATTATTTTTGTAAACATTTTAAAATTCATTATTTATTTATTTAACATTTTTATTGCAAATACAATCTGGCGGGTTTATTGCCAGACGGAAATCTCTTCCAACCGACCAGACAAAAGTAAATGAAGCAAGTTACATGGTCGCAAAACTCTTTCAAATGACTATCCATCCTCATGAAATTCATGAACACATACGTGACCATGTGCCCACAAACCCCACTAAGACGAACAATCACCCGAACATTCCTTTTCATATGAGATATCATCAATCAAAGAAAAAGGAAAGGAATAAAAATCAGGAATGAAACACGTTATATTACTGACTAGAAATTAAGAGTTTTTTCAGTCGCTTCTTAAATCATGCCAAGGACGGAGGGATTATTTCTACATGGCCAAACAATTTCTTCATATTAAGCACTGCATCTTCTATTTATCTGTATTCTTTCATAATATCCTCATTTCCTATTCTGTCTTATACGTTGTCTTTCCACAGATATTAAGCAATAATCTCTATTGTATTACATTTTATCTTATTTAAATCACTTTTATGCCACGTCTAAGTTTCACATACATATCTTAATAATGGGAACAAAATTCCATTACGAGTAGCTAACATAGTTTTACTTCTTTTGAAATACTCCGATCGTTTTTTTATTGTGTTGTATTTTAATCAATAGTTTGTAAATATTTTAATGGTAGGTATCGACTTTATGTTATTCAAATAAATAAAAAAATAAGACACCCTCTTAACTCAGAATCCTTATTAACAAGGGTAGAAAGTCTCAGTAGCGGTAGGGTGGACATGTCGTGAATCTTCTAGTCGAACCCAAATGGAAGATTTAAGGACTGTCGTTGGACAGGCCGGCGAGGAGGTGATCCTAGTAATGTTTCAACCCTTACTCAAAATAAATAGGCGACTATTTCTTATGAAATTAAGTTTAACCAGCTTTCTAACAAAATAAATATTTGAAAGTACTAGAAAAAATATACCCATTAGTTGCTACTTAATAAATTAAAAAAATTATGTTGTTTTTGCAAAATTGCTATAATTTTTGACAAATTTTATTATACTATGTAGAACATAACCCTTTTTGAATTTTAACTAGTGTATGTCTGCAAAAATTAAGAGGTGGATAATATATCAATAATATCCAAAAACTTCCGATCTGAACAAGATGGAGCTTGTACAGACAGAGATCACGTCAGCTATATCCACCACATGGATATAGTTTAAATTTGAAACCTCGACCCTAAGTTGTATGTCAACTAGAGCTGATAGAAGACCTGTTGTTTTGTTAATATCTGAAATGTTAAAAAAATAATGTACCGCAGTTATCAAGTTTCTTTCAAAAGAATTAAAAAACGCGACAAAAATTTAGAGGCTGTCTACGAAGAAAATTCTTCATATGAGAAACAGGATAACAAGCATTTATAACAAGATGTATGGATGTAGATGAGGTGAGAGCTGTTAGCATGCGTTCAAAGTTTTGGAGATATGTCCTCTCTGTTTTCCCCAAAAGGGTATGGCGTGATGGTTTGTACGTATGTCAAGTAATAGTTCATCAAAATCTCCTTGCGGTAAGCCGTGTGACAATTGAGATTTGTTGAAACCATATTTAAACTTTGTCGCGTTTGCAAAATAGCGATTTGGAAATTTTCCGTCTTTTCCCTTCTCGAATATCGGATATTTTGATTTTTATCTTATGAAAAGTTTAGAATTGAAACAGCTGATAGATGTCAAGTTTACTTACCGTAAACTATGACGATCTCCATGGCCTAATTAGTAAAACGGCTTTCTGCCAACTTCCGCTTTATTTTAAGGGGGCTCATTCTGGTTTTCATTTATCATCAAGTCTCTCTAAAATCTTTCTGATTGGTTATAAAACATGGCAATAAATTCTCCAGGTTGTACTATATACAACGAAAGTGTAATACAGTACAATAACTGAATTAAGATACTTTTAACGGAATCAAAAACACTAAAAGTTTGCACGTTAATTTTTTACTTAGAATAGAACTACCAAAGAAAAAATCGGAGAAGTCTTGTGGCGTTGTCTACCCCGGATTATTTTCATTTGATAATACAGCCAAAACAATTAACCTAGGTTTCGTGCAAAACATCATTAGGTGGGGCAGGGCCTTTGTGTTTGCTGCGATTGGGCACGATTTTCTTTTTATACGCGATGCTTTTATTTTATTGTTTTCAGCTCAGATACCTACATGAATAATATATTTTATTGTTTTCAGCTCAGATACCTACATGAATAATATATTTACCGTTTTGTTTTTCAAAAAACATTTAAGGACGTTTATTGACGTCATCCTTAAATTATTCCTATTCTCTTTGTGTACATGGAACAGTATATGGAATACATTATACACGAAAAAATTGGCGAGCTTATTGCTATACAGCAACTTCTTCCAACTAATCAACTCATTCATTTTTAGAAAAAATATCAATTTAAATTCAAGTTAAAAAAATATTAAAAAATCTCGAAACAATACCGGTAGAAATCGATGAA
Source organism: Odontocerum albicorne (assembly GCA_949825065.1). NCBI lineage: Eukaryota > Metazoa > Arthropoda > Insecta > Trichoptera > Odontoceridae > Odontocerum > Odontocerum albicorne. The sequence goes on along the minus strand of OX463849.1, from coordinate 18,902,153 downwards.
AGTAGTTGATTCAAAGATAACGAAGGGAAACAAAATGAAATTAGGATGAAAGGATATTCTGAGTAATGTTATATTTTTTCGATTCTCTCGTTAACGTAAATAAAGATGGTCCATATCTCAGCTCTTGGAAGTTCATTCCACAGTCGCGCCTTTGAATCGCAAATGTAGATAGATATACGAAACATGGTGTAGTATGCTGGTACGCAAGAGTCTGTCATCGCCTGATCGAAGAGAATGTCAGTGTTCTGAAAAAAGTGGAATTTACCTACTACCTGAAATTGAGGTGGTGTTACCAACAAGTATTCGGTCGAATTGGATTGTCTATGTCACAATGAAAGTGAATTATTCGGTAAATGTTAACTATTACTATTATATGTACACTTTTAATTAAGTAATTAGTAAATGTGGAAGAAATCGTATGTTTGAAAATAATAAATTAAATACCCTCTCTAGTGTTTGATAACCTTTCATACTGATGGAATTATTGGTGCAGTGTATTTTTCTTTATTATTTAAATATATGCATTTCCCTTAAAACGAGATATGTTAAGGAACACTATTATCACCGTGCCCCTTCTGGGATAGACAGAGAGAACAAATCTCCACATCTTTCTATTCTGGTACACATATTTTGGTTCTGCCACGTCCATACACGCCTTCATGCATTCTTTCATATTATAAAGGCGTCTCACTCTTCCCTATTTCAGAATTTGGTTAATTTGGTTATTCCACGTTTTTCTAGGTCTTCCCAAACTTCTCTTACCTTCTATACTACTCATATAGATTATTTTAGTAAATTTTTCATAATTCGTTCTTTCAACGTATCCCAATCTTTTCACTTCTCTTTTCTTTATCTTCTTTTTATCCTTATTCTTTTCTAATGCCTTCATTTCTTTTTACATCATATAATATATTAATTCTGAATGTATTATTCTTTGGTAAAATAACTTCACGCCGGCTGACGCTTTATTTATTTTTAATTAATAATTTTCATAACCTTAACAGCGTTAATTTACCTCTTGTTTTTTATTCTTAGGTCTGGCCAGGGCGGCTTCGCCATCACCATGATTTTCGCGCCCTGCATCTACGCGGGGCGGCTGGGCCTTACTGCCTGGCGGAAGAAATCCACATTCCTTATAGCGGGACTGCTCCTCGTCTTGATCATCTTCGGCGTCCATTATAACATCGGATACGGCACCAACGCTTCAGACTTGCCCCAAAAAGAAACTCTGATATCTGATCAAGATGGTCAAGATAGTTATCATCAAGTCGCTATCATCAACGATGTGTCAAGAAGAAAAAAAATGGCCAATACTGACACAAATAACGTTCATTTTGTTCAAAATTCAGAATCGAGGATATTAGAACATAGAGAACATAAAACAGATTCTGCAGTACCTGTTTTGAGTGAAAAAGACATCCAAAATTTAGAACAACCATCCAGAGATGAAATAGCAAGACGAAGAGAAAGTGTCATTGGTGTTGTCATCGAAACAAACGGTCAAGCAAATTTTGATAATTACGGAAATCAGCAAAATATGATGGGAGTGCCTTTTGTTAATGTTGATTCAAAGAACCCTTACGTTCCAGAGAAGCGTATAGTTCATTTGGATTTAAAAGGAGCTCCTCCTAAAGTCAGTTATTTGAAGAGGCTGTTTCCTCTTTTGAAGACAATGGGTGCAACGGGGCTGCTGATGGAATACGAAGACATGTTTCCATTCTATGGTCCATTAGCAGATATTGCAGCTCATAATGCATACTCAAAAGAAAATGTTCAAGAGATATTGCAAGCTGCTAAAGATAATGACTTGGATGTGATACCTCTTATACAGACTTTTGGACACTTGGAGTTCGCTTTGAAACGAGACAGTTTTGCTAATCTCAGAGAAGTTCCAGAGTCCCCTCAAGCTCTGTGCCCCAGTTTAAATCAAAGTCTTGACTTCATCGACACAATGATAAGTCAGGTAAGTGAGTTCCATATATTTTTTTACTTATAATATGTTGTCCGTAAAATAGTTTCATAATTCTCGGATAAGTGTCGTTAGGACAAAGTTATCATTGGTAACTTCATTCCAAACGTGCTGAATGTATATTATTATGAAAAGCTATCTTTTAGCACATTTTTTCGTCATATATCCAATTCGCTTAACGTCATTTTGAACATTGAATAAAATAACACATCGATCAATATGTCGAGGGACTAACTACTAAAACAACATTTGTTTGCCAAAATTCTTCTTTATTCATCAACATAGTCTCCTTCAAAAGCAATACATTCATTCCAACGCTTTCCTAACTTTTCTATGCCATCCGTGTAGAACGGTTTATCTTTGATTTCAAAATAGGCGTTAGTTTCGACAATCACTTCTTCATTGGAGCCAAATCTCTTTCCCTGGAGCATCTTTTTGAGGTCTGCGAACAGCCAATAGTCGCTGGGGACCAAATCTGGAGAATACGGTGGGTGCGGAAGCGATTCGAAGTTCAACTCATGCAATTTGACTATCGACTTGTGACACGGTGCATTGTCCTGATGAAAGAGAACTTTTTTCTTCTTCATATGGGGCCGTTTTTTTTGCAATTTCTGCCTTCAAACGCTCCAATAACGCTTTGTAAAATTCGCTATTGATGGTTTTTCTCTTTTCAAGGTGATTGATGAATATTATACCATGCGTATCCCAAAATACGGAGGCCATAACCTTCCCGGCCGACTATTGAATTTTTGGTCGCTTCGGACGACTTTCATCGGCTGTTCTCCACTCAGCTGACTGCCGATTTGATTCCGGAGTAAAGTGGTGGATCCAAATTTCCTCCATTGTCACATACCGACGCAAAAACTCCTGTTTATTTCGCGTAAACAGTGCCAAACAGCGCACAACTTTACTTTGCGATCTTACGCAACTTTACTTTGCGATTTTCCATCACGATTTTTAGTTTTTTTTATGTTTTCTGGTGTAACAGCCTCATTTGGACGACCAGAGCGTTCAGCATCATTTGTGTCTACAACCGCGTTTGAAATCAGCATACCACCGACAAATGGTTGTTTTCGACGGAGCAGAGCCCGGATAACAATTATCAAGCCATCGCTGAGTTCGAATGGTATTTTTTCCCATTAAAAAGCAATGTTTTATCAACACACGAAATTGTTTATTTTTCATTGTTTTGAAAATAGCAAAAGTAGCGTCACTAAAACCACTGTAACTCAATGAGAATGGTATAGATTTGTTATTATAGGCGCCATCTGTTGGTTAGTCCCGGGAATTGTTGATTGATGTATAGTTTTTTTTGGTTTTTGATTATTTTTTACAACCGCAAAGAAATAATTACATTAGACAAAAAATATGTGTATTGTATATGGCGACGATGCAGGAAACGATTGTGTGTATCAAGTGTGGTTTAAAAATCCGTAATGCTGATATGACACTTGAAGATGGTATCCGGTCAGAAAGACCGATTACCACTGATGACGACCAAACTAAGGCTTTGATCGACATTAACGCTCTACGAATTTCAATAATGAAGTATCACGACACGAGAAATTGTTTATACTGAAAATATCTAAAACCACTGTCCACGAGTATTTGGTTCAATTTTACATTTGACTTAGATCTAAAAATACGATTTTACTTTCCGGTCAATCCAATAACTTATCCTAACGAAGTGGTAAATCTTCATCGACGGTCGTGATCTATGGGATGTTGGTCGTATAGGTTGCGACGACACGTCTCCACTCCAGTTGGTAACTTGCTGTTTTGCATGACAGTGTACATGCTTCCCCCAGTCAATTCCTTTAGGTTGGCGCTCTGTATTTTCCTCTTGTTCCTGGCACATTTCCTATAAACATCAGTTTCTCCAGGTTATCTGGCCCATATCTGGAAATGTGCCAAAAGAACCGCAGAATACGCTTGAAGCATATTGAGGACAGTCGTACCGTCACATATGTTATGACTCCTGAAATTTAACAGGCTCGATAAATTATTTTTTTCCTTTTCTATTCCTAAACTATTTTTCATGGCTTTTTAGATCCATTGATTTTAGTTTTCCATCATTTTAATATACTTTATGGTGTGAAGTACTCGTAGATAATATTACGTGTCCAGAGTGTCGATAGTTATTATTTTCATTCAAAATTGTTTTATTATGAAATTTCAAAATGCTTAGTAAATATGGCTTTTCATTTGCGTGTTTCCTTTTTTCACAATGTCGACATTTTGTAAATAACTTTTATTCTATTACATAACAGCGTATTTATGCGAAAATTGTTGTGTGTAGGGGAATCGTGGATGTCGAAAGGTGCATGGCCGCGCGGTAACGCGCTGGACTTCTGTGCGGAAGGTCGTCGGTTCGAACCCCGCGCTGTGCTACTCCCCTCGAACGACACAGGCACTTTTTTCCGCCTAGTGTTTAAGGGTATTAAGGATACTGACTTCGGTCATATCTATTCTTAAAAAAACGATGAAAATACGTGCGTTGAGAAGAATATATGGTGTGTCTATGTTTAACAATTTATTTGGTCAATTAATACTTCATTTTACAGTGTATAATAAGGTGGACTTATTGGCAAGTGACAATATCTTCCAACCGATTAATCATTCAATTGTTTTGAGACAATGTAGAAGATTTATTTTTTATGCGGGGAAAAACATGCAATATTTATGAGTTGGTTCAAATCCTCAGCGCCCTTGTGGAGAGTTTCTTCTTTAAACGGCGATATATAAGTTGTTATTTATTTCTTATTAATATCATAATTATGAAAACAAACAAAAAACATAACTCAATTATATAAGCTTGTAGTGCGTTCCAGAGTCTAACAGCATGAACATAACAATATGACGTGAAAATGAAGATCGGTGAACTGGAAAAACCAAAAGGCAATCTCTGCTGGAGCATAGCGGCAGATCGTGACCGGAGAGTCACAAAATATTTTCAATAAGATATGGAAAGGGGAGGGGGCAATTAAGGCTTTAATTATGTATATATTGTAGAAGTTTCAATACGCGTGTATTTGACGGTTTCTACACGTTTCGACAGTACATCTGTGGTGATTAAGAATGATCGTGAACTGAAAACGTATATGTAGAGTAGGCTGATAAATAACACGCTGTGGTGGTTTGGACGTGTTCAACAATTGAGTGTCAAAACACCAACTTAACAATTCTAAGTTTTGAGCGTGACTACAGTTAGATCAAGTGAATGATATTTTAGAAAGAAGTTAAGGTTATTAGTTATAGAAACCAAAGGAATCGCATGAGAAAACCTATGGATTTAGAGGACGTGAAGGAAGTGTGTATTGAGAAGTAAGTTTGTCGCCCTTCTCTGCTTGCGCTATAGTAATAATAGCAATAATAATAAAAGGACAATTTATATAGCGCCGTTTAAAGATCAAACTTTCCTCAAAAGCCTTCCAACTTGGGACTCGAAACCACTTTTATTGACAGATAAAAAAAACACAATAAATAAAATAAGTTGAGTTTGCTGATGGGAAGGTAGTGGCTGCAGTTATTAGATTAGATATTTGTAAGAAAACATATTTGGTAAGAAAACCGCAGAAAATTTTCAAAGGAAAGATGAACTGCAAAGCAATCTTTGTAGATTTCCGATATGTGATAGTAACACATTCGGCTTTAGATGAAGTGTAACATACATACAGTGTAATGTTAATATATAATCACACATTTCGATAAGACCTCCCAAAGAGGGTTGTCTTTAAGTGCTTCCTAAATCACTTGAAGACAACCCTCCACCGCCACCAATATATCTATCACTAGGAGGCAGACCATTCCACGCCATATAAATGCTTCTGTACCATTAACGGGTATAAGTTTTACGTTTCCTGATTACTTTTTCAATTCACAGTGTGTGTATACTCATATGTACAAAAGAAAACCGCCACCCGACTTTTGTCACCTCGGTTCATTATAAGAATGTGCTGGTTTTGTGAATCCTTTAATTTCTTTCACACACTCCGGTTGTAACCTCTAATTCGTTCACTCCGTGAAGCTCGCATTAGGCCTAACCGTTGCTGGTCATTAGCGACTCGTTTTAAATTATTCAGCCTCTGGGATAAACTTGGTTGCAGTAGGTGGTCCCAATGGATATCAACATTTGTTTCATTTGGAATACGTATAATACATACCATCATGCCGTTTTCCTGTCGGGCTAGGCAAAGAGGACAGAGTGCCAAGCTTCATACGCGACACACATCTTTCGCCTCTTCTACATCCCTTTAAGAGCGATCACCTTAAGAGCGCTTCCTAACTAGCTTAATCTATTAACATACAGAACAGAAGACAAGGGACTTTTCAAGTCTACCAAAAACTTCGTCAGTTAAAAGATTTACGTCAAGGAGGACGGAAGACTGCTTCATATAAGAAATCCTGCTACCCGAAATGTTCTGTCGAAATATTTGAGTATATTAACTTTACTAGGAATCAGAAAAGTCAACGTTTTGTTTTTAACCTGAAAAGGATTCAGAGAGATCTCTTTCCGTCTAAAACAATCCTGGAAATATCGAGGAACCTGATTGTTGGTCACCTTGAACACCATAATTCCAACCTCACGTTGAACCCTTTCCTTGATCTTCAACCATCCAAGTCTTTTGAGAAGTGGACTTATGTGAGACTTCCTCGTACCACTGAAAATGAGGCGCGCAGTACATGATATTGATTCGTAATCAGAATAAAAATACATGTAGTTTTTTTTAAATATATATACGAGTATATCCGAAATCTTGCATAAATATGTGCTTCGTATGTGAAAAGGTCCCATATATCTTCCAACTATTGTAAAAAAACGTTTATTCAGATATTCGCTCGAACATAGTCTTATCTGATTAAAACTTCAATCTTCAGGACAGCTTTGGAAATTGGGAAATTGTCAAATGCCATAAATCTCATATGTTACACTAAGACGCAAAACTAGAAAGAACCTTTTTCATCTACATTTGATGTGCATAATTAAATCTTTTCATTTCCGAAAGAAGAATTGTGGTTTGTCTTATATTTATATTCAAAATAATAAATCAAATAACACTCCCAAAATTTTTAAATGCATTCTTTTGCCTGTTTCTATATTCCGGGTCTTCAAGATAATGTTTTATCACTCTAAGTCACGAACATTACGAAAAGCGAATGTAATTATCTGTGGGCTGCGTAATGACATCGTGCTTTGTGTACGAGTATATTCAATGTCTCTTTTAATAAATATTCAAATAAATTTTTACCATGTTCTTGACTATGTTGATGTTGGCTGAGTTTATATATATTTGTTTTCATTCATCATTACTGGGAATTCTAGAAGTGTTTCGTGAATGACTCTCAGCTGTTTTATTATAAAAAAATCCAATCGTTTTAATAGCACTGCCTAGAAACAAATGTCTCTTCAATAGTGCTTAAATAATTTACGCAACGTCGGTTGCAGCTAATAAAAGTGCATTAAATGCTTCTTGGTATTATTCCCACTTTTTATCAAAAAGTCTGGGTTAGAGTAATTATTTTACCTATAGAATTTCTTCTCGCTCGGATGCTGCATTAATAGTCTCTTAGTACTTGCAAATGTAATGATTCTCCTTAAAATAATAAAGAAAACCACTTTGTAACAATTCTACTAAAAGCTATTCCTCTATTATTAGTGAACTCTGTTTTGTTTCCCTTATTGTGTAGATGATATATAACCGCAATTTGCCATCCAGTGGGGGATTTTTTTTCTTCTTTTCAAATTAGAAATGTTCTTTTTTCATGTACATTATTTGTAATATACTATTTTAAACAACTCTGTTAAAAAAAAATAATCGTAAAACGTCCTACTTCGCCTTTAAACAAATAGTCCATTTTGAAAATGTCTCGAGTACTCGTATAAGGGTAAAATATGGATAATTTAAAATATTTGCAATTGATAACATTCATGTCAACACAACCCTTACCATGACCAAAATACGAATATATTTTTTTACTAATTATTATAATACTCCTGAATATTTCACGTTTGTTGCTAATGATACCATGCATAATTTTTATGTTGCAATTTATTTTAATCGTTCATAATCCGCTTTTTATGAATATTTATTCCAGTCGAGTTAGGACCACCGCTAGAAGTAGTCCCGTTTGAGTGCGGGGGGACCATATGCCGCCCCTAATCAGTAAAATGTACTTAGTGTAACATTTTTTGCACATATTCTTGAAATTTTATTAAAATTAAAAGTTTCTGAATATTCAAAATCAAAAAGAAGTTGCTTTTTAAAACAATTCCACCCAAATTGGATTTCAGTTTTGAAAATATAAAATAATCACTACGAGCCATTCAAGTCAGGACCATAGTGTGGGTGATTCAATTCTTTGAAATTACAGCGTTCAATGGCATGATATCTGTCCATATACGCTCAATAGGCCGGAAACTTTTGGATATTAGTGTTATATTTCATTATAACGAAAAAAAGGATATCTGGCATGCTGCTGATTCCTAGAGATATTTTTCACGCTTGGTTGCGAATGTTTTACTTGCAGACTTTCTTTTTATATTAAAAATATACGTGCGCATATTTATATCTAAAGTATATACACTGGAACCGAACAGTGTTAAAATCAGGCAAGATGACAGTACATATCTTAACCTTGGAGTTTATGTTGACCAGTTCCTTCGTTGGGAGGTCCATATTAACACTTTGAGCGCAAAAATCAGAAAACTAGGATACATATTCCGTATGATTCGAAATGTGCTCAGTGAAAATATTCTTAAAAGTATATACTTCGCCTTATGTCAGTCAGCACTTTCTTACGGTATATCAGTTTGGGGGGGATGCACCTTAACCCAGAAACACATATTACAGGTTTCCCAAAAATTGATTGTGAAAATAATCAATAAACTTCCTGCTCGGTATCCCACGGCGGAGCTTTTCAGAGAGTATCAGGTCCTGAACATAGCCAATTTACATCTCAAATCCATTCTCTGGCACTACCATCGAGAGGAGGGGAAGATGCAAACTCAGCAGACACACATGACACGCATGGCAACTAATGAAATGTTCACCATCCCTAGAGTTAAAACCTCTTTTGCCCAAAGGCAATATGCTTATTTGGCTCCCATTACATACAATGGCGTGCCGACTTCAATAAAAGTAAAGGTAGGAAAACCATTTAGACAGTCGATCGGAGCGTGGTTGTTATTGCGACAGGATTTTGAGTACTTGGGCTTTCAGGATGAATGACGAGTGGAAAGGATTTATGTGAGCTCGTGAGTGTGGGTCTCTTATTATTGTTTTAATTTTGGTTGTTATTGTATTTGTGTTTCTGTGTGTTTTTCTTTTTTTTGTTTTGAATTTGTTTTGATTTTTATTCTTATGATTGTGTGCAGTATATTGTGGGATGAATATTTTTGGTCTTTCTGGAGCGATAATGTGTGAGGAGTTGAGTTTCGCAGGGTGTTTCCAGTTGTAGTTGAGTGTCACTGTTTGTCAGGTTGATGAGAGCGTGCAACGGGGCTTTTTGTGTTATCAAAGATCGGAAAGAAGTATCGATTTATTTTTTCATGCTAAATATCCTCAGTGAGATACAGGCAAAAGCCTAGTTTACTGGGGATACGACAAATGAAAGGCAACAAACCCAGATCCATTAAAATTATATGTCCAAATCAAATTACCTGTTGTTTTTTCTCAAATTGTGTATATTTCTTGTCATGTGTAAAAAATAAATAAATAAATAAATAAAATATCAGTATTTTAGTACCAACTTATAGTGATATATGGTAGGTAAACATGGGCGTGGAACAACACTGAAAAGAGCTTGCTCTAGAAATGCGTGTACTTAGAAAAATGCATGGGGGGACTATTTATGATAGAATATGGAATGAAGTGATAAGTCTCAACTGAAGGTTTTGGTTTTGAGCAAGATGAATACCACTTTGAGATGGTTTGGGCACGTGGAACGAATGAATAAAGATAGACTTAAAAAACAAATATACAGTGCAAATGTGAACAGAAGGCGGAGTAGATGAAGATCACGAGAAAAGTATGTTTGGATCAAATGAATGATATTTTAAAATAAGATAAAGTAAAAAAATCAGAGGAATCGTGTGAGAAGGTGTATAGATGTAAAAGAGGCGAAATATTTATGTCGCGATAGGAAAGTCTGGCACTCTCTTCTTTCTGTTTACCCCTATAAGTAGACGGCGTGATGGTATGTGTATTTATGTACGTACAAAAATCATTCAAACCTTAGACATTATTTGATCGATTTATAATTCATTATTGAAATTCTGGTTCTAATTTCCCCCTACATGCTTTGTTCCAACCTGAATTTCCCTTACATGCTTTGTTCCACCTGAATTTCCCCTACATGCTTTGTTCCACCTAAATTTCCCCTACATGCTTTGTTCCACCTGAATTTATTTCATGGCGCTCAAAAATTGTATTATGTAATTTTTAAAACAATGTGTTCTTGGAGTGATATTTTATAACGAAACAGCGTTATTCAAATATACTTATTTGATTTATTCGTGATGTAAATATTTTTTTTGTCTTGAATACAAATTACAATTATGGAATAAAACGTTTCACATTTTTTTGGAGGGTTGTTTCCGATCCCAGTTTTTGGCGACCAACACAATGTAAGGTCGTGACAATTTCTATGCATATATTACCCGCATGTTCTACTAAGTGACATGCAATTTGGATATAAAATTATTGTAATGAGTGTTCATATTTACGAATTATAATTCTATAATTACAAAAAAGAACACGTTAAAAATATTTATTCGGAAATTAGTTTTTTTATTTTCATTTTAGTGTGTAATAGTGTGTTGATATTCTAAATTTTTTTGTAATATTTTTGTATTTGAGTATCGATGGCAACTCATTAATTTCCATGTCCGGACCATTAATTATCAATTGTGCCACATGTTTCCTGTAGGAGGCAACAGAGATCGCCCTATCATTCACATCAATCATGTCCTGCCCAGAGTATGTAGTCCCGATGTTCGGACAAACTATCATGTTTGTGAGTCCTGTATATCCCCATAATCACATGCCAACTTATGATTTATGACAAACCTATTGAACAAGTGATGATATGTGTATATCAGTTTGCTCAACTACAATGATCTCTACATAGAAATAAGAGGCCAAGTGAATAAGGACATTGCAGTCTCTGAATACCTTAAGATGTAGTCTAGACTGACAGATCCGAGTATATGAGATTAGACAGTAAGGTTCATGTTTACAAATCACGTGTGAGACTATGATTTATAGAATAGAGTCTCGAACAGATGGCACAAAAACATAGAGTATGCTCAAAACTAATGAAATTAAAACCTTCAGAGCTATTGTAGGCAAATACTTGAGTAAGAACCTCCCGTATCTGAGAAATTTGTGACGTACTCGTAGAAGATAGTGTAAGATAGGATAGAAATCGCTGAAGACTGGCATGGTCATCTGGAAAGGATGAATAACACAAGAGTTCCACGCCGATGTATGAAATACTTGCTGGTAGTCAGACCTAGGAAGACCTGCTGTTTCGAAAGAATTAAAAATATTTCCTAAACTCAAAAAAATGTGAGAATTAAAATTCACTTTTGAATATTTTATTTTTTAATAAAATAGTCGAGACTGAATGGGTTACGTGAACACACACCGCATTGCAGTAGTAAGGTTGAAAAACAATTGATGCATTCACCAAATTTTTGGCTTTCTCACATAGTTTTATAAAATAACCCCTTGAAGGCTCCCAGAATTTAAGCGTGTCGAGTCCTGAAAAGCTAGAATTAAAAGCTCGAAGACATTTATACAGCAGTCGGAGTGTGTTTCGATGGGGTACCACCTAAATGTATCTTAATCGCCTATTCATTCACGTGAGAAGATGGGCAAGAGCAAAAAATAATCCTGGCCCAGAGTACCCACTACTATGCATGTGTGGCATCATTAATCAATGTCGCACCTGTAAAATACCCATAAAACACCATGTACATATTCTTCTTCTGCGCCGAGCTGTGCCTTCTTCTCTGTCGTTTTGCGCGGCAGACGGTATGTTGCTGTTCCTGGGAGTCGGGAGACTGTGGGGCAGACAGATTGGGAGGACGCTGGAACCTGACGATGCCGCCAGGGCCGCTGACAAGTCAATTCACCCCTTTGGATATGTTTGCCTAACATCTCTGGCTAAATTCAACGATGTATCGGGCTTGGGGGGGGGGGGGGGGGCTATATGATACACAACTAAAGTGAAGACTGTTTGCTCACTGTACTCCCTGAGCTGCTCGGAAGATGACCTACAGTAGAGAAACTCCAACACCATCTTAGTATATAGCTCTGGTGTTGTCGGCACGATTGGAATATAGAATTAGATGTACAATAGTTTATTGGAATGTCTATTTCATATTTGTTATTATTAATTCGTATGAAACCCTTCAACATACCCAAATTGAGGATGTGGACATACTGAAGTGAATTGCCGGGAGACATTATTGTATTCGCCCTAGTAATCAAACCTTGGGGTTAAGAACGCCTGGAGTAGGCAGGAAACTCATTGTTCGTAATCAATCGCACGCATCTTAAACATTATCGCACGTATACTTGTATGTCGAGCACGTATTGTTGCCAGACTGGAACCCTTTATTTTATTATATTTTTTTCGGATACCATCAGGAATCGAACTCTGGAGTAGAAATCAATCGTCCCATCAATTAAACCACGGAAGTCGTTAAATATGTGGAATGTTTCTCGGTTTTGCGTGACATTCTACAATAGCCAACCCATCCAACCAATTAACATGCAACAATTTTACTACTTAATTTTACACGAGAGCCTTGATTTGTGAAACTGTGTTTGTTTTTTGTTTTCGAATTCAGATGTAAATAATTTTGCAACCAATGAATACTTCAAAGGGTTTTACGAGCACGTATTTAAATGCTTGCGATAGCGACGGACCCTCCCCTATTTCGCAAAATGTTTATCGCGGAAGAGTAGTCCGCCCTCTTGCCATGGAAAAATGTAACGACAATCATTGTGTAAATTGTACAATAGAGCAAAGCTTCTTCAAGTATTTTTTCGTTTTCTGTATTTTAAATAGATATGTTTATTTGTATTCATTTATTAAAAAAGTAAACGACACTTAATAGTCCTTTATATGTCACAGTAACAATTATGAAACAAAATGTAACGTATCAACATATTTTTAAAAACTTACAATTTAGGGTATACGTGTCTTTCAAAATGATCATCTTAACAAATGTCTCGGTCCTGAACGCTTCAACTGTAAATCCGTAGATGTGAAATTGAGGTGGACCGGACATGTGATATGCATGGACGATCACAGGCTCCCAAAATGCGTCTTATAGGGATAGTAATAGGTAAACGAAAGATTGGTGGGCAGTGGGACGCCTAACGACTGGGAGCATGTGGCACATGATCGTGGAAAGTGCCGAGTTATATGTTCTCGGCGCCTCGTTAGCTAAACGGGAGATAAATATACAGCGTTCTGCGAATAATATGTGTCAGAGGTAACAGGTGAATCTGCACGATCCTCATGTCTGCGGGAGGTAGTGCGTGTTTAGTATCGAGCTGTTCTCTCACAGAAGATCACATGATCGGCGTGAAGGAACAGCTTGAGATTGACATTGGAATGGTGAGCGGATCCTCGACTATGAAACCCAGCAACGACGACGTCTTTCAAATCGTGGTGTATGAAAATACCAATGTTTAATATGATACAAATAAAAAAAAATCAAATACAATCAATTTAATAAATTAATAATACAAGACTTGAGTAGGAAAAAATTAAATCTATCTCAAGGATAGCGAGAATTCAAAATTATATTCCTTTATTATTTATTTATACATGACAAGAAATTTTATAACTTAAAGTGGTCACAAAATTTACGAGTATATAGATCTGGGTTTGTTGCCTTTTATTTGTTGTGTCACCAGTAGACTGGACTTTTGCCTGTATCTTACTGACAACATCTGTAATATACAGGCAAAAGCCTAGTTTACTGGAGACACGACAAATTCAAATGGCATGTTTAAAATAATACTTGAGATAATAATGAATATCCTGCCTCCCTGTCAAAACCTAAGATTGAGGAAATTGTTGAGAAAGACCCTCCTGAACTTAATATTACATACATACGAGTACATACCATAACGAAAATTTCCCTGTTGGAGCAGACAGATACAATAGCGCCAGACTTTTCCAGCTCGGCACACGTTCTTCGCCTCTTCTACATTCATACATCTTCTCATACAACTCCTACGATTCCTCTGACTTTCTACGTTTGGATCTTTCAAAATATCATTCACTTAATTGACGACCTCCGTAGCTAAGTGGTAAGATTCTTAACTTTCACCCTCGGATTATGTTTTCGTTTCGTGATGGTGCCCAAAAAAATGGGTGCCAGCCTGATAAAAAAGTTCGTCCAGTAACAATATTCGCACGTGCCGAGCGGTAGTGTTGCCAACATGACCAATGACGAACCGCGAGTTCCGTGCCTACTCCAGAAGGTCTAAACCTGAAGGCTTGCTTTCAGGGGCCGAAGACAATATTGTTTTCCGACCACACCTTTTAATAGGTCCGAAACACTAATTCGGATATATTAAAGGGATATACTATACGAAAATATTCGAAGATATTAATTAGGGTATACTATACGAAAAAAAATCACTTAATTCAAACTTACTTTCTTTGGGCTTCATAAAATAAATATATAAAGCTTATAATACAAATATACATGTTTTAAATTAATTTAGAGTCAAGAAGAAGTAGACCGATGACAAAATGGAAGGAGATAATTGAAGAATTTGAATTAACGGAGATTCAAAAAGTATTAGAAACAGAAAAACATAATTGGAGATAAGAGTAAATATGAAAGATGCAAAACAGTGTTCGTGGACATTTGTCGTATCTGCCTACCACAAAAAAAGACATGCTGTACGCAAGTTTTTATAATTATTAAAAATCCTCCAAAAATTGGAATTTCATCAAGTAAACCACTGAGTAGCCATACAGTAGTTTTCTATAGTCTGTTGTAGAGTTATATAATTATTTTATTATATGCTGTACAATCTTGTGAGCTATTTTGCCATTTTTTCAGCCTACAAAAAAATATGTTAGATCACATTTTTAAAATGTTGGTACCATCAAGAGTCGAACCCTAAACTCTCGGATGAAAGACTAGCGTTCTACCAGAAGGCCACAGAGTTCACATGTTCATAAGTGATAGTTAATGTTGAAATTTTCAAACAGAACTAAACTTGAATAAAAATATAATTTAGTTCGGATACACTGAATAAAAAGTCGCAGGAAATCGCTATTAGGGGATGGGGTGTGGAGTCGAGACTTACCAAAGAATTTACGCCCATGACATCCTGTTTCCTTTCGCTAGTTTCCCAACTTTGATCGAATACAAAGTCAAATAAAGATTGTCATGTGGATTCGAGGACACTCTATGCAAATAACCTTTGAAAATATGTTGCTGTCCGCGTGGATAGTTTCAATTAGAAAAGGTCTTTGGTTATATTTGAGTAGGATAATGGATTTGAACTCTTTTAAAGTTTTTTTTTTTTTGAGAGTGAAATATTTTTATATCTGATAAATTTCGAATTGGACTGTTGAGATCTACTCTCATTAAAAATAATAAGCATACCTAAATAGGCAGTCTTCGATTTTCGTTCAAAGCTAGTTTCTGAAAGCACGAGAGAAAGTACGATAGTAGAGCAATATAAAAAAAACATTGAAATATGTATTTTGAAATACTCGTATTTATTTAAGAATGGAAACTTAGGTATTAGATTGGTGCATAATAAACGATGGTTTTACCTGTACCCTTCGAATCTGTCAAATTTGTCATTTTGTTTCAATTTATTTTACGAATATATATTCCTAACTATTTAGATAGTAAAATCGTGTGTCGATAACAAGTCCAGCCGAGACTGCATATTTGCTTCGGAGAGCTCGTGAGGAACTTATCCAGCCATTTTCCATGGCGTCTGATGATCGTGAAATGGTTGTCATTGAATTATTCACCCAGTATCCTTTTTCGAAGTGATAAATGATGATAGGACGAATATGAAGATGGTTATCGACACGCATTTTTACTATCTAAATACGAGTAGTAATAAATATATTAGTAAAAAAAAAACAAACAAAATTACAAATTTGACAGATTCGAAGGGCACCGGTAAAACGATCGTTAATTATGCACCAATCTAATATAGCATCGATGCAAAATATAAACACAAAACTAGTTACAGAGACTTTTTATTATTGAGGTAAGGAGGCGTATTAGTAAATCAGCTGTTTTCTTTATAGTTAACTAAGAAATAGTTGAAAAATACCCTTCTTTTGTGTTCTTGATATATAGTTATATAGCATTCCATTTCTCGACGAATTGCTCTACGTAATAGTACTAGTGATACACGCTCTTCATTATGGTCATATTCTTCCACAATATTCGAAAATTGTCAATATGCTCGAAGGCTTCATTCATAGTCTTGACTCTCTAAATCTTGACAATGGTTTATTCATTATCAGCTTCTATTTCAGTTTATATCCTATTTACTTCTTATAGGTCAATTAGATCTTCGTTTGACAAAGGTTCTGAGTGAGATTCAATTAACTCATTCACACCTTCGTCGTTGACATCCATGACTTATTCATTAATTAGATTAATATTTGAATTGTGATAAGTGAGAAATAGATAGTCAAATCTACTAAATTCAATTAGTTTCCAATAAATTCACAAGTACTTAATATGTACGAAAGTTGAAAACTGATGATGATGGTATTTGAAGAAATAAACATTCAAAAGTATTCCACTTATACAAAAAATAATGCAAACTCCAGAAAACAACGCATTGAAAGTGCAAAGTAAATATTTTCCTGCTCCTATTTAAAATTACTTGTAGGATTTTTATAAGTAATGCAATTTACTGTGTGAAAACTGTTACATTTCAGCAAGCACACTTTCTTGGCAGATCAACCCCAAAGTTTGGATAGCAAGAAGGTCAAACTTCCAAGATGATTGGCAGTTTTATTCTACTGTAATCTTTCAGTAAGCAGAATTTTTCACAAAAGAAATATACAATGCAAATGTGAGTGGAAGGCGTGGTAGAGGAAGACCAAAGAAATTATAGTTGGTCAAGTGTGTGATATTTTGAAAGAAAGAAATGCAAAACACAAAGAAATCGTAGGAGCTGTATGAGAAGGTATATGGATATAGAGTCGTTATATGTGTGTCGCCATAGGGAGGACTGGCGCTTTTTTCTTTCTACCTACGCTGATAGGGTGACTGCGTGATGGTATGTATATATGTAAGCAGGGTTTTTATACGGTACTTTTTTTTAACCTGGCAAGCTTATTGGCATGTGGCAATCTCTTCCAACCAAGCAGAAAGATGTTTTAATGGGCCTTAAGTGAAAACCAGACTGGAATCCCTTTTTTTTTTAATTTGGATTCCAGCGTGGATCGAACCCGCTGGAACTTTATAGCGCTGTAAAAATTTATATTATATACAACAACTACGCAATATCAACAGTAGCAAAAATGACAACACATAATAATGCGTTGGTGCCCACCTTGGTGTATGGAAGTGAAACTTAGACTTGGTAGAAGGATTAAAAGAAAATTAATGCTGTAGAGATGCTTGCACTAAGGAAGATTTGTGAAGTGTCAGTGTTTAAAATAAGGCGAAATGAATGCATGGATAAAATGAATGTTTTAAGTAAGATGAAGAAAGGAGGTTTAGGATGGTTTGAACATGCGGAGAGAATGAATGATGAAAGAATGACAAAGCGAGTATACAAGTCAGAAGTGCAAGGTGTGCGTAGAAGAGGTTGACCAATAAAACGTGGCTGGACCAAATGGACCAGATTCAGAAAGAAAGTAAAATGAGAAGTAAGAACAATAAAATATTGTGCTTGACGAGATATATGAATGTGGAGGAAGCGAAAGTTGTGTGCCTGGATAGATAAGTTTGGAGATTTGTTCTATTTTCCTACCCTGCAAGGGACACGGCGTGATGTAAGAATTTATGATAAGCAGTAATATGATATAATAGTTAAAACATTCAAATAGTGAATCCACCAGAAATCTAACCTGTGGTGCCCGCTTGCTTAGCTTAAATGCTTACCGCAAACATATAACATAATATATTACTATATGTCAAAGGTATCTTTATATCGATCACACACGAGGCCATTTATGTGGCGCCTCACCTGCAGCGTAACACACTCTTTTATCATAATTTAAATGTCAGTGTGTACATGGGGTGGCGCCACTCGCATATGGGGTAGCGTACAACTCGTGTGAATGTCGAAATTGAAATATCATGTTATACGAAGTCGTAGCGTCTCACAAGCGCCCTTGTGTGTCATCGGTCTTATTCCTCTGAAACGAAGCGGAGAAAATTCTGGTTGTATCGAAACATGTATCATACGACTATATTTTGAGATAAAACGATGCATTTATATTTGATGAATGGGAAAGAAATTTGATAAGAATGAAATATGATAAAGATATTTTAGCTAAGGTTTTATGGCACTCCATATTATTGTATAGTAATAATATATTAATTGGTATTCCACTTATTACATTAATCCCCACAACACGTGTTTCTACCTCATATTTCGATATTCTTCGTGCGAAATAATCTCGGTTTGTTACAAGAGCAATACTTCATTCCGTGTCAAGTCATGTTATATCAGAAGTGTATGTGATCTATTGACCTAAAGGAAATATCTAATTATGGGTTATTATTTTTTTGCGTTATTTTATTTACTATTTTCCTTATGACTTTATATCAATCTAGAGATTACGACTTGCAATTGAAAGTTTTTGATTCGTGATAAGAGATCGAATAAATACACCTGGTGGGCTTTTTGCCATATCTCTTCCAATCAATCAGAAACGTGTTAAATAAGCCTTAAGTGAATACCATACTGCAACTTTTTTAAAAATAATCTGGATATCAACGGGATACTTGCAACCTTATCAACTAAGGGACGGAAGTCGTTTCAATTTTTCAATTCATAGAAATATATCTTGCAAGCAATCAACAATTGAGCAAAGGCTTGCAAACAATCAACAACTGAGCAAAAGTCAGTTGCAAGCTATCAACAACAGAGCAAAGGCTTACGAACAATAGACAACTGAGCAAGGCTTGTAAATAATCAACAACTAAGTATAACTTAGTTGCAAGCAATTAACAATTGAGCAAAGACTTGCAATCAATCAACAACTGAGCAAAAGTTAACTGCAATCAACAATTATGCAGAGAAGGCTAGTTGCAAGAAATCAACAACTAATCAAAGGATTGCAAACAATCAACAATTTGTTATGCATATGTTATGGCATCCCATCAAAATGTCCGAATTAGTGTTTGGACATATTGAAGAGCGTGGCTAGGAGACAATATTATCTTAGACCCCAGTAATCGAGCCTCTGGGGTTTTTAGAACCTCTGGAATAGGCACGGAACTCGTGGTACGTCATTAAACGTGTTGGCAACATTATCACTCGGCGTGTGCCAATATTGTTAGCAAACGAACTCTTTTACTAGACTGGCACCCTTTTTTTGGGTACAGTCAAGTCAAGAATATTACCACTAGGTTACAGAGGTCGTTTAACCAATAACTCAGCAAAAATTTGCAAACAATCAACAACTGAAAAAAGAAACAATCGAAATAACTTATATATGTTGGAAACAGTTGTCAAAACACAGCAATAAAATGTCTCCTTTCATAACAATAACTTTATATCCCTCATTGAAGACTTGAATTTTACACGAGTCGTGGATTATTTCCACTTAAGGCGTTGCTCTTGAAGCAGCCTCGGCGTTATTACGAGGGTTTGTAACTCTTCATCCCGCCTAAGTAGTCCGTGTTGAATTGGATCATCGAACCCGTCTCTCGTTTGATGTCCCCCCTTAACACTTGAAAAACCGCGGGGTTTTATAATAATTTCCATGCCAACGATGATGAATTGGTGTTTTTTTAATCCACGCCATTTTGAGATCACGTATCTATATTACATTACTCTTGGGTCTCAATATTAAAATATCTCGATAATGCTACTCTTGTTTTTAAACATCTCTAATATTGTATAGAATTTATAGTTAAATCATCAACATTGTAGAGGTTTAAGGACATAGTAATTTGTTTAGTCAAACACTGTTTATTCCACTTTATACAACCGTATAACCCTACCGATTTCTAGGTTTTCACCTCATCATCAAGGAAGCACAAACAAGGCTGAATTATGTTCGAACTGGTACCGACGTACACACTTCTAACGGTAAAAAAATCGTGTTGGGAATTATGAGTGGCTCTCCTGATGATGCCGTGAAAACTTTGAAAGCGTTATTTAAAGCGGAATAAGCGGTGTTTGTTTAATTTATAAATATGACATTAATTCAAACAATCACTTTGTAATTATTACTGCTACTTTATTGTGTCTTCATTTTAGTTAAAGATAATTTTTCGTAATTTTGTTAATAATTTTGAGTATTTGAATTTACTTGTTTTGTGTGCGATTACATGTAACGGTTAATCATCATAGTAAACGCTTTATTTTAACCACATGAGGAAAATTTTAAATATGATAATTTTTTCGGCATATTTGACTTGCGACTTGAATGTGTTAAATGTCAACTCCCGACTAAGGGATCCCGCTGTAAATCTTTTTCTCCGAGGGAGGGTTTCCCCTTCCCTATTTCGCGATAAATAATGGGAGAGGAAGAGAGGAGTAATATTTTTGATTGCTTCATTGCTATTTGAATTTCCTCTTTTTCTCTCATTTTGAGATTAAATTATTTTTCATTTCGCTTTATAAATAATACTTGTTCAAATTCGATAACACAAATCAAATTCGTTTGGTGAAGGATGTTATTGGGACTTTTTTATTTTATTTTCTTGAGTGACCTTGTTTGAGTTTGAAACTGTGAAAGATGTTTTTGGGACTTTTTTATTTTATTTTCTTGAGTGACCTTGTTTGAGTTTGAAACTGTGAATGAAAAAATGGACATTTTTTATATTAAACTCTCAACGACTGTAGTATATAATACTTGGTAGAACGTTGTATATAATGCTTAGTAAACGAGTTGTGTGAGAACGTGTATGGATGTCGAAGAGGCGAAATGTGTGTTTCGAAATAGGAAAGTCATGCGCTCTTTTTATCTGCCTACCCTGACTGGGAAACAGCGTAATGATATGTTTATATGTATCCATATAAAGATGTTTCTTAAAACATTTTTACATATTAACATATCTATCAATCAAATGCTTAAGTATATTCATGCACCTTTTTATACTCAGATGTATATCTTACATACCTGCAAAACATACATATATCATGTATATTGTACCCGGCGGTAAGGAATACATATCGGGCTTAAGAAAGAGACTTTCGCTTTGTAGAGCGTCGTCGTCAACAGTCCGTGCGACAGAGACGGCGCTCTACAAAGCGACAGTCTCTTTCGTAAGCCCGATGTGTATTACTTACCGCCGGGTACTAATTGTTTCGTAACTTGTGAAAACATATGTAAGATGTAAGGGAAACTAAAATAAATGCACATAAGAAAAATTTAAAACTAGGCAAATGCAGAGTTTTTTTTATTTTGATCGTAA
This sequence comes from Odontocerum albicorne, assembly GCA_949825065.1. Classification (NCBI taxonomy): domain Eukaryota; kingdom Metazoa; phylum Arthropoda; class Insecta; order Trichoptera; family Odontoceridae; genus Odontocerum; species Odontocerum albicorne. The sequence continues at coordinate 18,880,557 of OX463849.1, read as the reverse complement.
ACGAAAAAAGAAAAAATGGTTAAAAATATGCGAGGCAACTCAAACTGACATTTCATGTTTTTTTAGTTCTTTCAATAGTTTTTTTTACTTATAAAATTTTCTCTCATAATTTTATAAAAAAATAATCACGAACAGAAAAATTATAAATCTTAAGCAAACCTTTGCCGAGCTGTATTTTTAGTAGAAATTTGAATTTCATGTCTCAAAATTAATTTCAGGCTCGCTTTCGAGTGCCTTTTTCTTTTTTTTCAATTTTGCACCTTTATTTAAATGACTTGTTTACTTTCAATTTAAACAGTGGAAACTTTGTTTCAAGAGTTTTAATATTCTCTCAACTCACTGAGATAATCGGCTTTGGGATTATTCGAGAAAGGAGCTTTCATCTCAAGCAATATTATGAGCTCATTGAGACAAGTTTAGTTCAGAAATGGATAATTTTTGAGGCAAAGCTCAATTATTTATGCTTTATTTGGGTATTTTCTAATATAAATTATTCAATATTCAACATAAATCTAACGTAATGTCTAAGTTTCCGGCCCAAGGATATTAAAAAACGTGCTTGTATAAAATAAAAAATAAGCATTTGTCACCTTGAAGTTAAATATATTTTTTAGAACGATACAATAATTTTTCAATATAACTGAAAGAAATATTCTAGAGAGAGTGCTTTTGCTGATCTGCTTTGACGAGGGTCATCTGCAATAGATTATCTACCTAAGTGAAATTATTTAGCCCAATCTTTCACTGGAATTTAACAGAGAAGTACACAGCATTTTAACATCTTTTATTTTCTATCGGAGGTCTCCCTTCTTTTGAAAGAAAATTGATGAACGTGCAATATTCAATTTTTTTTACTTATAGAATATAACGAAACAACACGTTCTTCTTCTTATCTGGTCTAATTGAGACACTACTAAGGGTAGAGATTTTTTATTTTAACTGTAACATCGCCTGATCATGCGATGGGCGTAGCCTACATGGTACTATATCTGTCCTTACGTACTCCAACTTGTTCAGGCCGTAATATTTTGGACCTTACTACGAAACTGTTAATAATACTCAGTTTTGAATCTTTAATATTTTTTAATATGTTCACACTTTGTTTAGTTCAAAATCAATCAAGCTAATTAATGCAGACGATTTCAATTCATAGAAATTCAATTTCATTAAAAATTAAACGTTTGCTACTATAATCCTTTATTTAATCACTCAATAACAGCTGTTTCCCCCAGTTTGATAAAGCCATTTTATGGCAAAATAGTGTCACTGAATAAATAAAAAAAATATGTAGAGCTATCAAAGCGTTTCATTTTAATTTTCTATTAAACTTATTTTAACGAGCTCCGTGGTAAGACGCTTGACTTGCACCCGAAAGTTTCGGGTTCATTTCCCGATATCTAAAAAATGTTAATTAGTTTGTCTTGTAACAATACTCGCACGTTTTAAGCGTGTGCTAGTGTTGTGGCCTCTTTACTTGTTATTGTACTTCCAAGAGGTGCGCCGGCAAACTCTAAGTTCTAGGCCTACTCCGGTGGGTCTAAACCCAAAAGCTCGATCAATGAGGCCCAGGACAATGATGTCTCCCGGCTACGTTCTTCAATATGTCCGAATCATTAATTCAAATATGTTGAAGAGTCGCCATACGAATAAATAAATAAAGTTTATTTTAATGTTGTTTGAGTGTCTTATATACAGGGTCTTTCAATAAGGACGCTCGATTTTTAAATGTAAATAAAACAAGTTGTGTGTGAGATATCCACTTAATTTTTTTTTATTTGAAAGAATATTTTATGGCATTAAGTATGGAATACAACGTCGTTCAAATGTCTGCCGCGGTTTTGCTTGGTGGCACGTATTCGGGAGGTCCAATTTTCGATTACTTTGTCGCATAAATCTGGCTGAATTTGCTGGATGGCGTTCGTTATGTTGACTTTGAGGGCATCAATTGTTTGCGGTTTATACGCATAGACCTGCGATTTAAGATAGCCCCAAAGGAAAAAGTCTAAAGGCGTTAAATCGCACGATCTCGGTGGCCAGTTCACATCGCCGCCGCGCGAGATAACAATGCCCTCAAATTGCTCATGCAGAATGTTCATCGTGGCATGCATTGTGTGGCACGTAGCGTCGTCCTGTTGGAACTACATGTCGTCGGTATCCATATTATCCAGTTTAGGCCACAAGAAGTTGCTTATCATCGATCTGTAGTGCTCGCCGTTGACGGTTATGGCAAGCCAGTTTTGTTTTGGAAGAAATACGGACCGTTGTTCAACGCTATAACCTTCCATGGTAATTTGCCATACACTACTGAATAATTCGCAATAAATTTGACAGATGTTGCTTTAACAACATGGCCGCTATAACCTAACAAATTTCGAGCGTCCCTATTGAAAGACCCTGTACATATACAATAAGGAATAACTTGTAAAATAAGGAACGACCGGATTAGGGATAGCTGATTGTTTTAGAAGGATGTTAAAAGCTGAACTTTAAAGCAAACCTTGAGAAGGTTTGGCTTGGCCTTATTGAGAGGAAAAGTTTAATAAATTTGAGTTTGAAATCAATGGAGGAGGAAGAGATATATCAATAAAGAAATGGAAGAAGAAAGTTGGAGGAATTTAAATTAAAAAATAGATATTTAATGTATGAAAAATAGAAGAGCGTATTCTACGAGATATATGGATATGAACGAAACACAGGCTAGGACGGATATATTCAGCGTCGTATGTAACCTCAGTGCTGAGGAACGTGACCCCCAATGGAATTGTGTGTTGTACACATTCGTCTTCAGTCCTCTCGGTATTACACTGTCCGCAAAGCTTGGGGAGAGGGAGTCTTGTAGCACTCTTGTCCTAGTCGCTCCAACCTATGTCATCTACCTCTGATCTTGCCACCATCCACATTGTCAGAGACCATGAGTTTTTTCACGTCCTCTTTGCGCGAAATGTGATCGAAGAAAGGAGATAGCTTCGGAAGCGGGCTCTCCAGGTTCGAATCCTGGTGGTTTCGCTTCTGGGCTTGTTTTACCCATATATACGGTAGCCATAAATATTGCCTGATATATGAGAAACATGAATATTGCCATATTAGCCCGCTTCTAAAAATTCTACACTGACTTTAGTAGCGCGAATTATGAAAAAACAGAAAAAACGTGTGCTACGTGATGTATGAATATGGACGAAGCAATGACTATGTTTGTAAACAGAAAATGTGAAGATTGTCTTATCTGCCTACCTCAAAATGGGCATAGGGTGATGGTATGTATGTAAATATTATAGAACCTGGTTACAACATACCGATATTCTGGATGTAAAAGGAAACCCTCCTCACCCAAGGAAGACTTGAATGAGAGTGACAAAAAAGGCCTCTATTCTTCGCACACCACCTGCTTATTCAGCACAGAATAGTGTCAGCTTTTTAGGCCAGCATTATTACTTCCTCTTGCAAATGTTTTGAAATATAAAATGTATTTTCTGCCGTAAAGTTAGCTATTCATGAATTCACCGAAAAACTTTTCTCGTGATTTAACTGATTTCTCGCAGGGTAACTTTTGTGTTCTCGACGCCATAGCTTTTCGCGGAAATTGAATTTTCAACTGTAGAATGTTTTAATCATTGTTGCAAATTTCCGCGAATTTCGCTTTTACGCCAAGTTTTGTTGTGAAACTTTCTCTCCGATACGACAAATGAATTGTCATGCGATCTAGAATCATACATCAGTTAGTCTTTGAGTTGACGCTAAATATTTGGATTTTACGAGATTTAAACAATGACTATTCCATAAAAGATGTCTTACGCCATAAAATATTATATATTTTATTTAATTGCGACCTAGAATGAAACTTCAGTTAGACTTCGACTTGAGTCTATACCATAAAAGATATCTTGCTTCATAAAATATTGTATATCCTTTTATTTATTTGCGATCTAGAATGATATTTCAGTTAGGCTTCGAGTTGAGGCTATTATATAAATGATGTCTTAATCCATAAAATATTCTAGGACATTTTATTTATTTGCGACCTAGAATGATACTTCAGAATTTGAGTTGCTGAGACTTAATATTTTGATTTTACGTTTGGTTTTACAAAGTTTATACTCGTACAATGGCTTTTCCGTAAAAGATGTCTTACTTCAGAAAATATTCTACGAAATTTTATTTGTTTGTGACATCAGTTAGTTTTGAAGTTAAAGCTTTAAATTATAATGCCTTTTAGTTTAACAAGATTTACACAATGGCTTTTCCACAAAGATGTCTTAATAGATTGCCATTCATTGTAGATTAATAGATTGTCATTCATTGTGATAGAATATGATTAAGTTAACGAGTTTTGTTATTTGAGCAGTATGATGGGTGAGTTGAAAAGAGCATTAAAATAAGGGTAGCGACAGGGAACAAGGTTAACGGTGCACTTTATGTAATATGCAACAACCGTGCTATGTCAGAAGTAGCAAAAATGATAATACATTATTGTGTGTTGGTACCCACCTTGCTGTGTGGAAGTGAGACTTATTATTATATTAATGACGTAAAAATCCGTGCACTAAGAAACTTCTGTGTCAATGTATGAAAGAAGGCGGAATAAAGACATCAAAAATGAATACATGGATAAAATAGATATTTTAAGTAATATGAAGACAGGAGCTTTTAGATGGGTTAGACATGTAGAGAAAATGAATGATGAAAGAATTACTAAGCGAGTATACCAGTCAGAAGTGTAAGGTGACAAGGGACCCGCAAGGGGCATGGCAGGATTATATGTATGTATGTATATACAGGTAGGCAGAGAGAACAAATCACCAAACTTTTATATCTAATCACACAACATTCGACTCTTCCACATTCATACATCTCGTCAGGCACAATATTTTTCTATTCATACTTGTCACTTTATCTTCCAAAATCTGGTCCACTTGATCCATTCACGTTTTCCTCGATCTACCTCTGTCCATGTCCAAACTATCTAAAAGCTCCTTTCTTCAGCTTACTTCAAATATTCATTTTATCCATGTATGTTATTCATTTCTGGTGTCTTTATCCCGCCTTCTTTCATACATTGACACACACAATAAAAGTTTCTTAGAGTACACGTCTTCACGCCATTAATATTATCTTTTTTCTGCTACTTCCAAGTCTCACTTCTACACAGCAAGGTGGGTACCAACACACAATTATGTATCGTCATTTTTGCTACTTTTAATATTGCACGGTTATTGTATATTACATTAAGTGATCGTTAACCTTGTACCCTGTCGCTATGTTTATTTTAATGTCACTTTCAACTCACCCATCATACTGCCCAAATAACAAAACTCACCCATCATACTGCCCAAATAACAAAACTCACCCATCATACTGCCCAAATAACAAAACTCATCAATTTAATCATACTCCATAACAATACGTACGTATATTATATTATATTAATGTTTGCACTAAATACGCTGTGGTGTACCATTATTTTAGCAGAAGATGAGCCCAATGGGGCTGCCAAAAAGCCCCCAGGCGTTATAAGAGAAAATGTTTTCTTAAAATACCTCATTTTACTGATTTTCTTTATGCCCCGAGCCCAACGTTGATCCTTGGAAGTTATAAAACTTGCATCTCAGAAAAATACGCCATTAATTTGATTTATCATTATTTGACAAGTGGGCCCATTTCCCATACTTTGGCCCGCACATCTTTACTCAAAATAAATCAACCTAAACGATCCTTGAGCATTTCATATTATGTAATAAAAATCAACTTTGATGGTTTTATGATTTCGGCATCTTTCTGAAGAAAAGTATATGTATTTCTTTGCAATCATATAGGTATAAAATCTGAATATTTCATATAGGTATAAAAAACTGAATATTTTTTAAAGGTTTATACATACATGCATACCATCACGCCATTTCGCTGTCTGGGTAGACGGAGATGATAAAGCGCCCGGCTTTCCTTTTTCGGCACACATCTTTTACATCCATATACGAGGTTCATCCAGAAAGTAAGGTACAAAATTTATGTAGAATCGAAAAATGCTTGTATTTAATTGAAATTCACAGGATACTTTACAAATATATCAAACTATTTTTCAACGTAATCGCCGTCGAGATCGAGACATTTCTGTAGTCGGGGCACCAGGTTTTGTATGCCAGTGTCATAGACCTCCGCCGCCAGCTCTTTCAGCCACTTCTTCACAGCTTCCTCGACCTCCTGATCGTTGGAAAATTGTTGGGGTGTAGTGACTTACCCAAGTCTCATCCCCCGTCACGATCGAGTCCAGAAAAGCTTCTCCCTCATGTGCAAAACGATCTAAAAATTCACGCGCGGCGGTCACGCGATTTTGACGGTGCTCCGGTGTGAGCATTCTGGGCACCCATCTCGCACACAACTTCTTGTAACCAAGTTTTTCCGACACAATATCACCAAGGAGACTTCGAGAAATGTCAGAAAATTCTTCGTAAAGGTCGTCAAGCGTCACACGGCGGTCATTTCGCACTTGTTCTTAAATTTTTTGCACAAGTTCGTCAGAAATCACTGCCTTGCCTCGTCGTGAGTATCAGTACGGCCTTCTCTGAACAACCTAACCCACTTCGTGACATGTTGTCGACTCATCACATCATTACCATAAACTTCCACGAGCTTCCGATGGATATTCGCGGCGGTATTGTTCTTCAAAGGCAAAAAAACGGATGATCGCGCGGATCTCGCACGGACAGGAGGTGGCGGGAGTGCGCGACGACCTCTCCATCGGAAGAATTTACTGTGATTGAACAAAATGGCCGACAAACACGCGGGACCAAACAAGCTGACGATTAGGATCCCCCCTACACGCCAGGTGCGCCAACTTCGAAACAAAAAATTTCCTCCGGCCTCAGGAGCCCTTGTAACCGTACTTTCTAGATGACCTCGTACCTTCTCTTCAAAATATTATTTACTTGATCAATCATAATTTCCTTGGTCTTCCTCGACCAAAAACCTTCCACTCATATTTGGACTGTTTTGTTAGTTTTCGTTAGTTCTACATACCCAAACAAAGTGCTTTTCTTCTTCATACTCTACATATGAGCCTTAAGTTCACTTAAAATCACTTCATTCCATATTCTGTCGTCGCAAGTATTCAAGCTGCAAGTACCGAAGCTCCTTGTCCTTTATGCAACAGGCTATGCCCACAAATTGCGTTTCGCAGTCATCTCCGGTGGCACCGACGTCAAGTATCATGATCCTCCACTTTGTATTGTGCCTTATTTTATACTCGTCATTGAATGCTTTTCTTAACACGCAAATGCGATACTACGACAGTGTTTTTCAAACTTATTTAAAAAAAACAGCATTGTAACAGCTACTTTTCAATCTAAAGTAGCATGCTACTCAATAGCTATGATAAAAGTAGCAATAGTCCTACACGATAGCTACTCTCAGGACGAAATCCTATACTTGTAGTGCATTACTGGCGTGGAACCCGCGGGTGATTCGTTTAGTTCAAATGATGGAGAAACTCCATAAGATTTTTTTGAAATATCTCCACTACTTACGTGAGTGTGGTTTTTACACGTGACTCGATCCTACAAGGTTTCTTCTAGGTGTATTGGGATACTACCTTCTAAGCGTGAGGAGGGATGTGAGGGTCTCTTCTTATATATTTAAGTTGCTGATGGAAGCAACATCTAATATACGTTTGTTGGAAAATATATAGATTTATCTCACAAAAATATTCGAGGTACATGAATATTGACCTTGTTAGACTGACAATAAGTAAAACTAACCTGTCAAGTTCTCTCGTTTGTTTCACGTGCTATCCCTTTTGAATAGGGCTTCGTATATGGGCATCTTAAACGTTTTCGAAAATGTTTTTAAAGAAAGTATTTTGAGCTTTCTTAGTAATGTGAGTTAGTGGTTTCGGCTTAACAAATATTTCTTACTTATGGATTTTTATTTCTGTATATAATTCTCTTGAAGCTTTCTATATAATTGAGGTAATCTGCATATGTAAATTTGAATAACTAAATCAATTACTTAACAGTATTCAACTAAGATGTGGGTATATATCCCATCTGGTATTATATTTCTTGCTCCTCCCAAGAATCCTTATACACTCTTTGACTGTTAGTCTTTTCGGAGTATCTAGTCTAACATACGTCTTTTTATGTGTCAAATAAATGTTGAAAGAATGAATATTGAAAGATTTATAGTACAAAATATGATCTTTAAAAATAGTGTACAAGATACCAAAAGTTTGGAAAGACCTAGAAAATAGTGGCTCGACCAAATTAATCAAATTCTGTAAAAGGGAAAACCTTTATAATATAAGAGCTTGCATGACGAGGTATAAATTTGTAGCATAAGTGAAATACGGACATAATGGTTATGAGGATGATGTGAATTTTGATTTAAAAAACATCACGTAAAAGATATACAACTATAACTTGCCTTTTTCGAGATGCGTTCTGATAAAATTCGTGCGGGTTCTCGTGAGGAATTCGTGCGGGTTCTAGTGAGGAATTCGTGCGGGTTCTAGTGAGGAATTGGAAATAAAAGTTAGAAAGGTCAGACAAAATTATCCAATCATTTTACAGTGTCTATATTTTCCATTTTATTCTTAGGTTAATTATGTAGGCTACATACTCGTATCTGTGTACCAATCGACATACTAATATCACGTAATTATGTAGGCTACATATCTCTGTACCAATCGACATACTAATATCACGTATTATGTAGGCTACATACTCGTATGTTATCTGTGTACCAATCGACATAATAATATCACGTAATTTTCTTTTTAGATCTCATCCAGTTAATACATTTTCTCGAATTCCTTCGTATTACATTTTTGTTATATACATCATAACCTGACGGATTTATTTCCATGTGACAATCCCTTTCAACTAGCTAGAAAGGTTTTTAAACAAGTGAAAACCGGACTAGAACTCTTTTTAAAATCTGAGTATCAATGGAAATCGAATTGTTCTGTGTTCCAACCCGCATCCTCCGGATTGGAACACAGCCTTACCAACTAGGTTACGGAAGTATTTTTCTTCTTTCAAAATCTGTTTTATCTTATCTAAACACATATTTGTTGGGCTTTCCTTAATACATACTAGTACATACACACACAAACATTCGATTTGTAAGTCTGTTTTTTTTCTCAATCGTTTGTCGCTCATTACTTCCTCCACAGTACAGACAGTACTTCATACAGAGATAATAACGATTACATATAAAAAAAACTCCTACTAAAAGCTGTCGATAGCTTTATTATTATAATAGGGTGTCTGGAAAGTTTCTTATTTCTCGGATAGACGTCGTTAGGACAAAATTTTCGTTGTTAACTTCATTCCAAACTTACTAAATGTATATCATTATGAAAGGTAATAGTTAAGCGCATTTTTTCGACAATTGTTTACCTCGATTGCTTGAGCGTTTTTTGGCGCCATTTTGAAGATGGGACTATTTTTTTCTCTATTTGATGCTTTTTACAAATAAAACAAAATATATATTACAACGATGTAGTAAGCGATCGTGTGTGTCAAATGTGGTTTAAAATAATCTTTGATTGTGATACGACACTTGAAAATGGTGTCCGCTCTGGAAGGCTGATGACGATGATATTAAGACTGATCGACACAGCCAGTGTTCTACGACACCCGATATTGTTGAGATACTGGAAATATCGAAAACTTTTGTCCACGAGCATTTGGTGCGATTTTGTTTTTGAATTTGACTTGAAAATATGAAATTACTTTCCGAGCTACCCAATGTGTCATGGAGCTTGAAGAAATGATTTTTGAATTTGACTTGAAAATATGAAATTACTTTCCGAGCTACCCAATGTGTCATGGAGCTTGAAGAAATGATTTTTGAATTTGACTTGAAAATATGAAATTACTTTCCGAACTACCCAATATGTCATGGAGCTTGAAGAAATGATTTTTGAATTTGACTTGAAAATATGAAATTACTTTCCGAACTACCCAATGTGTCATGGAGCTTGAAGAAATGATTTTTTTTCCAAACTCTGAACGGATTATAAAAAATGTTTTACCAAACATTTGGTCGAAAGACGATTAGATAGGGTTGATTTAACGTTTTCAGCATCTTCTTCCTTCTGGAAATGAGGATTTTAATACTCATAGTCCTAAACCCCAAGGGGCTGTGTCCAAATGCATTGACCCAATTCGACCCTCGCCTCGGTTTATAAATCATTGCGGCTATTATATGGAAGCACCTAAGAGCCCTGATGATCAGGGTTGTGGGAGGGAGTGAATAATATATGAGAGGGAAGCTAGACGGGGTAGAAAAGAAAGCGGGTTTAAACGCTATTTAATGGCAAGAAAATAAAAAGATTGGAAACCCGAGTAATATGGCAACCGTTCTTCTCTTCTCTGATGAATTTTTCATTTGATCTTAAAAATTGTATGGGCGGTCTGTAGATAAAAGTGTGTGCGGACGAGTTGAATTAAAAATTTAAATTTTTCTTCTCGGGATCGTCGAGTTTTCTTTATTTTTATGTTTTTATACATATCATATATAGTGAATGGTGGGTTATACAATGTGTTTACCGACCGGATAATTTCAAGAGAAGCAATGTTGGCTGTTTATAATGGAATGTTGGTCACAAATTAGGTTGTATTACACTTACGTTGCATTAAGTGCAATTTTTCAGGTTTATTGGCATGTGGTAATCTCTTTCGATCTACCACAAAGATGTTGAAGACTTATTTAGTGGAAGCAAGACTGGAACCCTTTTTAAAATAAATTGTGTATCGACAGGAATCGAACCCGCAACCCCCGGACTGGAGGAAGACAGGTCTTTTACCAACTAGGCCAACCCTCATGATTGAGTATGATGGTCAGCCATCTTGTGGATGGAAGACGCCTGTACGTACGGAGGACGCCTGTGTATTGGTTTTACAGTCTAGAAGCTTTGCACTTCAGCAATCAGACACTCTTGACAGATAAAACCCTAAGTTCCGATGTCAAGGAGATCAGTGTTCCGAGACAATCGGCAGGTTTAATTTGCTGCCTTTTACTAAGCAGAGTTTTGTATAGCGCTAGTTTTGTGTTATTTTTAATAAATATTGTAAGAATTTATAGTTACCAACATATACTCGTATGTTATATATAAGCTACTGAAAAACATAATTTCAGATGTAAAACAGTCTAAGAGTAAAACCAGTCCGGTATTGAATCCGCCAGAAATCGAACCCGGGGTACCCACTTGCTTATCGTGAATGCTAACCGTTAGACTACGACTGCCGATACTTGGCTAAATGGTTGAAGTTAGAACCAATCAAGTGTCAGTATTTTTTGACAGCTTTAATTTTATTAATACTTAATTCTAGGATGTATGTTACGATTACAAACTGCCTGACACGCTCTTCAACATTTCTGTAACACCAACTCGAATATGCTCAAGATTACCATATTTACCAAAATACTAATGTATTTCAGGTGTTGGAACTGCACGGTGACAGAATCCGCTACCTGCACATCGGCTGCGACGAGGTCTTCCAGATGGGGGAGTGCGCCCGCTGCCGGCGCGCCATCGGGCATAGCGGCTCCAGAGATTCGCTCTTCCTGCACCATGTGGTAGCCGTAGCCAGGCTGCTAGCGGGGAGGAGGCCTGGAATCCGAGCCCTAGTCTGGGATGACATGCTCAGGCACGTTCCTGTCAGGGATATGCAAGACGTCGGGCTGGGATCTCTGGTCGATCCGGTAGTTTGGGTCTATGCTGAAGATGTTTACAGGTTGGTGGAATTTTTATCTTTGATCATTCATTTACGTGTCTGGACCATCAAATGTTCATTATGCCTCATATTTCCAGTAGGAGGCAACAGAGATCGTCTTATCATTCACATTGATCAAGTCTTTCCTTGTGTAGTCTCGATGATGTAGTTCTGATTTTTGGACATGTGAGCTTGTCTTGCGAGTCCTCTATATATCCCCATAATCACATTCAGTACTACTTTAGTTCAAGAAACCCCATCTCTGCATGTTCACCTTGCATCTAATCCCCCCTACTCAGAGTCTATTCAGGGCTCACCATGTAGGACATGGCAGTTTGTCTCATAGTGCCATATTTTCTGAAAGCTCTCTCCAGTCATCTGATGTTCTTGGACTGTTTGAACTCCAGGTCTTTAGCCACTTTTTAAGAAACAAAAAAATTTACGCTGTGAGTCATTTCCCTTCTCCCGTGATGTCGGACCATAAATCCGTCGTCACTACTATTCTTTTCACACTCAGGTGTGTCGCCACTGGAGAAGGAGTCCGTTTGGGCAGTCCCTTCTTCTAGGTGTTCACACATATTCCCAAGATATCACCGCTGCTTGCTGAAGTTGTCTCCTGCCTCACTCGAGCCACAATCCCCAACCCGTTTTTATATTGTTAGAAGCATGCATGTCGATACCAGTTCAAACAGAATTCAGTATTGTTTATGCTCTCCTGATGATGAGGTGAAATCCTTGAAACCGGTAGGGTTATACCGTTACATAAAGTGAAATAAACAGTGTTTGATAAAAACAAATTACAATGTCTTTAAACCTCCACAATGTTAATGCCTTAACTATAAATAATATATAAAATATAATATAATTTTAGTATATATGTTAACTCCAAATTTATGCGTTTTGTTTACAGATTTGTGCCAACCCATGTATGGGATAAGTATGCCACAGTATTTTCAACGGTCTGGTCAGCCTCAGCATTTAAGGGAGCTTTTGGAGAGACAGAGTATGTACCCAATGCTCGGAGACACTTGGAGAACAACCTCCGATGGCTGGAGCTGATGAATCAGGAGGGAACTAAATTCAAGAATGGCTTTGCTGGAATCATGATCACTGGATGGCAGAGGTTTGTATTTTATAAAGCTATAAAGGGTCTGCACAAAACATCCATTGTGTCATCACCACTTAAGCATGTTCCTTATGCAATAAGTAGAAAATTAATTTTATATTATTCATTCTTCATTCAAATATCTTTTTTGGTTCGCTCAGTTCGACTTAGGAAAAATCTTTCTGGTTCAATCAGATATACTTCATCTATATTGATATTTACAATAAAACTAAAGAAGCATTATTTATCTTAAAAAAATCCTCATCCTTAACTCCCGTACAATTCCCATCCTAATCCCTATTTTCCTTGAGATCTATCTTTAGTTTTAATTTTTCTCAAATATTAATTTCATTTCACTAGTATACAACACGGTCATCGATACCGTTCATAATTGAAGAGTAAAACTCATAAACCACACAACCATGTTTGAGATTTTTTTTTATGGAAAGTCTTATCATAAATGGCATATATGTGAATTCAAACTAAAAGTGATTCTGTTTTACAACCAAAGATGTCACTGGGCACATCTCCACAAGCAGTTTACTCAAATACCGCACAAGCGCCATGCGTGTACAATACCCGGCGGTAAGTAATACACATCGGGCTTAAGAAAGAGACTGTCGGCCATAATCGGCTTTGTAGAGCGTCGTCTCTGTCGCACGATCGACTGAAAAATCGCGACAGAACACATGTATGAATGACAGAGACGACGCTCTACAAAGCCGATTATGGCCGACAGTCTCTTAAGCTCTTATGTGTATTACTAACCGCTGGGTACTGTACATTATTTTTGAAAATATCTGAGCCTGTGGTTGCAGCAGCGAATAGCTGTTAAGAAATAATAATAAAAAAAGTGAAAAAGAACAAGTTATGTGTATAAGTAGGTAGGTATAGTATGTTATTTTAGACTTAAACAAGGCAGGCAATTGTGCTATTCTTCACTTACAATTTTCTCAACAGAAAGCTTTTATGAAGCGCTTATATAAACTGGATTGTCACAATTTGTGAAAGACATGATAAGTAAACATTGCAGTTAGACCATTTCAATTAACTCATTTTGTTTATTTTTTTTTCTCAGCTCAATGATTATGATTATTTACTATTGTATCAAACTACAATATAAAAATTGCTTTATATAATTTGTATGTTTTTTATTTTTCACAAATAAAACTTTTTGTAGAAAATGTGCAGTTTTTTTCTTATAACTCTTAACGTGTTTTTTTGGCTCTCGAGTGGTTTATGAGTTTTATTATTCAATTATGAAACAAAATCTAGTTAGTTGGAAGAAATTGCTTAAAGCAGTGAATCCTCTAGATCTATTTGTATGAAAATGTTGAATTATAAATAAATACAATATATCTTAAATGAATGAAGAGCGGTGAATAAATAGACAGGGAAAATAATATTAACTAATAGTTGGAGACGTTTTAACAGAAGGTAACGTAAGAGATAATAGAAACAAAAAAAACTGTGTACAGTACCCGGCGGTAAGTAATACACATCGGGCTAAGAAAGAGACTGTCGGCCATAATCGGCTAACTTCGGCTTTGTAGATCATCGTCTCTGTCATTCATACATGTGCGCCGTCGCGTACGGACTGTTAGGTCGAGGCCACACCAAAATGCTGCGTTAGGTGCTAAGCTAGTTTAGGTGTTTATTTCTCTTTATATAACGGTATAATCATACCAGTTTCAAGGTTTTTACTGCTTCATCAGGGAAGCTTAAATTAGACTGAATTATGTTCGAACTGGTACTGACACATATGCTTCTAACGGTAAAATTCGGGTTGGGGATTGTGGGTGGAAGGAGGCAGGAGATAACTTCAGCGAGCAGTGGGGAATATGTATGTTTACAAGATGTTCATCACGATTCAAATCCGTATAGTATATGTAACAAATTTGTTACTTAGGCCGAGAACACACCAAAATGCTTCGTTAGGTGCTAAGCTAGATTTTACGTGACTCATATACTAGGTGACTTCATGCCTGGCCACACCAAAGTGCTACGCACAAATTCATTTGACTTATCTTGTAAATAAACATTATCTTGTAAATAAACCAACACGTATGTTCGCTAGGAGATTCACTCGATGACTAATCGTCATTCAACGTAGCGCAAAGCGCGCAGTGTGGCCACTGCGATAGTATGCGGTACGTAGATTCGTTAGGATATGTCGCCTAACTCGCAACATAGCTCTAAGCATCAAGCGAGGCTCCTTCCTATGTGGCCGAGGCCTTAGCGAATCGTGCAACAAAGACGACGCTCTACAAAGCCATGTGTATTACTTACCGCCGGATACTGTATTTGGACGAAGTAAAAGTTGTTTGCCTATTGAAAGGTGTTGACATCTGTCACCTTTATCTACTCCAAAAAGGACAGAGGATGTCGGTTTGTATGTCTGTATTCCATATTTGGTTTACTGCATAGCACTTTGTATGTCTTTTAATTACAAAAAATTATGTATGCTTGGAATTACCGAACCACTGTTTCCCAACTTCTCATATAAGCACAATATAGAGAACCTCTCTTTAATGGTGCTCTATATGTATAAAATTGAACTTTACTTCAACCAATATCAAATCAAACAAAAATTTATAGAGAAGAAAATATCTGAAAAAAAATTAAGTATAATTTGGAGAATATCATATAAGGATTTGCAGATTGTGGTAGATAGTAATTGTGACTATAACCTCAGATTAGGTACTAAATAAAACTTACGAGGGGATGAGGATCTCACAAAGAAAGTCTCTGTAGACCTTTAATTTTTGATATTATCATATTCACCTTTTGGCAGAGAGTATGTCAAGTGTTCATATTTGTTTCATAAATTTTAAAAAGTTTTTCTAAAAATAGTGCTTTTCAAATGCTTCCTGACTCTGTGTACATTACCCATATTTTGATAGTTAAAAGAAGACTATTCCAAGCTATAGGATCAGCCACTACCGCAAGCAATATTGTTTAAATTAATTTTTTTTTTTTATTTTACAACTAATAAATGTTACATTTTTCCTTTTTTTCTAGATATGACCACTTTGCAGTATTGTGTGAATTGTTGCCATCAGCGATACCATCACTCGCTGTGTCTTTGTCTGCTGTATCAAGGGGACTCTTCGATGCTGAGGCAGCGGAGGCTGTGGCCGGGACTCTGGGTTGCCCATCATCAGGGGGAAGAACTGCTCAGCAACCCTCACTTACACTTAATACAGATCCTCACATGTGGGATCGATTTGGGAGGTGTTTATTCCCAGGTAAATAAAGAAACTCGTGTGGTCTAGTTGATACGATTCCTATCTTTCATATTGGTACATTTTTTTTCAAATGGTTTGAGCCTTTTTTCACTTAAGGTCTCTTTTTTATTGATTAGAAGAGATTGTCACATGACAATAAACCTGCCAGGTTGTACTGTTTACAACAAAAGGATAATACAATACAATACTTAAGTACAATATATAATTTAAATAGACTTCTTATTGAGTGTTGTTTCATTATACCATATCTCCTCAAGAGTGCTTTTTTTATAGATACAAGAAAAGTGTAATACAAAACAATACTTAAGTATAAAACTTAAATAGTCTTCTTGTTGATTGTTGTTTTGTTATACAATATCTCATCAAGAGTGCTTTCTTGATAGATACAATGAAAGTGAAATACAATGCATTACTATTATTCTATATATTAAAATAGACTTCATGTTGAGCGTTGTTTAATTATATAATATCTCCTCAATATCTCATCAAGAGTGCTTTCATTATGGATAAAACAAAAATTTAATACAATGCAATACAGTATATAATTTAAATAGACTTCTTGTTTAGTGTTGTTTTATTTTACAATATCTCTTCAAAAGTGCTCTCCTCATGGATATAACGAAAGTGTAATACAATGGATAAACACTGCTTATGGTATTGATGAATTTGATGCATGAAGAACTTTAGACAAAAATAATCTCTCAAGGAGTCCTTTAGCATGCAGTTAATAGACAAAGCTCAATGAAGAAAAAAATGCTATTTTCAATAACCTCATCAGCCCAATAATTATTTATTTGGCTTTCATTTTTTGTTGGCACTTAGTCAAACTTCATTATGACTTCTTACTCAATTAACAACCCTGTCATATCTACTAAAAATATGGGAATATGAGACCGCATTCTCTCTGGACGTTTTTCACCTAAAGCCCAGTCCTGTAGTGACCTATCTCTTGATGTTTTGAGTCTTGTATTTACAAAGCTTGGCTAAGATCCTTTTCAAAACATGTAAATAAGAAACCCGCTATTCTCAGAGTAATTTTCACCCTTGGCACAAGTGTACAAAGCCACAAAGTGCAATTTTTTCCTAAATATTCTTCATTAGGTTCATAGTGGTAAATACCACTATACAGTATCACTTATTGGTGTTCTTTTTTCAACTTTTATATCTTTCCAATTTGAGAATGACAAGACTATACCTGCTGAAGATGTTTGGTTTTAGATCCAGTTGCTCATTTCTTTAAATAAAAATCATTGATTGATCTGTCCACAGAAAACAATATCTTTATAGATAAGTCTATCAGTGCCAAAAAATGTGATAATATTGTCTTAGTGTTCAACCTGACCTAACATCCTTTTTTCAGTTTGGCATTATTGTTATCTTCTACATAGTGGAGTAATCAAATGTCTAAAACTGTGAATCATTTTCTGAAACCATCTAAAACCGTGAAAATGTCTAAAACCGCGAATCACAATCTGCTGTTTACATTAATGATGTGCATGTTTCTGTGTGATAACATCCATTTTTTTTTTAGTTTGGAGACTTTATTGTCTTATACTATACATTCAAGATTGTATCCATAAATCTCGGAATTTTCATCACCTATGACCGAAATCATTCTCATCACCAACGATGATGATAATAGTCTCAAAATAAAGTAGTGTACAAAAAAAATAAGTGTACAAAAAAAATGAGTGTACAAAAAAAGTACAGTTAATAAAATATAAGTCTCGGAAACTCAATGAATAAAACAATGTTTTAATATATGTGATTAAAAAAATGATTTGTGTATGGTTTTTCATTTTTTTTCTTATAAATCTAAACTTCCTGAAGTAATGTGCAATAAAGAATATAATATTTTATTACAGGAAACTCATTTTTCAAGCTCACTTATCGACTTCATGTTGCTGAATTAGAAGCCAAAGAATATATCGAGCAAACAACTCGGCTCAAAGGTATGATTTTCACTAATCACATTAATTTTAGACACTGTATCATTGGATGCAAGACTGCCAAAAATCAAACTTGAAACATATTAAAAATTCTCACCAGTTCAATGATGTAATGTTTTATCAAATTTGATGATCTACTTAATGGCTCTGTTTATTAAGGATTTCATGTCTTTTTGCCTTAACTTTGTGGAACTTCATATTAGAATATTCAATAAGAAATTAATTTATTATTCCAGTAATTAATCAATATTTTTTTCTTTATTTACTTTAAAATTTTCTATATAATTTTTATATTCCATCATTTTGGTTCCTATGATATTTATAATTTTTTTTAATACAATTATTTAGTTGATGTGAAAGTAATTACTGTTTTTTAATATTTAAAAGCTTTAATATTTTTAAAGAAATAAAGCTTGACCAATTACATAATTTTCCTATTAGTTTATGTATATATCACATCCCTATAAAGCTCTTCTATGGCGTTGAAACATGGACAGTAAAAAATTGAGAACATCCAAGAATTGATTCCTTTGAGATATGGTGATGGCGTCAGATACTGAGAATCTTGAGAAGAATGAATGTCTCGAAACTTCAGGAGTTAAATGTAATGGTATGTAAAGTCATCTTTAACTCCTGTAGTAATATGCTTCTAGGATATCTTGCAGTTTTTCAGATACATATTCAGATGTGATAATAATGATCCAGATAACCTGGAAAAATTGATAGTCATTGAAGGTGTATCAAGAAGAAGAGGCAAAGTTTAAGCTCCATCAAGATGGAGTGATCAGATGAAGGAATCGACTGGAGGAAGTCTGTAAACTCCCGTGCAAACAGCAAGCGACCAAAAGGAGTGGAGATGTGTTTTCACAACCTACACCACCAACATCTCATTAATCACCATGAAAATAGATACTGAAGCAAGCAAGATAGATTGAAATGGGGATCTGTTTTCTCTGCCTACCCCAATAGAAACATAGTGATGATGAACTTTAATGAATGTGCTTAAAAGTAATCCCAACTGTTGAATTAAAATATTTCTTCTAATAAATTGACATTCCAGGCTGGCTAACACTTTACAACGTGAAACACAACTACTCGGCGCCCCTCCGCCTCACGGAGCTGACCGGAGACCTCCCTCGTCTCCTGCGCTCTCTCTCTTCCCTCGCTCGGGCAGCTTCAGACTCACTTTCTGATGTTGTGGACTCTTACTCCATCGCGGAGTGGGTTGAGCAGAGAATATATCCAGATATCATGTGAGTGATTTTATGATTTTGGAAAATCTGATGATCTAATTTTCATGTCTACTGCAGACAGTGCAATATTGCATGGTGTAAGACGTATGCTAAGGGCCACCCACGCAATATTGCTATATATGATAGTCTGATATAAATGTAAAGAGCACATTATACTAAATAGAACAGTTTTATTGCGAACTTAATTTGTGATTTTATCCTGCCACACAATACTTAGAATTCTGTGTAAATACCGCTGTGGAAGTTGTTGAGCCTTGTTGAGACTGAAGGTAGTCCAGGTTTCACTCCCATACAGAAGCATACAGGCTTGGTTAACTAACATTTAGTGTCAATTTTATGTTTTCCAAGACTCTGTGTATGAATGAGCCTTTCCAATGTGTATTTTTTCATCTAAGCTAATATCATTCGTAACTATTGAACCCAGATAGCAAAATTTGTCCACTGTGTCCAACTTACTACCGATAAGCCATATATCTGGCTGTGAGTTGACATTGTAGGCCTTAATGACAGTCTTGGTAGTGCTGATTGTTAGTTAATCTATCTATTATCTGCCACAGTTCAATTTCGGAATACATCACAAATGCAGCATCATCTGCAAATAAGAATATGACATTATAATCATACTATACGAGTATATTATAGGTCTAATCTCATTATAATAAATAAATATATATAGGTCAAATCTCATTATAACAAATACCGAAGTAATGAAATTTTCAGTATAACGAATATTGTTTGTTGAGTATGTTTACCGACTATATGTTTACCGACTCCCATTTTAACAAAATAAAAATTTCTGTTTTTCGGTCAAAAATAGTCACTGAGGGGATCCAAACTAACGGATTTGGATGATACAAGCAATATTTAACGAATGACTAATGAATTTGAATGCTCAAATTAAAAGATAAAAATGAAAAAAAAAATGTTTTAATTGTTACCAATGTAAATTACCTATGTGATTAATTTATAAAGGTAATATTGTAATTTAATTATTGCGATCAAGCTGACTAAATGACATTAATGTAAATTTGCAGTCAGCTACAAGTACGTCGAATATAATGTTAACTTTGGAGAGCAAAGAAGATGATAATGCAAGAAAAATTCAGTGGTCAAAATATCATTATTCTTTGAAAAAAAATAATTTAGTGAATTCATGTTACTTGTTATTCAGAAATAGTTTTTTTATACTTTATTTCTCATCTCATATTTCTCATAGTTTAACTAAATATTTTTTATGGTCCCATGAATTTAGTTATATCAGGATTTAACCTGTATTGTCACTTAGTTTTACTTTTTTCGAGACAAATGTAGACAATTGACAAAAACAATTCTGTGATAATTTTTGGTTTGTACTTGTATAACTTACTTCATTTTGGTTTGTACTTGTATAACCTACTTCATTTTGGTTTGCACTTGTATAACCTACTTCATTGGTTAGATTAATCAAAGTTAAATTATTAAAATATTTTTCTTTGTTTTTCAGAGCTCTTGAAAAAATTCAAGCAGAGGCTCAATCATTAGCAAATCGCAAGATGTGGGATCGAAGACCGCTACGTCCGTTAGATGATCTCAAAAGATTCGGTGTGACAATCCCAGAACCTGAACAACATTGATAGAATTTTTTTGTAAAAGTACAGTGGCAAAGTGGAACTTGTAAATATTGTAAATAAAACAAGAATCTCATATACCCGTAGTACCATATTAAATGGTGATTTATATAATTTTGATACCTTTGATAAAATCAAGAGGACAATACTGTGAGTTATCAAAAGACATACTATTTTTCTATTTAAAGTTTTTATTTTGTAGAATTTCAAATTATTGAATATGTACGTAATAAAAAGTATGTGACATGATCTGCAATGAAAACTTCATCATACACAGTATCGTAACTAGCTTGTCATGATCCCTGTGCAAGTTTTTATATTTGCGCCCCATCATTTTTTTTTGGGAAAAATAATAATAAAACGAATCTGAGTGTATAGATGCAATGACCAAACGCTAAATAATAAAATGAATGACCTAGAACCACTTGACATACTCAGTTCACTGACATTTGAACAGCATTGCAGATCACTGTAGCAATATTAAAAGTTTCAAAATATTGCTATCTTTGATAAATTAGTTTTGGCAGGGCCCTCATTGTCCGTGACCTTAGCATCAATTGCACCTGCCTAGTTACGGCACTAATCATACGTAACATTTATTTTGTTACCTTGATTTTAACATCTCTTAAGTCCATATTAAGAACTTTTATTGGAGAAATATAAAACATTTTTATTTAAAAATGTATTTACACATACACACCATTATGCCATTTTCCTGTCGAGGTAGACAGAAAAGAGAGTGCGCCAGACTTTTTTGCCGCAACACACATCTTTCGCCTCTTCTACATCCATACACGCTGTCATACACTCGTACAATTTCTTTCTCTTTTAATTTTTCAGCAATATATCGCATTTACTTTCCCTATTTCACTTTTCTATCACCATGAAGTGTATTTAATATTCTAAAATAAATTAAATTGACTCTTTGTTACATGTTATTAAAAAATACATTCATTTTATTTTATTATGACTTATCAAGGTACTTTTTGTGTAAAAAAGTTTTATTTTCTCTCCTTTGAATTTCATAAGTTTATTGTGGACTTAAGAAATTTACAAATTATTTACAATTACAAATTTACCAATTATTATTAGCAATATTTCATTTACCATGTTATATAATGAGACATATTGTTGGGTTCCTGGCGCAAATTGGCTACTAACATTTTACTATTTTTGAGATATTTCAATTTAAAAGTTGAAACTCCTTTCAATATACATCTGGGCACTTACATATTTGTATATTTTAAATAGTATTTCCAATTAAAATATAATTTCTGTACTTTTTACATTAGACTTGATGATAATTATTAAATTATCTCATTTTTTTAAATTTAGTAGTCACCAATTTATGTCATAAACTCGACGGTATACGAGTATAATATTGAGGTTTATTATAAGAAATTGAGAATTTCTGAATGTTTATTTTATTTTTCTTGTTTATTTATAAAATTTTATTTTCTCTCATTTTTATCTAAAATAGATATTTTTTAGATATACTTTGGGTCTTTTTCGTGATTGGAACCGTGTTCTACTTGCTCAGTTAAAAAAATTCCTTGAAAATTAAGAAAATAGTATTTTCTGAATAAACAATAATTATATGTAGCTATAAAATGTAAAACTATTTTAAAGTGTTTTTCAGTTCGTACAATTCACCCTGGTGACAACCTTCTTGGCTTAGTTGGTAAGACGTTTGATTTTCACCAGGGGGTTTCGGATTTAATTCCTGATGGTACTCGAAAAAAAAAGTCTAAATTTGGTAAAAGGGTTTGTTTGGCAACAATACTCACATGCGCTAGATGTGTCTAAGTGTCGTTGCCTCTTCACGTGAGGTTATATTGCTAACATGTGCAAGTACAAACAACAAGTAACTGCAATCTAAACCCGAAGTCTCAATTAATGGCTCTTAATATTGTTGTTACCTCCAGGTTACCCTTGAATAGTACTATATAAACGGATAAAACCTAGATAAAAGTACTTTTTGTCTTTTACATGAATATAAAAACATGTTCACTCTATTTTATGTATAAGTTGATCACCAAAAATCGTATTATACAATTTTAATACATTTTATGTATAAGTTGATCACCAAAAATCGTATTATTCAATTTTAATACATTTTGATCAATTGTGCAATTCCATCTATCAAAGAGACCCAAGACCTAAGATGCGCCAGATTTTCTGTAGAAATATTAATTAACTTCGTTCGTATAGAGTGTCACTAAATTAGATTTATCTTATGATAATATATTTTATTTGGGACCAAAAATTTAAAATGTTTCATGGAATTTATAAAAACATATACATAACAATTCATAACTGTTTAGGCTTAAAATACAGATATAAAAAAATCTAACATCTTATCTAACAAAACAATCATTCAGATGTTATTGCAAACATAAGATAAATTTGATTTATTCTTCTCTTTTCTTGTGTGATATGTCGTTGTTGTTGCTGCTAGGCCTCATAGTCGAGAATCCCCTCACCATTTCATTATCAATCTCGAGCTGCTCCTCCACATCGATGATGAGATCTCCTGTGAGAGAATAGTCCAACCCTGGATGTGTACTCCCTTCCGCATACATCACAGACATATGGATTCCTACATCTCGGTTATGCTGACACATTTTCACGGCACACTGACTGTTTCTCATATGTCTATCTGTTGAGGCATCATCAGATTGAGAACAGATAGCTCTCCACTTCCCTCAGTTTTGAGCCAGGGAGTTCTTCCGCAGACTATAGAATTATCATCCTACCTGGTGTGATGTAGGTAGAGTGCCAAACTCTCCTATCACAACAAATTTTCTTTACCTCATACTGTTCCGTCTGTTTCTCTTACTCTTTACATTTCCTTTATTTCAAAATTTAATTCACTTTTCTCGGTCATCCTCGAACTACGACTTCCACTTATCCTTGCATTGTAAAATTGTATACTCAGTCTTTTGTCACTAAACAAATTTACAATTTTGTTTAATCGAATCTATCTTTCCTTGATTTAACCCGTTTTTTTATTTTATTTTATTTACTAATTTGATTTTCTGCTTACATTAATTGGTAATTTAAAGTTTCATTTCTGAATGAACCTAGACAAAAGATAACCAGTTGTATATTATTTGAATATATTTACATTTTATTTAAATAAATATAATGTATAATATTATAATTTTTAATGTGACGACAACTTAATTTATTTATGTCATAAAAAATCAGACGCTGTACACAATTGTATTTTAATGGATAATTGGATGCTTATTTTATTTTTTTATTTTATTATCTCGGATTTTACATTTTTCCACTTTATACAATTAAAAAATTTTAACCTGAGTCCTTTGCATTTACCTGAGTAGGATGAATATCCTTTGCTGAGTGGTGAAGCTCAGTGAATCCTGGTACCAATTGTAATGACACATAGCAAAGCTGAGTTTTCGGCGGTGACTGTAATAAAAACCAAATATTGCTCAAAACTTAATGTGGAACAGGAAATGAGAGTAGTTTTATCTTGTTTGATCTCAAGATTTGTAAAACCCCATCCCTCTAATTAGTAAGTTATTTTAGGGCATCCTGGAAAATTTGTATATACTATACACGGCACTGTGGAGCAAAACATTTTGAAGACCAGTTGAGTTTATTTCCAGTTCTACTCGTAAAGTAGTCTTAAAACTGTTTTTCTCACTCTTAAAATGGAGAATAATCTGTATTTCAAGATGTGGTGATTTATTAATTCACCGTATCCTTGGCTTTATGGTTTTTTTATGAACTTTTAGCCTGATGAACTGCTCCTCTCTATTCTCACAAATCTTAAATGAATTTGTTCCACTGGAAGATGACCAAGATTTCAAAGAAACTATTTGTAGTCTATAAATAAATTACAAAATGCAGAGGACTCTTATTAAATTATTTGCAAAAAATTTCAAAATGTATTTTTACACAATTTTAATTCATATAATTTATGTAACTGTCGAGTATTATACAATCCATTTATATTTTTAATACACCATAACATAGTTTATAATCCTCTCAATTACTCTTTAAATTAAGACTGGTTTTTGTGAAAAACCTTCGAAGCTTTTAGGTGAATAATCATAAATAACACACATTTTTACTTTCTAATAGAAATTCACAGTATTCATTCAATCAGTTTTAAATCAACATTCAGTTAGATGTTAATTTGTTTTTAAAGTATTCCGTAAGAATAAAAGTATTTAAAAACATTTCATAAGTGATTTGTTAATTTTATATGGTCGTAGTATAATCACCACAATATGAGTTTGGTGTAAAATAAAAACTAATATGACAATGATAATTATGTTTGTACATTACTAGTTTACAAATTTTATACATTTTGTATTCTTAAAAACGTTTGTATAAATAATACTATTTATAAAGTGTTTGTAAATATATATTATATACTGAATTAGATGTTATTAGTCCTCGAAAAGTAGTTAAGTTCATTGATCAAATTCGATTAATATGTATGCAGATAGAAAAATTGTAGCGTGAGTTTATGATTGTATTTATTTTATATGAATTGCTGCAAATCAAAACTGGCTCTTTAATATCCAGATTTATTTGACAGAATCCGCCTCATAAATATATTAGAATAATGAAAGTCTTTTGTCTCATGTATACAATAAAAGGTTCAGTTTGGAGTTCCTCAGCCACATCACTGCATTGGTCAGTAATTTTACGAAATTCTTGCAAACTTGCCAGGAAGACAAAGAGAGAAGTTCTGCTCACTACATGTGTCGACCACATTTCAATGTATTAGCAAATACTACAGAATAATACATGAAACTTTTTTCTGTTTTGTACAAAAGAGCCTAGCCACATCCCCTTTTGCGACGTGGAGTGACTAAATATATACAATGTTTCGATGGCAACCTTCGTGACCTGATTAGTAAGACTTCTTATCTGAGGATTCTGAGGAACATATTTCTCTCGCACTTGATGTGTGCGAGTGCTGTTGCCTCTATATATGATAGTATTTACAACATAAAGAGTTGCGTGCGTACTATAGTGGTTGTAATTTATTTTTAACAAACACTGTTTATTCCACTTTTTTGTGACGGTATAACCCTACCGGTTTCAAGGCTTTCACCTCATCTTCAGGGGAGCGCAAACAAGACTTCTTTGCGCTCTTTGCTTGAGTCTTGTTTGCGCTCCCCTGAAGATGAGGTGAAAGCCTTGAAACCGGTAGGGTTATACCGTCACAAAAAAGTGGAATAAACAGTGTTTGTTAAAAATAAATTACAATGTCTTTAAACCTCCACAACGTTAATGCCTTAACTATAAACAACACTATAGTGGTTCTAAACCTTAAGGCTCGTTTATTAGGGCCGAAGACTAATTGAACAAATGTTGACTCCATGACACTATTCAATATGTTGAGGGGTACTATAAAAATTAATGTTTTGATAGTTATGAGTTACGATTTTCTTTCTTTAATTTAATGAAATGAGTTATACACATAATTTTTTTTAGTTTTTCAGTATTTGTTTATTTTTGTATAAAATATTGTATAAGAAACATTTATAGCACTTTTATAATATATTCAAAGGCTTGCATCACAAAAGAATTCTGAAAATTATAAACAAGGTGAGTGCAGCCTTTGTTAATTTAATAAATCTGAGAATATTTATTACAGCAATTCAACAACATAACCAATTATTTTTCTTAAACTTGAATGAATACATAAACTCCGAATTGCAAAGTATGAGTTTTTAATTCACATTAGTAATACACTTCCATGATGCTAATATTATACATGCCCATGGCTCTGTGAAGTTTCTTGTACTTTTATATTAAAATATTTAAATGTGGGATGAACACATTGAAACCATATTGGGTATTGAGTAATATGATCACTGCCGACCTAAGAATAGTGAAGTACCCCACCCCTGTGGTCTAAATATTGTTTGATCTATTAGTGCCTGTATTGATGTGTTATTTTATGTATAAATAATAAAAATTAAAAATCCTTGAATCACA
The DNA here is from genome assembly GCA_949825065.1 of Odontocerum albicorne. Classification (NCBI taxonomy): domain Eukaryota; kingdom Metazoa; phylum Arthropoda; class Insecta; order Trichoptera; family Odontoceridae; genus Odontocerum; species Odontocerum albicorne. The sequence continues at coordinate 18,853,696 of OX463849.1, read as the reverse complement.
AAAAATATATGATCAGCCATGTGTGTAATACATATGTTTTATTGACAATGACTAATGACTAGTAAAAAATGAAAAATTTATGAATAACATAAAAACCATTGCAGACAATGTGAGTTTGTATGTTGAAAATCAAATGTAATTGTATAAATAAATACAACTATCAAAATTTATCTGGAGTTGTTACGTTACACTCTTCTCAATGTGACCGGAGCCACGCCAGGGCTATACTTGCTCATACAAGTTACTGTAGCTTGCCACGTTATATCATGTGGGTGGCCCCTAGGGTACCGCCTTACACCACATAATATTGCGTGGTCAACAGTTAACGTGTTAAGTTAGAAATATATTTTCTATCCCAATAGCAAAGTCACATTCTTAAATAGCATAAAAAAATTATATTTTTCAGGAGGGTGGCCAGTTTTGATTGGAAACAGATCGTTTGATGACATTGAATGGTATTAATATTGAAGAGATTTATTAGAGATTATAATATTCACAACAATTGTGATAAGTGTTGAAAACTGCTTTAACTGTATTAAGTGAACTTTTTTATCATTTATCTTTACTTTATTCCATTTACATTTAATGTACATATCATTTTAGTATTTTCTTATAAAAGTATATAAAATATCTTTAGTGTGTATTTAATTTAAATGTGTTGTAATTTGTTCATTCCAATTATTAAACAGTAAAATTAATAAAATCTAGAACTTACTGATTAGATACGTAGATAAAAATTGTTTAGGTTCAAAAAATAGCTTGAGTAACGAACAGACAAATGAAATGACATGATGTTTAAATATTTTTACAAAATTTTACACAGATAACATAAAACTTATTTCTCTCAAAATTGATTTAATATAGTCTCGTAAAAATATTTTTTTGTTATTCAAAATTAATTTTCGAAAATATTTTTGGAATCAGGTAAATTTTATTATAATTAATTTATTTGTATGTTTTAAGTATTATGTATCTTATAGTGTTTAGAATTTTAGTAGAATCTCAAAGAATGTACTTAAACCTGAAGGAAGAATCTTTTTATGACTGAAAACAATATCACAAATTTTTGCATTGTTTGAATCCAATAAGATTATTTCAATAAAAAATATTGACACATACAGAGCTTTTAATTTTTTAAATAATTATTTTTAACATTATTATTTACAATATTGGTAAGCGAAGAATGCTATAAGTGAACAGGCTGTCAGGTAACAATGTCCAAAACAGAAGAAACTACAGATTTACGGACAAGAAGAACCGACCCCAATATTGTATTGAATATACTCAACATTTGCTCTACGGCTAGGATTCAGAGTTTCTTAAGGACATTGACAGTTGCTAACAATATAAGAGTACACTTCTGGAATGAAACTTTCGAGATATAAAGTGGACTAAGTCAGGTAGGTAGATACAATTTCACCTAGGTTCTACTTTTACTAAAGTTTACGCATTGCAGATGATGTTGTCTTTATCTTCGAGGATCTTAAAATGATGTTAATGATTAACTGTCAGAAAATTTATCTAAGTAGAACTAAACTTATGACAAAAACACCCTCCATAGCCTAGTTGGTAAGACTGCTATCTTTCAACCCGGGAACTACAGGTTCAACTCCAATCGGAACCCAATTTATTTTAAATAGGGTTTTGCTCTGAATTTCACTTAAGGCCTCTTTAACACATTTCCAGTTGCTTGAAAAAGATTGCCATCATGGCAATAAGCCTGCATAGTTGTACTTTATACAATGAAAGTGTAATTAATAAAAAATAATACAAACATGGATATGAATATAAAAAAATATGAATGTGTTGGCATCAAACGTCTACCTAAGTTATAAAATTAGTATCGATCAGAAAAGTAGGAAGTGCAGAAGTTTATTTAAGAATCACATTTGTTAAGTTGCTTTCAGAAAATTCAAATCGACCATGTTCACCAATATCGCCTACACATTACAAAGAGAAATATTCGACTAACGTGTTATTCCTGTCTTCATTTTTGGAATAGAAAAGAAACCATGACACTAACCAAACCACATATTTAGCCACAAATCATACATGTTCTCAAACTCTAAATGTGTGCAGATCAGAAGACGTTAAATAAAGATCAGAGACCAAACTCAAAACATGCAGAAAAAATTGCCTTGATTTTTAAGATTTCATTTAATAATTAGAATCAAGATACATGTTATAATCAGCTGCAGGTGCCACATGATTTTTTCAGTCAGTGTGGTACACCTTAATATATCCCAGTGATGCGGATATCCGAACGGCTTTGTATCCAAACAGCTTTGTAACCGAACAAAGCATGGCCGGGAGACAATATTGTCTTCAGCTCCAATAATCAAACCTTTAAGTTAAGAACTACAGGAACAGGTATCCAGCTCATAGTTTGCCATCGTACATGTACGACAACAAAACTCGCAGATGTCTAGTAAATGTGAGTGTTGTTACCAGACGACTTTTTAACCTGACTGAGGCACTTTTTTGTACAAATTTTGTTTTGGGCACAAACGAAAATTGAACCCACAACCCTGGGTAGAAAACCAGCATCTTACCAACTAGGCAATGGAGGTCACCATCAGGAAAATAAGATATAGCAAAACCCCTAAATTATATTTAAGCAACTGATAAAAAAAAGGTATAAATGATGGATAATTTTGGAAAAATGATTTACTATCTAAAAACATGACTATCTATTTATAAAAACAAATATATTTATTTGAATGCAAATGTGAAAACTTATAAGCATTTTTCTTTACATAAACGTCTAAATAGTAATACCTTTATATACATTTTTGAGGACCTCCATTGGTAAGACGCTTCATTTATCGTGATTGACTTACTTACATCAGGAGATTTCAGGTTCAATTTCCAACAGTGACAAAAAAATATTAAATATGTCAAAAAAAAGATCCTAGTCTAGATGAGTTAATACGGCAATAATACTTACGAGCACTAGACATGTGTAAATGTTATTGCCTCTTCACACGTGGTAGTATTGTCAACACATTCCATGACAAACTGTGAGTTGCATGCCTACTGTAGTAGTTCTTAAACCCAAAGGTTAGGTTGATGAGGCCAAAGATAATATTGTCTCCAGACCACACTCTTCAATATTTCTGCATCGCCAATTCAGTTATATGGAAAGCTACTAGAAAATTAATGACATTTAATTTTGAGTTTGCTAACTAGATTAATAATCAATAATTAATAATACACCTTCTCATACAACTCTTACGATTTCTTTGACATTTTTCATTTCATTCTTTCAAAATATCATTCGCTCTATCCAAACATAATTTTTTTCGTATTCTTCTACCACACCTTCAACTCTATTTGCACTGTTTTGTTTTAGTCTTTTTTATTCATTCGTTTGACATGCCCAAACCATCTCAATGTAGTCTACTTCATCTTACTTAACACATCAGCCTTAAGTTCACATTCATCCCTTTTCACTTCATTACGTATTCCGTCATACATTGTCACTACATGTATTCTTCTCAATGCACGTATTTCTACAGCATTTATTAGGTTCCTCTCAGTCTTTTTCCATGTCCACGTTTCACAACCATACATCAAAGTTGGCACCAATATACTATTGTGGATTATCATCTTAGCAGGTTTTGATACTGTTCAGTTCGAGAATATATGTTTTAGTGCCCCATTGACATGGCCAAACCATTTCAGCGTACTCTGCTTCATCTTACTCAACACATCAGCCAATTCAAATTCAAATTAAAAAAAAACTTTTTTTTTTCATTTTAAATTTAAATATATTTTTAAATTTCATTTATATAATAATTAAAAATGTATATTTTTAACTATTCATACAAACAAATAAGTTAAATGATACAAAAAAGTGTTACGCTTAGGAGCTTAGATACACACAGTGCTGCCAGAGACTTATGTGCTACATAATGGAGCTAATAAATCGTCACTGTTAGTATACAACCAATTTAAATGATTTGTATCATGAATTGATACATTCAGATTCACTACATGGTGACTATCATTTATGATACGCATTTGAGTTTTTAATATGCAACAAGACGAAATAAATAAAAAACGAGGCTTTTCAAATTTATTCTACTTGATTTTAATTTCTTTCCGATATCAAATAATCAATTTGTATATTCCATTAAAAAAAATGTAGTAAAACACAAACTTCTATTGATAAATACATAGTTTTTTTATTTATATATTTTCTATAATTGCTTTTTTTATTTATTAACCGTTTTAATGCTGAACATTTTTTCAATACTATAAAACGTCTATATATATATATATATATATATATATATATATATATATATATATATATATATATATATATATATATATATATATATATATATATATATATATATATATATATATATATATATATATATATATATATATATATATATATATATATATATATATATATATATATATATATATATATATATATATATATATATATATATATATATATATATATATATATATATATATATATATATATATATATATATATATATATATATATATATATATATATATATATATATATATATATATATATATATATATATATATATATATATATATATATATATATATATATATATATATATATATATATATATATATATATATATATATATATATATATATATATATATATATATATATATATATATATATATATATATATATATATATATATATATATATATATATATATATATATATATATATATATATATATATATATATATATATATATATATATATATATATATATATATATATATATATATATATATATATATATATATATATATATATATATATATATATATATATATATATATATATATATATATATATATATATATATATATATATATATATATATATATATATATATATATATATATATATATATATATAATATATATATATATATATATATATATATATATATATATATATATATATATATATATATATATATATATATATATATATATATATATATATATATATATATATATATATATATATATATATATATATATATATATATATATATATATATATATATATATATATATATATATATATATATATATATATATATATATATATATATATATATATATATATATATATATATATATATATATATATATATATATATATATATATATATATATATATATATATATATATATATATATATATATATATATATATATATATATATATATATATATATATATATATATATATATATATATATATATATATATATATATATATATATATATATATATATATATATATATATATATATATATATATATATATATATATATATATATATATATATATATATATATATATATATATATATATATATATATATATATATATATATATATATATATATATATATATATATATATATATATATATATATATATATATATATATATATATATATATATATATATATATATATATATATATATATATATATATATATATATATATATATATATATATATATATATATATATATATATATATATATATATATATATATATATATATATATATATATATATATATATATATATATATATATATATATATATATATATATATATATATATATATATATATATATATATATATATATATATGTATATATATATGTATATGTATATGTATATGTATATGTATATGTATATGTATATGTATATGTATATGTATATGTATATGTATATGTATATGTATATGTATATGTATATGTATATGTATATGTATATGTATATGTATATGTATATGTATATGTATATGTATATGTATATGTATATGTATATGTATATGTATATGTATATGTATATGTATATGTATATGTATATGTATATGTATATGTATATGTATATGTATATGTATATGTATATGTATATGTATATGTATATGTATATGTATATGTATATGTATATGTATATGTATATGTATATGTATATGTATATGTATATGTATATGTATATGTATATGTATATGTATATGTATATGTATATGTATATGTATATGTATATGTATATGTATATGTATATGTATATGTATATGTATATGTATATGTATATGTATATGTATATGTATATGTATATGTATATGTATATGTATATGTATATGTATATGTATATGTATATGTATATGTATATGTATATGTATATGTATATGTATATGTATATGTATATGTATATGTATATGTATATGTATATGTATATGTATATGTATATGTATATGTATATGTATATGTATATGTATATGTATATGTATATGTATATGTATATGTATATGTATATGTATATGTATATGTATATGTATATGTATATGTATATGTATATGTATATGTATATGTATATGTATATGTATATGTATATGTATATGTATATGTATATGTATATGTATATGTATATGTATATGTATATGTATATGTATATGTATATGTATATGTATATGTATATGTATATGTATATGTATATGTATATGTATATGTATATGTATATGTATATGTATATGTATATGTATATGTATATGTATATGTATATGTATATGTATATGTATATGTATATGTATATGTATATGTATATGTATATGTATATGTATATGTATATGTATATGTATATGTATATGTATATGTATATGTATATGTATATGTATATGTATATGTATATGTATATGTATATGTATATGTATATGTATATGTATATGTATATGTATATGTATATGTATATGTATATGTATATGTATATGTATATGTATATGTATATGTATATGTA